>CM040242.1:174354292-174954292 GCA_022545495.1 Chrysanthemum lavandulifolium | reverse complement strand
ACCAGGTCCTGCCTCGCCACTAAAATCACGTGCCAAGGTGATAATAATGAATCGCACTATGTGCTGACCACCCGGTTTGTACACCATCCAACGTGAGACCACAAGTTACCATGGTAGAACACAAAGATGTAAGTTTGTAACATTACATAAATCATCTAAAATACACATAGAATAAACTAAATAACTTCAATCATTACAAGACAATCATAAAAGGCTTAGCCTTCCATGACAAAAGATAAACAAAGATTATTCATAGTAAAACATAATAATTGAAATCATAATGAAAAACTAGATAATCTAAGGTTTATGATGTGTTAAACCTTCACTCTTGGTGTCTTATAGAGTCTCCTAAACCTTTTGGAACTTCAAAACCTTGCAACTCTTCCATAATCCAGAACTCTTCAAATGTGTAGAATAGGGTTGTATTTATAGACCTCAATTAGGGTTTGGGCAGTCCAAGCGGCGTATGCCCTTATAGGGTGATACGTCATATCTTAAATAAAATGCTCAATCTAATCTTCTAGAGTTCTTCTTATACGACGTATGCGTGGATTTTGGATACGGCGTCTAGGCCTTCAGTTTGCAAATAAATGTTTGACCAGAGCTCACACGTCGATGATTTGGATGTCACACGGCGTATCCATTTGAAATATTGAATAAGTTTAACAAGAAGGCACACAGTGTATGGCATAGAGTGTCATATGTCGTATAGAACTGCTGAAAAGGTGCTCTTTATAAAACATTGACATTTTAGCTCAATTTTCGTTGTTTTCCGCGAGAATTCTTCTTTTTCTCTAAATAATCACTAAAACATAAATTTAAAGTAATTAAGTACAATTTTCAATATAAACAAGGAGTAATTATTGTGGGATTTTGATAGCTAAAACATGTATAATTTAGGAGCTATCAGCCTACGAATGTCATAGAGCAAAAAACAATTGCAAGTATCCTAGCGCAATTGGACGACAAAGACTTCAATTTTTAAATAGGTATAAAAGTTTTGATAAAAACGTGTATCAAAAAGTGTACGAAAATTCATGCATACATCTTCATAGCACAAGTTAAGAAACAATATATGTTAACTATTTAGGTGCACATTTATTCACGGGAAATCATTAAAGAATAACCAAAACCTAGGTTGTACTCCCTTAATGGTTATAAAAACCCAAGTTCTTCCCATCATTAGCTCATATTATAAAGCATGTAGTGCCTCGGGAAAAGATTAAAGGTTATTCAAACCCTAGACCATTTGTTAAAGATGATGTACTTGCATATTTTTCGCGGGAGCAAATTACGGTGTAAAATCCAACCCAATTCGTTTAAAATATTAAAAGACAATTGTTAAATAAATATTGGTCATTAATAAAATCAGTGCAACAAACTTTAAGTCTATATTTAAAGTTTTATTAAAGGTGTACTTGCAAGGTTTCGCGGGAGCAAATTACTGTGTAAATCAAACATAATGCATTTAACTGTTGCAAGACATTAGTTTAATTTAAATTATATTTCGATAATTTTATGTTCATTTAATTTAAAAAATCAATTTTGCACTTTATAAATGTCACAATTGAAAATAAGCGCAAAATAAATGGAGCACCTATGTATATTAACATATTATAACATGCAAACCATTATCGATTAATTCTTATGCTTGAGTCCTTGAGCAATCATGAAACACGAGAGGGAAACTAAGAGACTATTGATGAGTGTCTAAATACTCATCATTTTATCTTGTTAGAATGCCAAAACATCGAAAACACTCGAAATGCTTCAAAATGATGAAAATATCACAAACAAGTGTTTTATATGTTTTAAATGCAAAAACATCAAAATCGATGAAAAACGTATCAAGTTTGCATAATTGGCGGTTTAGTCCCCAGTTACAAAAGTTGTCAAATCCGGTCCTGGTCATTCCAAAACTTGTAAAATATCATTTTAGGTCCTTGGGATTCAAGTTGTTCAAAATAATCCTTTGAAGTTTAAAATCACAAAATTACAACTTTGGTCCCTCAACTTTGCAAAAGTGTCAAAATTAGTCCTAAGGTTTTAAAAATAAGAAAATAATCAAAATAAACCTTATACTATTTATAAATGGCAATAATGGTCCTTATGATAAACTTTGGAGAAATTACATGTTAGGTCCTTTAAGTTTGAAAATGTCATAATTAGTCCTTGAATTTATAAAGAATGACATTTTATGCATAATGGTCCTTGTTCTATTCTTATATGGCGAAATGGTCCTTATGATAGCCTTGGAAAACTACGGTTTCAACCCTTCATGTTTGGTGGAATTACACTTTTGGTCCTTGTGTGTTACTAACTACAAAACCAAACCGGATCCAATAATCCAAATCAGCCCAAAACACACAACCGGCCCAATTTTTAAAACGGATAAACCGCCTACATGTAGACCTTCCTCCTCACCCTCGTTAATCCAATACCACTGGTTTCTCCCCTCTCCCACCTTTCCACCTCACCAACCTTATCCCCAATTTGGTTAACATCCCCTCCACCTCCATATCCTCCCAAACCCAATTAATGCAAAGCGCTAAAGACTTTTGGCGCCAAAAGTTAAAATGATGGCTAGGATGTGTTGCAGTGATCCAAAGGATGAGATTATTGATGGGAAAGACCAAGTGGGACCCACAGAGTTCTAGAAGTCATCTATAAAGAAGAAAGAAGACTAAAGGATAGGTTGTCGCATGTTTTAGACCATTTCATAGTGTAAAATTTACTTTAAAGTTTGTTTCAGCTTAATTCTCAGTCCTTAGAGTAAAATCAAGTTCATTTCAAGTTTAAAGTCACTTGTGTATTGTAATTATGCCAGTTAAATAAAATTTCAAGTTTTTATGTTTTTTGCTAATTCGTACTAAATCATTTATACTTGCTATAAGTCACAAAAGCTCTTTTACTCTTTCAACAAGCTCAGATAAGCTTATTATAGCTTTTCATGAGCCTGTATTAGATTTTAGTTGTTTAATTTAGAAAAACCAAGAAAAGTCAACAAAAGTTAACAATTTCGAGTCAAATAAGCTATTTGGTGGTGATAGTCAAGTGAATGAGTGAGTGGTGTTTAAGCTTGGTATTGACACACCAAGTCAATTTCTAATCGGTTTCCTTTGTTTCATTGCCCTTCACAGTTGTAAGCCAAATTTTATAATTATGAATTATTTTATAGCTTAATGTATTAGTTCTTATTGTTAGCTTATCATAGTGTTTATTGCTTATTTATAGTTTACAAACATATTTAATGATTAATCTAATAATTAAATACCCTTTGCTTTATTTTCTTGAAAAACTCATAAAAGCCATAAAATAGTCACAAATTAGTTTAGCCTATTAAATGTTTATGAATACTTAATTTGTTTAAGTAGTTTAGTTTTAAGTTATTAGATCATTAGAAAGTTAAATCCATGGCCTGTGTTAGCCAGACCAACTTTTAAATTGCAATACAGTCCTTTTAAAGGATGTTTGGAATTGCTTATTAAAACTGTGATTAAGGTGTTTTTAGCTTTGTTCTTGATTAGTACATGTTACATTAGGATAAAATAGATCAGTCAAACCATTAATCCTGTTCTTATTTAATAATAAGTCAAAATAGTTTCTATTCTCAATGTGCAGCTTACTGTTAAGACTTTAGGATTACAAATTTCATCACAGTGTTAGATAACTTGTTAACATAACTTATTATAGTCTTATTATAGCTTAATACCACATAATAAGTCCATACAATCAGTTATAAGTTCAATAAAGTCAACCTACTTAGTTTTTATAAAAGTCAAATTTTCAATATAGTCGTTTTTGAATAAAATGAATAATTTTATATAGGATTAGATATTAGGATTTAGCTTAATTCCTTTTGGGAAAATAATATTTAGCTGCTAAAGAAAAATATAAAAATACTAGGTTTTATAAAATTAGCTTATTAATAGCTTATTTTGTAGCTTGTTTTGACCCCTTGTCTGAAAACTGTCCCCTGTGCACCAGTTGAGCAAGCCTTTTCACAAGCTTGTCATAAGCTCATTAATGAGCCTTAGCTTGTGTACTTTGGTTTTTTGTGTAGCCAACCTAGCTGTCTCTTTATTCCAAGCTTAGTTTTTCACTTTCCGACTTATTTAATAAGCACGCATTAAGCTTTTGATTGTCCCATTTTCTTGTGCTTTGCATAATCGGTTGAGATAACTTAATTAATAAGCTCTTACAGAGCTTATTAGTGACACCAAGCTTGTTCACCTTGGCTTTTTGGAAAACCAACCCACTCATCTCTGTATTCCAGTTCTTAGTTTTCAATTTCTAGCTTATATAAGTGCTTAAATTTTAGCTATAAGTTGTTTAGAAACCCAACAGTGTCCTGTGTCTCAGTTTATGCTTATTTGGATTTTAATAAGTGCTTATTTCTAGTTATTATGCTTATTCGGTTGGTATATTATCTTATAATCGGTGTTTAGCTTATTCTCGGTCATCTTTGCTTATTCCTAGCTTTTTAGCCATTTTAGCTTAAATCATTTTGCTTATTTCATTTCTTAGCTAAGCTATTAAGATAATAAGCTCAAAGCGAGCTTATTATTGGTTTTCATAAAAGTTGCGTTTTGTAAAGTGCTTATCATGATTAGCAAGTAGTTGCAAAAGAAAAATCAAAAAATAAAATGTTAGTGCAAAAGGGAGGCGGTCGAACTCGAGACCTCTCCCTTATGGGAATGATAGTGGGGTACACAGTAACCATTGCGCCTTGGGTCTTTCTCGTTAAAACCTTGCATTATCTATCTCTTATACACGTTTTTCATTTTAAGCTTAAACGAGCATTTAAGCTTATTTGTAGCTTATTCGTAGTAGCTTTTTCCAGTTTTGTAATTTTAATAAATTTGTATTAGTAATAAGTATTTTATAAAAAAGTTTCGGATTTTTCTCATTAGTTTTACTATTTTTAAACATTTAATTAGTGTTTTATAGTATTTAAATCATAATAAATAAAATAATAATCAGAAAAATATAATTCTTTTTGTAAAATTTTCTTTATCATATAGTAAGTAAGAAAATTGATTTTACATTCATAGGCCTTTTATTTCATAAAATTTACGTTTTATCTTGCGCTCCAGGCGCCATTTAAATAAATAACGCTCGTTTCCGTTTTAAATAACATTTTTAAGTAATTTGAGTTTACGTTTTAGTTAATATAGTTTATTTAAGTTATTTTGTTTTATAAAATAAGCGTTCATCGATCGTAAAAATAGTGATAGCGTTTATTTAATAGATTTTAACTTTTAATTTTCTTAATTTGCATTTAAGTCATTGTAATTTGTAGATCTTTTCTTTAGGTAATTTTCCATCAATATCCTTAATGATCACTATCCTTAGTGATCATTCTATCATCTGAAGTTGTTTTAAACACCAATTCATCCTCCGTGGGACTTAACGACCGAGAATCCACTATATTCCTCGATCTAAATTGCATTTGGTGTGTAAGTGTTTTGAGTTTCTTCGATTGGTCATTCACAAGTGGCTAGCTTTGCGTAAGATAACTTGCGGTTTTGCACCGATCAAATCTGTAAAAATAGTGATAGCGTTTATTTAATAGATTTTAACTTTTTAATTTTCTTAATTTGCATTTAAGTCGCTGTAATTTGTAGATCTTTTCTTTAGGTAATTTTCCATCAATATCCTTAATGATCACTATCCTTAGTGATCATTCTATCATCTGAAGTTGTTTTAAACACCAATTCATCCTCCGTGGGACTTAACGACCAGGAATCCACTATATTCCTCTCGATCTAAATTGCATTTGGTGTGTAGTACATTTTGAGTTTCTTCTGGTTGGTCATTCACAGTGGCTAGCTTCGTAAGATAACAGCGGTTTTGCACGATCAAATTTCTAATTTTGACACTTTTGCAATTTAAAAGTTGGTCTGGCTAACACAGGCCATGGATTTAACTTTCTAATGATCTAATAACTTAAAACTAAACTACTTAAACAGAAATTAAGTATTCATAAACATTTAATAGGCTAAACTAATTTGTGACTATTTTTATGGCTTTTATGAGTTTTTTCAAGAAAATAAAGCAAAGGGTATTTAATTACTGATTAACTGCTGAAATATGTTTGTAAACTATAAATAAGCAATAAACACTATGATAAGCTAACAATAAGAACTAATACATTAAGCTATAAAATAATTCATAATTATAAAATTTGATCTATATACCAAAATATGGCTCCTGATGAGTGTGCAAATACTCATCATTTTTGTACCGTTTAGAATGCCAAAAACATCTGAAAACACTCAGAAATGCATCAAAATGATGAAAATATCACAAATAAGTGTTTTATGTGTTTTAAATGCAAAAATACCAAAATCAGGTGAAAACCCATATAGTGTGCTACTGTTTTTGATTACCGAGTCATTAGCTTGACTCGATCCCCGCATTCATTGGATCATGGGGAAAGTTTGTAAATCCGGGACAACCACAGGTGGAATGTCCTCTCCAAAATAGTGCTTTAATCGATGACCATTCACTTTAAAATTTGGACCATCGGGTTGAGATAACTCAATGGTTCCATAAGGAAATACTTTAGTGATGGTGAATGGTCCAGACCAACGGGATTTTAGTTTTCCTGAGAAAATCTTCAATCTTGAATTGAAAAGAAGGACTCGATCACCGACGTTGAAAACGCGATTCTTGATTTTTTTATTTTTCACTAATTTATTTGGTATTTTTGGTATTTTTTTTCTTTTTGATACTAAACAGACTTTTAAAGGTTCCTAGATAGCTTGTTTAAGCTATTAGAGATTAAACAAGGACTAGTTTCTACAAGGACTAGTCCTAGATAGCTTATTTAAAAGAGCTTATTTAATAAGCTTAAAAGCTAAACAGTGAGCTTATGAGCTTATTTTGATGTTATTAAGCTCAAACAAGCTTCAAAACTGAAACAAAGGCAAAATAAGACACAAATAAGCTAAAGCTACTCAAATTAGGCTAAAAAGCAAAGAGAAACACACTGATAAGCTTATAATAAGCAAATAAGCACTTATGCTAAAACTACTAACCAAACAGGCCTGCAGCCATATCTAAGAGCAGTTTGAGCTTATTAAATAAGCTTAAAAGCTCAAAACAAAGACTGATGTGTCAAGTTTAGCTGGTGGGCTTTCCAAAAAGTCCAATCTCACACTCTATGGTTGACTAATGAGCTTTTTATGAGCTTGTGAAAATGGATGTAAAACTGTGCACAAGGCACCTATTTGAAAAAGTACTTGAAATAAGCTAAGAATTAAGCAGTGTAATAAGCTAGCTAGAAAATATAAAAAATACTATGATAGAGATAAGCAGTTGAATATTAATATACCAAAAGCTCAAATCTTGAAGCTTAATATTAAGTCCTATAGAAAATAATCTAGTTTATTCAAAAACTGCAAAACTGAAATTTGACTTTTTATAAAAATCAAATAAGTTGACTAAAATGAACTTTGGATTGATCCTACTCACTGATTATGATATATTAAGCTATAATAAGATGAGATTAAGCTATGTTAACAAGTTTTAAGCAACTATGATGATTTTTACTCTTTAAATCCTAACAGTTAACTAATGGTGTGAGATTAAAGAGTATTTTGACTTTTTATCAAACAAGGACTAGTTTCTACTTTCTACCTTTGACCCCTACTTATTCAAAATTTGTGCGGATCAAGTCATCCGACGGTGTGTTTATGGACGACGGAAGCTATGGACATTCTCAAAGCTTGCCATCTTTGGACCCACGGGGACATCATAGTCCAAACTACACCGCCAAAAGGTGTTTGATTCAGGGTTTTATTGGCCCACAATTTACAAGGATGCCCACGAATTTGTTAAAACACATGACGCTTGTCAACGTCACGGAAATATCTCTCAAAGAAATGAAATGCCACAAACGCCATTCAAGTGTGTGAGATCTTTGACATCCGGGCATTGACTTTATGGGACCATTTCCATCATCTCGAGAAACAAATACATACTTGTGGTCATTGACTATTTGTCAAAATGGGTTGAAGCGAAAGCTTTACCTACCAATGATGCCCGAGTAGTTGTGAAATTCTTAAAATCTCTTTTGCTAGGTTTGGAACTCCACGAGCTATAATCGTGATCGTGGTACGCATTTGCAATGACCAATTTGATCGTGTCATGCAAAAGTATGGTGTAACCCACCGTCTCTCATCGCATACCACCCCAAACAAATGGGCAAGTGGAAGTTTCTAACCGAGGTATTAAAAGAATTCTTGAAAGGACGAGAGGCGAAAACCGTGCATCCGGTCGATAAACTGGATGACGACTCGGGCCTTCCGTACGACTTATAAAACACCAATCGGGTATACTCCATACAAGCTAGTGTACGGAAAGGCATGTCATCGCCGATTGAGCTTGAGCACAAAGCATCTGGGCCTTGAAACATGCAAACTTCGATATTCGACGACTAGTGATCATTCGACATCCGAACGTTTTAAGCACCATTAATCCTCCGTGGGACTTAACGACCCGGGAATCCACTATATTCCAAGGAAATTGCATTGGTTTTAGACTGTTTGAATTTTATTACGGGTGACCATTCACAAGTGGTTGACTTGTGTGATAAACTTGACGGTTGGGATCCAATCAGCTCCCAATTGCTTTTGGAATAATCTAGAACATGTAGTACACATACATCAAATAACTTGATTGCACAAGCCTTTTGCAAAATTGTAAAATACTCAGTATGCTGATAAGAAATTTTAATTTACTTCACGCCCCGACCTACACAAGGAAGGAGATTCCCAAACCTTAGCAGTGAACTACAAAGTTGTTTCATACTGAGTCGTGGATCTACCATATAAATTTCAAGATCTAATTCATTACAGAGTGACGGGAATTAATTTTTTAGTGCACAAAGGTCATACAATCAGCACATAAAAACAAATCATACAATCATGAATAAACAAATTCATCGGTTTTGCATATATAACCAATTAACACTTTAATTATATGTATCAAACAAGAGGCAATGCTCATAATGCCGGATAAACATGCATGTGTTCATCATGAGAATCAATTAACCAAGTAAGATATGCATAAAAGCAAAAAAATAAAATGATGATGAATTTAAAGCACGTAAAAACACATCGTCATGCACACGTAAACAACCATGACCTAAGGTTTTCTTCTACTGATTTTAAGACCCTTAGGGTCAATTTTTTTCACAAAAAAAGTAGCCTTAGGGCTGACTAAATATAACACAAAGAATACACACAAAAAAAGTCAATTTTTATTTTTTTTAGTGTAACCCATAACATCAAACGATGACTCATGATACCACTGTTAGGATTTAATATCCATATAACTATATTATAACACGAGTATGACGCGGAAAGAACGTCCCAAAAGGACTCGTTTGACGTACATGGATAAACACATAGTTTACTAACCTCTTGTTCTTTTTACGGTTGATCAAGCACGGATCTTGAACTCTTTTGGTTTACGAAACACTAAATTCACCAAATTAGATGATCTCTATAGTTGCATACACTACACGCCACGATAGATTACTTGAATGCTAGTTCACGTTCTTCACGATTAAAGCAACAAACGAAACAAGCGTTTTCTTCCTTCTTGGAAATAGACCAACCCTAAGGGTTTAGGGTTATGCACGATCGGTTCTAGGTGTCTAGGGAAGAGGAGAGTTTGTTTTCCTTGTTTAGGTTTTGCAAAGATGTCAAATAATGAATCAATGGATTCATTATATAGGCTTTGCATGACTTGGTGTCCAAGTAAAACTCAAACACCACCCTAACCCCCTTAGTCGGCCGATTATTAGTTCCTCATGGGCTCATAATCTCGTTTGGGCTTTAGTCCAATTAACTTAGTCCATTAACAATTAATTATAAAAGCCTATTAGTTATTTAAGCGTCTAAGGATATAACTAATGACCGTTAACTATTTTTGTGAGATGAAACTAATATAATAACATACTTACTATAATATATTAATTACATTATGAAAGTAAACCCTCGGTGTATACGTGTGTGTCTCGTAAGCTCACATATTTATAGCCGTATAATTATCGATGTATGACTTAAGCATTACGAATACAAGCAACACTATCAAACTAATGTCAGACAATTGGATTTCCTCCAGATGTACGCAAACGTTTTTAAAATACATAAAGTGGCTTATTTACCCATGTAATGCTTCCTTGTACTACTGTCAGCTAGCCTCTTACTAGTTATTTCTTAATCCAATTGTTGTTCGGAAAAAAACTTTATATACAGTGTGGCTAAAAAAATCATGGTGATATATATATAAAGAGACTTAGCATGCATTTGTAATTTGTAATTTTATTATATGTAAAATCAATGTGTAACTTAAATAGTTTTATTTTGTTGAAAATTTATTTTTATTGGAATTTGTATAATGACTTTGTAACTCAGACTTTCACAACCGATGGAAATTAAGGGTGTGTTTGTTTTTTGAAATGAGGAGTGATATACTCACTTAATTCATCCAAAAAAGATCACGCCGAGGTGGTCTTGGACGATTGATTTTTGTGGAGCCACTCGAAAAAACCAATCATCCCGCGCCACCTCGCCGTGAGATTTTTTTCGGATAAATTGGATGGATGCGAGATTGTTTTGAAATAATGTCTTACTAGCCTTTATTCTTATCGAGTAAGAGGCGGTAAGAGGTGATCAGTTATTTGTTTTTTTCTTTTGAGTTAGACCCAGTGAGACATATAACATCTTACTCAATAAGATGTGGGAGGCTTGTTTTACTGCCTCTTACTCAATAAGAGGTTGAAGACTTGTGTTAATTAACTATGTTACATTTATGATAAAAAGTCTTGTTTCAAATTTACATAAGTTACTTATTATCGCATTGCGTTGGTTTAATAAATAAATTGTAGAAACAACACTTAAAATCATTCGGACAATTATACAAAAACAAACAACATTATTTCGTTCAGATTTAGACTTTCTAACCACCTCTTATCGGTAAGATGTGGTAGTCAGATTCAGACCTAAAACATCTTAATGAAACAAACACACTCTAAGACAAGATTGTAAAATAGCCCAATGAGCTGCATGCACCACAATTTTAGGCCCATCCTTGCCTGCTCCAGAGATCTCCACAAAAGACTAGCCAAATTGCAAATGTGCACAATAATGCCCCGAAAGTTGGTATGATTTTTAGCAGAAAATCATTGTATAAAAGATTACTAGTAAAGAGAAAGTCTTGGAGAGTGCAATAATATCATAAATTGTAAATTTCTATAAAATCGTTACGTTCAACTACTATAGTTCAAAGTTACTAGCAGTTTTGTTCGACAGACTTTGATTAACTATTTTTCTGATTATATCGAATCAAAGTGGTTTAACTATTGGTTATGTTTGTACTTATAGGAAGTTTACGATAGTCATTTGTTAAAAGTAATATTCTAATCGATCGTTTTAGTCTATTAAAAAAGAGAGGAAAAAACAGAAACACTAAAGGCCAAGTGTACAAGACCATAGAAAGTTAGATATAGCCAGAAAAAGAAAATGATGGAATAGACTAAAGGGTGGAATATGTAGAAGGAAATCAAAGATATGGTAGGACGTCATTACTCCAAACCCACATGCTTCATTTGGCCGATATCAAAACTTTGACACTACAAATCTCGAATAACAGCTGTGAGCTGTCGCTATATTACTTTAATTCTAACATTTTTGCGCTATAAGTGTGATTGTAAAGCATGTATAGACGGTGTATTACTCATGTCACAACTTGTTAATGTCAGTTTCCATCGCAGACTCCAAAGCTGAAGCAAGTAGCTCTAAATATGGATGGAAACAAGATACTGATGGTCCAAACTGAAGCAAGTAGCTCGGGGTAGGGGATATCCTAATAAGTTCTAAATTTGACTTTCACCCATCATACTTAAATTATTGACAATATTTATTGTGGTTTATGTGATAGTTGCCACACGTTTGTTAACCCCCTACGTACCGTTTTCAACAGTTTTTTAGCCAATCTATATCTATTTGAAAAAAATATTTACCACAATGTAACAATTTTAAAAGTATTAGCAAAAAGGTGTGATTTCTCTTTACTCTATCGCTCAACTCATTTGTTCATTTTTTTCTATTAGTTCTACCTATAAGGGGAGGAATACCGAAATAACGAATAAGACTCCATCGATATAACATCTCTTGTTATTAGTTCGACATTCGGACCAAAGGCTTGTGTCCCAATGGTTACCCTAGTTGTGTGAGAAGCTCTTCAACGAAAAATGGTTATAGGTTCGAGTTCCGCCACATACGAGATATATTTGTGGTGTTAATATTGTAAGACAGTTAAAAATTGCCGTTCTGAAAAGAAAACCAATAAAAATTAAAAAACAAAAAAAAAATTTGGCCGACATTCTGTGTCATCCAACACTAAATATATGGTAATTGTTTATGTGTTGCTTCTGCAATCTCCATGTTTTGGCGATTGTTGTTGTCACTCTTCCCCGCCCGTTTTGATTTCTTATTGTTGGGTATGTTGTTGGTTTCAAGTGACGTTGGAAAGGTTGTTTCCGATTTGATAATCTAGTGTTGGGCGGTTTTGTACAAGTTTATATGTTTTTGGTCTTTTTTATTTCATCTACATCTTTCTAATTTATGTTGGAAGCATTTCTACTCTAATATATCTACAAGTTTACGATGATCATTGACTAATGACTAGTGTAATACATCTAGAAGAATCATACCACTTACTTAGAAAGTTAGAAACCCCTTCTTCATTTGTTGGGCCATTTCAGCATCCGGTAATCTCTAAATAAATTTAAATATCAAATATCCTAAGTATAACTTAATCACCGATAATTATTCAACATAGCTCCTTCTAAATTCTTGAAGACAAAAAGTCTTCACATTAGTGTCAATGTAGTTCAACTACTAAAGCACAAAATCCAAAGAAGAATTTCAGCTCATTAAGGATGTCAATGTCTCACTGAATGATGTTTAATATACTCGTTTACCAAGATGCTGAGCAAAGAATCTCAAGTACGTAGAAGGCAAAGGCGGAAATTCTACTAAAGCAAAAAAGGATAAAGCAAAGTCTTTATAGGAATCAACACATTTTCATAGTTGGTATAAAGGTGCAACAGTTGTCAACACTGTTTCCTAAAGAAGAGTTTATCCTTATCTAAAGTAGAAGCATTTAATGCATATTTCATCACCCATTAAATGCTCAATACATATAAAGTAGATGACTTTGAAAACCCTAATCCTTATTTTCAACAATTGGCTTTTACTCACATGTTACTACAAGATAAGTACATTTTATTGATTGAAAAATAGAGTCATTAAAAGTGAGAGAAGGGTCACTTAAACCTTTGTGGTTTACTTTTGAAAATAAGTCACCACGACATCACTAAAACTCTATTCATGCACAAGAGTTTAGTTAGAAATGGCTCAAAAGAGTTAGAGACTCAATATTTTTGCTCAGATAAAGGTTTGAATTGTGATGCCCAATTTCTTTAAGGAATAATGGTATAAAAAAGTATTCAACTTGCCACCTTTTACTATTGTGTACATAGAATTTTAAATTTTCCTATTAAAATACATAAACTATCTAATTTTTCTTATTGTTGGCATCATTATGGAAAAGCTTTGACGTGGCATTTGTTAATTAAACATACCGTTATACTTTAAAATATATTAATTATAACATTATGTTTTCAATCCTAACCTTCTTAAATTGAATAAACCACTTTCATAACTACCCCTTCATCATCTTCATTAATTTACACTTCCAAACACCCCTTATCATCTTCATCTCCAAAAACATCTTCACCTCCAACAACATTTTCACCGACACACTGCCCTCAAGTGTCTTCACCACCTGAAACACTTTAATAATGTAGAACCGTAGAGGGGGGCATACGTTCTTTTCGACTTATTTTACTTTTTAAGTACTTTAAGTCGCAAGTTTGTATAAGGTGTGCGAACAAGACGACCAATATAAAGAGGTAGAGAGAGAGATACCAAGATTTATATGGGTTCGGGATGAGGTGTTTAGATCATCCGTACGTCTAGTTTCGAATTTGCGAATCCTATACTATTCACTAGTACACAATCCTTGCGGTAACCGTTACAATCTTCAATCCATCGATATGCACAAAGATCGGTGCTCACTAAGAAAGAGCTACTACCTAAAAGAGTTCTGCCCTAGAAACCACACACAAGAATCTTGTGATTCGACCTACCACTAAGACCACAAAGAACTTCCACCAAGGAAGCAACAAACCCTAAACTTCACCTTCACCCGATCAAGGCTTGACCACCAAGATACACGAATTTTACACCATTTGCTTATCCACAAATGGATAAGATTTTACAAATGAATATGACAGTTGTAAGTGCTTGGTAAAACCAAACCTAGCTTAAGGACTCGACCTACTAGAAGATAGTAGGAGAAGACTCTCGACACAACACACAAGAGTAGATTAGGTTCTTGTGGTTCTTCTCTTGCGAAGAAGTGATATTTCAATGTAATGATAAGAAAAATTAAGACACAAGAAGATTTAGAGAAAAGAAATCAGAGAGGGAAAATGAATGGAAAGGGGTGAGTAGAAACAAGACAGATTTAAGCAGGACACGAAAAAGTTCCTCTTTTCCGAGGACATGACCTTAGATAGTAATGCTTGAGGGTATGAGGTAATTTTTGCGTTTACGCTTTATATACGTCTCTTAGTAGCCTTACCACTTGCATTTTTTATATAGAGTTCCTTCGCTTTCTTTCCTATAGGCTTTTTATGTGTTATGTGGCATATCGTGTTCCCTTTTGCTTTGCCTCAGGGTCAAGTCCCTATGCATATAAGAAAGACTGAACAGTATAACATGTTTGAGGAGAACATGAAGAATGTTATTTTCATATCACCTCATCAAATTCGTTAAAGATATTGACTTGGTAAGAACTTTTATTTTACTAATTCGTATCGGATAAAAAACTAATGAACAATTAAATAATTATAAATTTTAACACTTTATGTATAACATGTGTTTTTCATACTGATGCTCTTTGATGAACATTACTATGTTGTGTGTTTCAATCTGAGAGATCCTAAAACTCATATTCTTGACAACATGATGCTCTTTGATGAACATTACTATGTTGTGTGTTTCAATCCGAGAGATCCTAAAATTCATATTCTTGACAACATGGATCATGATGACAAAGTTGCAGAAAGATATGGTCAAATACTGAGTTATTTGGTAATAAAACTAAAATTAGTACTTCGTAATATTAATTACTAGATTAGTAGAATCCTAGTAGTAAGTTGATTAAATGTTATCTATATAAATGTATATGTATGTGCATGTGTAGACTTACATGTAAACAAACTCATTAAACGTTTGAGATTACACATTCTAACAGAATATTGAGGTTAGACATTCTAACAGAAAATGCTACAACAAGTTATCTCCTTTTCATTCCCCTTATTTTCTTTCATTTTCTCTATCATTTCAGTTTCTGCCCAAAACTCCAATATCTATATCCAATGCTCTCAATCATGTTTTGCCTCAATGACTCCCTATGAGTCGAACGTCATCTCACTATTCACTTCTTTAGTCGACTCAGCCACTGTTTGCAATTTAAACAAATTTGCAATATGTCCTCCTGGATACTCTCAAAACAATAATGTTTATGGACTCTTCCAATGTCGAGGTGACCTTAGCTCCTCCGATTGCAAAGTGTGTGTGATGAGTTCTATAGCTCAACTTAAAGCAACTTGTCCCGTGTCAACCGGTGGTGCTATACAGTTAGATGGATTTTTTGTGAAATATGATAAATCTTCATTTTTTGGGGATGAGAACAGAGGGGAGGTGTTGAAGAGGTGTGGTCCTCCGGTGTGAACCAAATAATCTCGATACTTATGCTTCTTATGTAAATATTATTACACGAAGGACCAAATACGTTAGATAGAAGTTAGTAACCATAAAACGGTTACAAAGTGGCGGTTATGAAAAACGGTTACAAACCGAATAGGTACAACGTTTCATGGTACCGTTTTAGGAAATTATATATATGTACATGTCACACCCCCAAATTACCTGTTTTGCAGCGGAATGGAATTCCTGGGGATTGACTGTCATAGCATCACAATCACAGTTATGTTGAACGACCTAAGGTGTCGTTTGGAAAATACATCGTTTGATTTAATAAACAATCAGAGTTTACAAAGTTCAGGTCCCAAATGAAATCAACTTGTGCGGAAAATAAGTTTAGTACAGTCAAACGATGTTTTTAAAGTATATAAATCCCATGTAAGACGCGTCGTCACCACGACTCCATGATGTGTCCAAATGCATGCCATGAAGTGAATGCCTTAAATACCTGAGATAAAACATGCTAAAATGTGTCAACACAAAGTTGAGTGAGTTCATAGAGTTTGAGTTAAAATGTAAAGCCTTTAAAATCGCTTATGCCGCAAAGGCATTGTAAATCGTTGAAATGTAAAGACTTTCAAAATCGCTTATGTAGCAAAGGCATCAGAATCCACCACCCGCCCAAGTCCCGCCCATACAAAACTTGCAACCGTGTGTTCACAACCCAACGCTGGGATATGTAGAGTTAATGTTCAAATGTAAATCGCCAAATGAATTCACAAAATAGTGCATGGCTCAATGTATCAAAATCGTTTATGCAAGAAAGGCATTGTAAATCCACTCGCCCAAGTCCCGCCCATACAAAACTTGCAACCCGTGTGTTCACAACCCATTGCCGTAATGTATATAGAGTTTATGTAATTGCTCGAACACCATAATCGTAGTGTGAGTTAAATGGTTTCACACTCATCGTTAAAATCAACATCGTATTTATTTCACTAAGTTCATGACACCAAAGCGTAAACATCGCACCAATAAAAATTGGTAATCATCGCTTCATCGCCGCCCTAATAGGTAATTTGCCAATTTACCTCTATGATTCAAATATAGCGCTCGATTTCCCTAAATGGGTCAATAGGAGCGGAGTGTTAATTCCAATAGGCCTATTCACTATACTCGCCACCGAAAGTGACTAATGGTTCATGATGTAGGGACTTGAACATGGCAAAATACTTAGTGACAATAAAACATCGAATATAGCATACTGATTCAAAGCATTTGTGTTCGATTAAAATGTAGCATGTATCTCCCAAGAGATTGTAAAACAGCTTAATAGAGTAAAAGTGGGGCTATGAATTCACAAGAATATGTAAGAGTTTAAAGTACTTGTGCAAGTGAATGAAAACAGTTTGAGCATGTATCTCCCCAAAACAGCTTATGAAAGCAAGTAAAAGTAGGGCTATGAAAACTCACTGGGTAAACCGGAATAATGGCAAAAGTGAGTACACCGAGGTTTATAATGTAATGCGTCAACGGGACCTATTATCAATGATATGATATGTCATGAGTTGCAATGTAATGTTATGCATGCACTTAATATGTTATTTATACCATTTACGGGTTTTGAAAATATTACTCGTCATTCGAAAAATACTCGCTTGACGCCTCGACCAATCAAAATGACTTTACATGTTTTACGTCAAAATGTCATCCTACAATGGTTTTATAATGATTTTGGTGAAATTACCATTTTTCGTCGCAAAACAATGTCGTCGGAAAACCATGAAATTAACAAAATGGCTTCGAAAAGTAGTCGAATGGTGTACGTCGATCGTTAGAGGACTAACTCGACGGTTTTGGAAAGTTTGTATCGATATCTAGAAGTTTCAGTTCAGAGTTTTCATTCAAAAGGTCTCGATCATAAAGATATCAAAGGTTAAAGATGGTGGTTTTGCTAATTGTGTGCGTAAAATAAGTTTCGCCAATGTTTGAACCTCCGTAATTAATTTACTATGACTCCGCTTGACAAACGGCTTTTGTTTCGAAAAATATGGCGGTGAACTTGATTTTACTAGAAGACATTTCGTTATAAAAGTTTCACATCATGGTTAAAAATACCGCAAACATAGCCTTTACAACTAATGAAATACTTGTATCGTAAAAATAATATAGTTTTTCGTAAAATAATATTTACGGCAACTTTATAAAAACGTGCATATATTTGTCGTTTCAAACCGCTTTCACGTAAAATATGTCCTTAGCTTCAGATCAAGTAAACTAATATCTTTTGAGAAGTCGAATAATTTGTGAAGCTTAAGGCTCGTTTTGACCCGAAATATGTAAAAACTGCATGCTGAATTTTTCAGAAAAATAAACATTTCGTCGTCAAACTTTAAAAATTCACCACGGCTTCGTTATAACTCCGTTTTTATCCGTTCAAAAGGCCACGGATTCGTTTTAAAGTATATTTTCTAAATATGAAGGCCAAAATGTCGTACCAACAGTAGGTTTTTCCAGAATTTCGATTTAAGGACAGAACACACAATATAGTTTACGAAAATAGTTTTTCTCGGACAAAACCTATTCTAATCCCTTCAAATCAACTCCACAACTAATCTAATCCTACCATACACCTTCTTAGGGTGTCATGGGTTCCTAATCACCATCAAGACCAAAGAATAACTTGGGAATAATTATAGGATGACCATATTGTATATATAACTCAAAAATCATGAAATAAATGGTATAAATCACATAACATGCATATAAGCTCCAAAAATGAAAAGAAACATATGAAAATGACAAGGAAACTTGAAAATGAATAAAACATGCTTACAAGTGATAGTGAAGAGGTGTAAGTAACAAGGATTAACTTAAATATCCTTGGTTTTTATTTCAAAACCATATAAAGGATATATACTAGATTGAAATAACACTTGAACTTTGCAAAATCTTGATCCCTTTGGTTCTTGTAGAGTGGCCGGTTTTGAAGACCCAAGGAGAAGAGAGAAAAGTTTGTTTTTACACTTGAACAAAATGAAATGTATGTGAAATTTTGAGTGCAAGACTTTTGAGGTGAATGAATTATTAAGAAACAAAACCATACTTCATTTATGACATACCTCCTTGGCCGGTTTTGGGGAGGTTGTCTCTAAATTTATTATTTTTTTTTTTCAAACTATTACTTGTATAATTTGTGTATATATTGTAAAGAAAGGGTAAGTAAATTGTGACTTGTAAGGTAAAAGGTATAATTTTGGTACAAGTAAGTTTTAATAAGTCAAAATAGATTGTATAGAGATGATAAAATTGTAAAAATACTTTCCTTGTGAAAATTGAGTGATAAAATAATTATCGTAAAATTTTTAAGAAAACGACGTAATGATTAAACTTTAACAATTAAAATACCAAATAAATTTGAAACACTAGGAAAACTAAAATATAGTTTTATAAACTAAATGTAAGTTTAAAATACCCGGGATCATTTTTGAAAGTAACGGTTTAAATATACAAAATAATAACTCACGCGATAAATATTATAAAATATAAAAATTTACGCGTAAAATATGAAATGAAATGTCGTGAATGAACTAATGAGATGCACATGATGTCCATGAAATGTAGACTACTCATAGTCCATATGAAATGTACGTGATGTCATGATCATGAATTCGCCGCTAAACCTCCAAGGTTACGCGAATTTGAAACGAGTAAACCAAGTTTACTAAAAATGTTGAAATAATGAGACATGTATCGCGTCTAGAAATGATCTGAAAGTACGGGTTGTCACATTCACCCATCCAAAAAGGAATTCAGTCCCTGAATTCAATCGTTACTAGGTCTAACGGGTTTAGGGTTTGATGTAGCAAACTTTTCCATTCCCGAGCAAAACCCTCATAAGACTTTGTGGTAACCGATTTTTACTTAATCTCACAACTCATCAAACAAGAACTGTCATGAGATTAGGCTAAATCGGTTTAGGTAACAACTTGTTTCTAGTTTGATCTTTGCAACTCATCAAACAAGAACTGTCACGCGGATCAAACTGGAAACAAGTGATTTGAAGAAAATCTTTTGAAAATTTGGCTCGACACGGAATTGCTTACTCATATAAGACTATTACTCCTTCATTGCATGATTCTTCCCGAATTAGACATAGGTGATCGTGCTATGTATAATTTAGGAGTAACTATGCAATGCTTGAACTAATCGACTCATATGTTGTTTGGTGTTGAGTCAACTGATGTTAAAATTGTGATGAACATCGAGGAGAGAAGACATGGAGAAGTGTCGTTAAAATGATAGTTAAAGTAAAAAGAATTAAAATCCTCGTAAATGATAACAAATCGGAAAGAAAATGAAGTACGATAGATGAGAATATTTTACAACGAGTGGTTTATCAAACAGAAATACATCTTAGGTTATAAAGATTCGAGTACGATAGAAAACATAAACTTAGTACGACATAATACATAAGGAGAAATAAGACTGTTAGTTTCCGAACTTCTTCAGTCTTCCGCGTCGTTGATACCTTGACGAGCTCCTCCTCCTCCTTCCAACATATATACATTCCCATGAACACCTTCAACTGGTTGACCTTGGTTTTGAGGACATTGATTCCGATAGTGTCCTTGTTCCCCACATCCGAAGCATGCGACTACGGCTTACCTTTACAATCCTCGCTAGATGTCCGGTGTTTTGCATTTGTGGCACTTGGCGTGGCAAGGACCCGAGTGATGAAAATTACATCGATTACGGTGGGTGTGTTCCAAAGATACCTCTACCTCTCATTGGTGCAATGACATAAACCATTCCCCTTCTTGCCTTCTATTTTGTTGTTGATGACGGTTGGTGTTGCGGTTTTGGTTGTTGTTGTTATAATCTCCTTGGTCGCTTTTCCCATTTCCTTTTGTTGTTGTTGATTTG
The DNA here is from genome assembly GCA_022545495.1 of Chrysanthemum lavandulifolium. Classification (NCBI taxonomy): domain Eukaryota; kingdom Viridiplantae; phylum Streptophyta; class Magnoliopsida; order Asterales; family Asteraceae; genus Chrysanthemum; species Chrysanthemum lavandulifolium. Next base: position 174,933,512 of record CM040242.1, on the reverse strand, counting down.
GTTATCATCGTTGTTGTTTTGGGTATTGTTGTAATTGAAGCGGTTGTTGGGGTTGTTGTTGTTTCGTTGGTGTTGGTGTACTTGCCTCGCTTCACCACTTGTGCCATCAATTTCGAGTAACTCGAATAGCTTCCTCGATTGTTTGTGGATCAAACGAAGTCACATCTCCTTGAATCACCTCGAAGTCCCCAATGAAAGCCTCTAGCAACTTCTCATTATCGAAACCATGGACGGGCATAACACGCCAATTCCTCGAATCTCCGAATGTATGTGTCAATGTCGCACCCAATCGTGACCAATTCATAGAACTCCGCTCCAACTTTTTGATTGCTCGAGGACAAAACTTTAGTCACCAAGCTCTTAAATTCCTCCCACGTAAGCTTAAAAGCATTTTCCATACCAATCGGTTGAGCGATGAATTCCACCATGACAACGCTCCATCGAGTAAAGTGCTCGTAGCAAACTTAACTTTACTATCATCCGGACAGTTACAAAGCAAAATACCGATTCCAACTTTTCAAACCATCTAACCATAGTCGTAGCTCCCTCGGTACTCGGAACTTAGTGGGTTCACCACTTTTGAAATTTTGTACGAACATTTCTTAACCCCGCATCCTCCTAAGATTACCAAGAGAAAGAATTTAGTCTTATGGCTTCAAGAAGAATGCTGGCCTCAAGAAGAAGAAGCAGCCATCGCTTTCCTTTCGACTCTTAAAGCATTAGCAATGCTATCGCTCACCAACTTTTGAATTGTCGCTGGGTCATTTCAACTGTAGCTTTCTTGATGCCATATCTTCTTCAAAACAAGAGGAAATGTGAGACGTAGCAAAATCCGATGTTAATAATAAGCGCTCCAAAGAAATGTGATAAGAAATGATAAATTTGAGGTTATGTTTCAAAATGATCGACGGTTTCCGAAAAGATGGGTTATGAGGTGTCGTAAGTGCTTCAAATGTATGATGGTTTAGTGACTTAGAGTGAATAGCGTGCAGCTCGACATGTTAGTGATGAAACAAAGGAGTGAGAATGACCTTGCCGAACTTAAAGGTTTATCTCGGCATTCGACGTTATCGGTGATGAGTCGATTGATATGGAAATTGTGATAGGAACTGACAAGGAATTCTCCACATTAGAGTATGAAGAAAGAATAATGGAATGGGAATTTAAAGGCATCCATGTGACAATCGATATGAAATGAAAGTAAATAACTCGAAAATGTACGTAAAAACCGCATGTAAAGTGAACATTCACTTATGATGAAATGATGAGATGCTATGATAATGTAGTTATAGTCTAGGTCAATGATGCAACCTAGTTCTCTATAATCAAGCTCGATGCCAACTGTCACACCCCAAATTACTGCTTTGCGTGGAATGGAATTTCGGGATTGACCGTCATAGCATCACAATCACGATTATGTTGAACGACCTAAGGTGTCGTTTGGAAAATACATCGTTTGATTTAATAAACAATCAGAGTTTACAAAGTTCAGGTCCCAAATGAAATCAACTTGTGCGGAAAATAAGTTTAGTACAGTCAAACGATGTTTTTAAAGTATATAAATCCCATGTAAGACGCGTCGTCACCACGACTCCATGATGTGTCCAAATGCATGCCATGAAGTGAATGCCTTAAATACCTGAGATAAAACATGCTAAAAAGTGTCAACACAAAAGTTGAGTGAGTTCATAGAGTTTGAGTTAAAATGTAAAGCCTTTAAAAATCGTTTATGCCGCAAAGGCATTGTAAATCGTTGAAATGTAAAGACTTTCAAAATCGCTTATGTAGCAAAGGCATCGTAAATCCACTCAGTTCCAAGTCCCGCCCATACAAAACTTGCAACCTGTGTGTTCACAACCCACTGCCAGGATATGTAGAGTTAATGTTCAAACAGAAATCGTCAAATGAATTCACAAAATAGTGCATGGCTCAATGTATCAAAATCGTTTATGCAAAGAAAGGCATTGTAAATCCACCCGCCCAAGTCCCGCCCATACAAAACTTGCAACCCGTGTGTTCACAACCCATTGCCGAATGTATATAGAGTTTATGTAATTGCTCGAACACCATAATCGTAGTGTGAGTTAAATGGTTTCACACTCATCGTTAAAATCAACATCGTATTTATTTCACTAAGTTCATGACACCAAAGCGTAAACATCGCACCAATAAAAATTGGTAATCATCGCTTCATCGCCGCCTAATAGGTAATTTGCCAATTTACCTCTATGATTCAATATAGCGCTCGATTTCCCTAAATGGGTCAATAGGAGCGGGAGTGTTAATTCCAATAGGCCTATTCACTATACTCGCCACCGAAAGTGACTAATGGTTCATGATGTAGGGACTTCGAACATGGCAAAATACTTAGTGACAATAAAACATCGAATATAGCATACAGCTCAAAGCATTTGTGTTCGATTAAAATGTAGCATGTATCTCCCCAAGAGATTGTAAACAGTTAATAGAGTAAAAGGGGCTATGAATTCACAAGAATATGTAAGAGTTTAAAGTACTTGTGCAAGTGAATGAAAACAGTTTGAGCATGTATCTCCCAAAACAGATTATGAAAGCAAGTAAAAGTAGGGCTATGAAAACTCACTGGGTAAACCGAATAATGGCAAAAGTGAGTACACCGAGGTTTATAATGTAATGCGTCAACCGGGACCTATTATCAATGATATGATATGTCATGAGTTGCAATGTAATGTTATGCATGCACTTAATATGTTATTTATACCATTTACGGGTTTTGAAAATATTACTCGTCATCGAAAAAATACTCGTTGACGCCTCGACCAATCAAAATGACTTTACATGTTTTAAGTCAAAATGTCATCCTACAATGGTTTTATAATGATTTTGGTGAAATTACCATTTTCGTCGCAAAACAATGTCGCCGGAAAACCATGAAATTAACAAAATGGCTTCGAAAAGTAGTCGAATGGTGTACGCCGATCGTTAGAGGACGAACTCGACGGTTTTGGAAAGTTTGTATCGATATCTAGAAGTTTCAGTTCAGAGTTTTCATTCAAAAGGTCTCGATCATAAAGATATCAAAGGTTAAAGATGGTGGTTTTGCTAATTGTGTGCGTAAAATAAGTTTCGCCAATGTTTGAACCTCCGTAATTAATTTACTATGACTCCGCTTGACAAACGGCTTTTTGTTTCGAAAAATATGGCGGTGAACTTGATTTTACTAGAAGACATTTCGTTATAAAAGTTTCACATCATGGTTAAAACGACGCAAACATAGCCTTTACAAACTAATGAAATACTTGTATCGTAAAAATAATATAGTTTTTCGTAAAATAATATTTACGGCAACTTTATAAAACGTGCATATATTTGTCGCTTCAAACCGCTTTCACGTAAAATATGTCCTTAGCTTCGATCAAGTAAACTAATATCTTTTGAGAAGTCGAAATAATTTGTGAAGCTTAAGGCTCGTTTTGACCCGAAATATGTAAAACCGCATGCTGAATTTTTCGGAAAAATAAACATTTCGTCGTCAAACTTTAAAAATTCACCACGACTTCGTTATAACTCCGCTTTTATCCGCTCAAAAGGCCACGGATTCGCTTTTAAAGTATATTTTCTAAATATGAAGGCCAAAATGTCGTATACCAACAGTAGGTTTTTCCAGAATTTCGATTTAAGGACAGAACACACAATATAGTTTACTTAAAATAGTTTTTCTCGGACAAAACCTATTCTAATCCCTTCAAATCAACTCCACAACTAATCTAATCCTACCATACACCTTCTTAGGGTGTCATGGGTTCCTAATCACCATCAAGACCAAAGAATAACTTGGGAATAATTATAGGATGACCATATTGTATATATAACTCAAAATCATGAAATAAATGGTATAAATCACATAACATGCATATAAGCTCCAAAATGAAAAGAAACATATGAAATGACAAGGAAACTTGAAATGAATAAAACATGCTTACAAGTGATAGTGAAGAGGTGTAAGTAACAAGGATTAACTTAAATATCCTTGGTTTTTATTTCAAAACCATATAAAGGATATATACTAGATTGAAATAACACTTGAACTTTGCAAAATCTTGATCCCTTTGGTTCTTGTAGAGTGGCCGGTTTTGAAGACCCAAGGAGAAGAGAGAAAAGTTTGTTTTTACACTTGAACAAAATGAAATGTATGTGAAATTTTTGAGTGCAAGACTTTTTGAGGTGAATGAATTATTAAGAAACACAAAACCATACTTCATTTATGACATACCCTCCCCTTGGCCGGTTTTTGGGGGAGGGTTGTCTCTTAAATTTATTTTTTTTTTTTTCAAACTATTACTTGTATAATTTGTGTATATATTGTAAAGAAAGGGTAAGTAAATTGTGACTTGTAAGGTAAAAGGTATAATTTTTGGTACAAGTAAGTTTTTAATAAGTCAAAATAGATTGTATAGAGATGATAAAAATTGTAAAAATACTTTCCTTGTGAAAATTGAGTGATAAAATAATTATCGTAAAATTTTTAAGAAAACGACGTAATGATTAAACTTTAACAATTAAAATACCAAATAAATTTGAAACACTAGGAAAACTAAAAATATAGATTTTATAAACTAAATGTAAGTTTAAAAATACCTCGGGATCATTTTTGAAAGTAACGGTTTAAATATACAAAATAATAACTCACGCGATAAATATTATAAAATATAAAAATTTACGCGTAAAATATGAAATGAAATGTCGTGAATGAACTAATGAGATGCACATGATGTCCATGAAATGTAGACTACTCATAGTCCATATGAAATGTACGTGATGTCATGATCATGAATTCGCCGCTAAACCTCCAAGGTCACGCGAATTTGAAACGAGTAAACCAAGTTTACTAAAAATGTTGAAATAATGAGACATGTATCGCGTCTAGAAATGATCTGAAAGTACGGGTTGTCACAGTACATCTACAAATCGATTTAAAGGTTAATAGATAATTTTACTTATTCATATATACTTTGCAATCTATACATTTCGATCTATACGTGAGACAACATTGGCATCAAGAGCAGTGGATATACGCGACTCGTTTTTGGATACCATACAATTTAACGAGACAAACCCAAGGAATTCGCAGCAAAAACATTTGCTTCGGCAGGATTATTTTGTTTTCTCTCTTCTTCCAAGAGAAACAATACTTGAATAAGTATACGTAAAAGATAGTGCACGATCATTTACGTAGGGGATTTCAAACGTTTACACCAAACGGATTGGTGGAAAAACCATTGTTGGCAACAACATAGGGAAGGAAGGAAAACACTTTGTTTGGGTTAGAGAGCAAGTGGGTAAATACTTGGTGAAACCGGTTAACTTCAAAACACAAAGTAGAAGAAGAAAATGTGGGACACAAACGCGGGGAAAAACGTTGTTGTGGAGAAAAGAAAAACGTACGTGACAAGAGAAGTTGAGCGCTCAGGATTTTGTGTGGAGTAGTGTCGGGACGACACAAGGAAAACAACAACAACGGGAAAGAAAATTAGAAGAAAACGTATCTTGTTTGTTTCGGTGTTGGTTACCATCTCGGTACCAAAAGGTTATACGTAGGAAATTTGATCTCGGAGAAAGGAAGTCAAATAACGTACAAGGAAAGGAGACGTGTTTTAGTGTGGATTAACAAGAAAAGAAAACAATTTGTTTTCGGGCTTGTTGTAAAGAAAAACAAATTCGACATCAAGGTCTTATTTCTCATTCGAAGTTTACAAATTCAAAAGGTTCAAAAAAAAGGCCGAGACTTTTGTTCAAATCAAAACTTCAAAAAAAAACAAGACAAAGTTTTGTTTTGGGCACTCGTTGGACAAGGCAACTCGACACAAGGAAAACTTGGTGTTTTGATTTCGTAGGATAAAAAATTCGAGACAAAGAAAAGGACATCAAGGGTACGAGGCAAATAAAATGAAAGGAACCAAACTTGGGAATAACAACAAGACGTTGGTAAACGATTCTACTAACGCGAGACAAAGGGAATACACTTGTGTTCATCACATCATCGAGGTCACGAGTTAAACTTTCTGGATTTCATTTATATTAGAATAGTATAGAATAGTCATTTTCATACTATTAGGAAATCCTGAGAACTATTTATTGATCCCGTATTATTAGGATTCCTGGAAGAGTAGATATTCCCATTTTTTTTTATAGAAATACCATACTAGGAAGGATAAATCCCATTAAAATTAGAAAGTGAATATACTAAGCACTTTCAAGATGACCGTCGACGATATAGCAAGCACATCAACTACATCATACCCGTAACACCTATTGCACAATATCAATGCCCTAAGTTGAAAACCACAAACTATACAGTTTGGGCTATACAAATTATGGTTATACTAGAGGCACATGTTTTATGAGAAGCAATAGAACCTAAGATAGACACGCAAGTAGATGATAAGAAGGATAAGGAAACAACTGCCTTCCTATATCAAGCGTTGACTGAATATGTGATATTACAAGTAGCGGGTTGTAAAACGGCTAAGGAATTATGGGATTCGTTAAAGAAAAGATACGTTGGAGAAGATAGAGTGCAGAAAGCACAGTTACAATCATTGGTGATTGGGTTTAACTCACTTCAGATGAAGGAAGATGAGACGGTGGATGCATTTACGGCTAAACTAAACGGCTATGCCACAAAGGCAAAAGAATTAGGAAAACTTTGGATGAATCACTTTAGTACGAAAACTATTAGACTCCACACCGATAGGTTCATTCGATAGTAGCATCCATAGAATGTAAAAGTGATCTCGACGACATCACTTTAGATGAGATCACCGAAGACTCAAGGCATTTGAGGAAAGGATAAAACTCCGGAAAGGAGGACAAGTAGAAAGCCAGGAAAACCTATTATTCGCACATGGCGAACACTCAGGAAACAGGAAATGTTTTTACAAACGTGGAGGGAAATCAAATTTCTCATGAGGGAACTGGCAGAATAATAGAAATAGAAACAACTCACAAGGAGGGAACTCAAATCACAAAGAGAGTTCGGATAAGAATAAAAGTGAGTGGGATTTAAGTAAAGTAAAATATTACAAGTGTCATAGACTTGGACATCTTAAAAGTAATTGTAGAGGAACATCAACAACTCAGGAACAATCAAACCTTATCTTAGAAGACGATGAACCATCACTATTAATGACTATGTACGAAACTGAACACGAGAAAGTGTTGTTGAATGAAGAACAAATTCAACCAGGAAAATATGCTACAGCAAACGCAAGCATATGATATTTAGATAATTGTGCAAGTAACCATATGACGGGAATAAAGAGTCATTTTAGGGATATTGATGAAAGCGTAACAGGACGAGTACGTTTTGGAGATGGATCGTATGTACGATAATGGGTAGAGGGTCTATATTATTAGGTTGTAAGAACCAGAACAAAGGTAGTATCGGATGTATACTACATACCAAACCTCAAGAGCAACATACATAGTCTAGGACAACTTACTTAAAATAGGTTGTAAGGTCATTATGGACGGAGATAAGTTGACTTTGTATGATAAGAACAAGAAGTTGTTGATGAAGGTTGAAAGATCTAAGAATCGACTTTACAAGATTCAATTACAGATAGAAGCACCTATATGTCTCTTAGCAAATATAGATAACCAAGCATGGTTATGGCATGCTAGATTAGGTCATCTGAACTTTGACGATATTAACAAGATGACTAGGAAAGGTCTAGTAGAAGGAATTCCAAGAATAAATCATGCCGGACAGATTTGTGACACATGTTTATTAGGAAAACACAGTAGAACACCATTTCCAAATCAAGCTAAATTCAGATCAAAGAACCCGTTGGACTTAGTATATGGAGACCTTTGCGGTCCTATAAGTCCAGCAACATACTCAGGAAAGAAACTCATTTTCTTGTTAGTAGACGATTGTACACTTTTTATGTGGGCCTACTTTCTTACATCGAAAGATGAGGCATTTAGTACATTCAAGGAATTTAGATTGGAGATAGAAATGGAGATGAGATTGAAAGTAAGGATGCTAAGAACGGATAGAGGTGGTGAATTCACATTAAATGAATTCACAAGGTACTGTCGTAAGGAAAATGGAATAGCACGACGCTGACAAGACCTTACTCCCACAATGTAACGGAGTAGTGGAGAGAATAAATAGATGATGTTATCAACTACGAGGAGTATGATGAAAGCAATGAATTTACCCTTAACTTTTTGGCGAAGCGATTAAACATGCAATTTACATACTCAATAGGGTACCTATGAAGGCCCTGACAGATAAAACTTCATATAAGGCACTCTACAACAGAAAACCGAATTTGGAAAACCTAAGAATATTCGGATGTCACAGCTTATGCAAAGATAACAATACCTCACTTAAATAAGCTGGATGATAGAAGCATACCAATGATTTACTTAGGAGTAGAGGAAGGATCAAAAGCATGTAGGTTATATGATCCAATAGCCAAGAAGAAACATGTTAGCAGGGACGTAACATTTATGGAAACAAAACCGTGAGATTGGAATAAAAATGAAGAGGATACGAGTACACAAGACACATTTTGGACTAGTTTTGTGGTAGAAGAAGTTGACAATGAAAACCTTACACCTGTCAGCACAGAAAACGATGATAACACGTATCATGAACAAGATCAGATCCCTGATCCAGTTTCACCAATCACACCACCAACATACAATTACAATCCACACACAGAAAAGGAAGAAGAAGCTACTACTAGTTATGTAGAGAACTTGTAACCACTCGTAAATTTCCCTATCGATTTTTCGCGACTATATTTTTTTCCTTTCGTTTCGAACTATAATCACGTCAAGTTACGAGTTATATTTTTTTTATGAAACTTTCTGCGACCTCGATAATATTTTCTTTACTTTTATAAATTATATATAATAAACTTTTTATTTTTTTTACCGGGCCTTTAGCCAAAACCCGGCCCACTCTTCTAATCCTTTCTTAGGCTCGTTAGACGCAATCCAACCCAACTCCTTTCCATTTGGGCTAAGCCCACTGCTTACTCTTTTAACCCATCGCAAACCCAACCCAACCTTTGCCTTTTCGGGCCTAGTCTTTCTTTTGTTTTCTCACCCAAACGCACCCTCCTAGTGTTAGTAACTTGACATATTATGTTGTTCCTATATTTTCGTGAACCAAGCAAGAAACCAAAACAAAACAACACAAACAATATTTTTGCCATCTTATTTCTTTTTCATGCGTGCATTTGTAGACAAACAAAAGCCACATGCACCACCTTGACCTATCATGTCTTACATGTGAGTATGTTAACATCAAAAGAAACCAATGACTTTTCTTTGTTCCCGTGACCATGCGAACCAAAAGCAAAACACAATTAGCAAAACAAAAGCAACCCAAGACCTTGTTTTCTTTCTCGTGAACGAGACCTAAACAAAGAACAACTTTGTCATATTTTGTTTGATGCATGCGTATGTGGGTGTAAACAAGTCAAACCAAAACATTCAACTTGGTCCCCCATTTTCTCGTGAACTTTGTTCTCTTGCATGTGATTTCCATGTGATTCAAGCAAGAACCATCCTTATCATCAGATAAAGACAAGACAAAATGTGCTCCCTCCATATTGCCATCTCATGCACGCCGCAAACATCCAACTCCATTTCCTTATTCTTCTCCTTGCGCCTAAGTCTTGACTAACAATAACCAAGGTGCATGTCAAGCCTTGCCATGTTGTCTATATAAAGCCATCATCTTACCTCTTTTCCTTCACACTCACAAACTCAAATACACTCACCAACTCACACCTCCAAGCTCAAACACTCTCAAACTCATTTACATATTCACTCCATCGTCGAGCTACAAGAAGATTGGGTAGTAGTTTAAGGTCTTGAGTATTAGATGATAATTAGGCCTAGACTACATAATTCCCGTAGGTATAATATTATTATGGACCATTTTTATAATGGTGAAAACCCTAATACGCTAAACCCATAAACCGGCTTGGGCCTAATTATCATCTAATATTCCTTCGCAGCTCGAGCGAAATCGCTAAAGCTCGAATCGTAGTAGTAAACTAATAAAACAAAATAAAACAATAACCGAAATAAACGGGATAATTCAGTATCCCAAACAATGTCTCGGAATAAGAACCTAGATTCGACACCAACAAAAGTCGTCTCGGAATTGATACCCTAGATTCGACACCAACAAAAGTCGCCTCGAATTGATACCTTGATTCGACACCAAACAAAAGTCGCCTCGGAATTGATACCGGATTCGACATAAAACAAAAACAAACAATTAAATAACTTTATATTATATTACAAGATCACCTATCCACCCAACTTTTCTTCTTTTATTGGGACCGAGTCTTGATTTCTCCAATAATTCTTTCTCCAATAATTCTATCTATCAATCTCTCCAATAATTCTTTCTTCTTCTTCATCTTTATCTCCTTTTTTTTTGACCGCGCGCATTCTTCTTCTTCTTAAAAAACAACAATTATTAATTGATCTAAAAGAAAAGAAAAGAAAAGATTTGAATGGATAGGATCACAGGAAAATATAAACTTGGCCGTAAGATCAAGAGTGGATCCTTTGGTGAAATTCATCTAGCGGCCGAGAGGTACGAAGATATGAGTTTATGGAGAATGTTGCCAAGATCGTTAACGTTGAGGAGTTGACAAAGAGAGGAATCTTCTTTCTATGGCTTACTTATCATCAAATTGACAGATCGGTTTTTTTTTTCAACTTGTAACTATAACAAGCAATAGCATAAATAGAAAAAGGGTACGAGCAAGAGAGAAGAAGAGAGGTAGGGTGACGGGGTGAGATAGAGAAAGCGGCTCGACATAGCCACCCAGCGAAGAAGAGAGGTTGTGGGGTTGGGAAGGAGAAACAGAGACAAGCAAGAGAGATAGAGCAAGAGAGGTGGAAAGGATCGAGGAGGCGTAATAGACGCGAAGGAGGAAGGGTGAGCGGTGGAAGGAGAAGCGGCGGAAGGGAGTAGAGGTGGAAAGAGAAGCGGCGGAAAAGTGTAGATTCAGGTTTTGAGGATCGGTTAATGGTAGGCTCAAACCATGTTAGACTACATAATTCTCGTATGTATAATATTATTATGGACCATTATTTATAATGGTGAAAACCCTAATACCCTAAACCCACAAACCGGCTTTGGCCTAATTATCATCTAATACCGATCCTCAAAAACCCTAATACCCTAAACCCACAAACCGTAGGTATAATATTATTATGGACCATTATTTATAATGGTGAAAACCCTAATACCCTAAACCCACAAACCGGGCTTGGGCCTAACATGGTTTCGAGAACCAATACCGATCCTCAAAAAAAAAAAAAAAAAAAAAACCCTAATTTCCCACTTCAAAATCTCGCTTTCTCCTCCTCCCTTCACCGCCCTCTTCCCCGATCTCGTCGCTTTGCTCCATTCCCATCTCTACTCCTCAACCGCTCCTCTCAATCCTCTCCATCACCCCTCAACATGACCTGGCATCGCCTCTCCTCCCTTCTCATTCACTGTCGCCGCTCCTCTCATCCACTTCGCCGCTGCTCCTCTCACCCATTCACCGCTGCTCCTCTCCTCCCTTCTCATCCACTGCCGCCATTTGAAGATCTCAAGCTCGACAATTGGTGTTAATTCTTCAATATGCCGTATGGTGTTTACTTCTTCAATAATCAATGCGAGTATCTTTTGATGTCCTAATGCACATCATTGGTGAATCTACAAGTTTTTGACAAGTACCACATTTTTGATTTGCTTTCGCTGTCGTGGTCTTCATCAATAACTAGTTATAGCTTTACTTGTTTTAAGTGTTTCCATCCGAGTTTCGCGATTTCCGCTTCGGATTGGGGAATATTAACCGATATAATAGATGTTGGCCCAAGCCCGATCTGTGGGCTTAGGGTACATTAGGTTACATTGTACTCTATAAATATTGGTGATTAATAAAGAGTCGCACGTTTCAATGTAAACATAAGGTCCAACATTGAGAAGTCCTTTGGGTTAGTTTCGGCGGGTTAATCGTTGGAAGTTAGCTAGTATATCGGGTTCCCATTTTTCCTCGTTGTTTTCTCACGCGCCTCGTCGCCACCATTTTGGTGTTGTAAGTTCTCTTCGACGCGCTCAATTCATCTTCTCCTTTTAATTTCCATATCGCACGTACATACATATACAAATATGTAAAGTTGGCCTTGTAGTGTTTAAGAGAACTTGTGTGGTAATTTTAGTTGAAAAATACTAAGCTTTTGAACTTAGAACGAGCACAAGAAAAACACGGATATAAAACACACCTAAGATTGGCTCGACGGTCAAGTGTCTATTCATATAACCTTTGCTTATTTGGTCTCTTCTCGATAAACAAAGTACACCTTTGAGGACTTGAAGAATGACAAACTATTTTGAAACCGAAATGAAATAAGAAACACAAAACCAAAACGCATGCATGAATCAGAAAGAAATAGCAAAATAGAAAACAGCTTAGTAGCACTTTAAATAGACATGGTGCGCAAACTAAAACCAAGAAGAGCCCTTGGCTCGGATGGGAAAGTCTCCACTCTCACACAACCCACCTAGGTTCGAATCTGGTGGACATCTTTTTGTAATTTTTACTATTTTTACAAGTTTCACCTTTTGACATTTTAGCCCCTCCACTTCATGTCTTTTAGCAACTTTCTCAAAAAACCTCTAATAAGTTTTCAAAACTATTATATAAACTATATTTTCACATGGCATATTTTTGTGACAATTGATTTATAAAGAGAAACTAATATTTACGACCGGGTCATGCCCGATTATTGTCAAATTCTTATACTTAGTCTATTTTCACAAACTAAGTGTTGGGATATGAAAGTGCTAAAGAATGACAAAGCACTGGAAGAAGTCAAAGCATCGCTAAAGAGAAAGTCAAAGTATTGTTGTCAAGTCAAAGTATCGCTATATTTGTTTATGGAAAGCTTTGTAATTCTAGAATATTCTTTGTTTAGATTACTTGTCGCATAAGGATACAGATTGTAAACCGACTAGGGTTATCCTTAAGTCTATAAAAGGATATTTAGATTGGCATTAGAGATATATGTTTTAGAATCCTTAAAGTACGATTATTATTAGAGTTTTAGAGTATAAGGATTTAGAGTTTTAATAAAATCATTGAAAGTTAAAGTTATATTCTTCTTAGCTTTGTTAAGTAAATTCCAGACTTAATAGAGATTACTCGGTGTTTCATTGTTAATAACTTAGGATTTATCCGAGGTTATTAAACCTTAACAAGCTATTTAAGTTAGTTTGGTTGGAGTACATCGATCCAACAAGTGGTATCGAGCTGTGTGGAAACTCCGACTAAGAAGAAACCCTAAAACCTAGTTAACAAAACCTAAAGATGTCGATCAAGTCGCTCCACCACCTTCCATCACCTCACTCAGATACCTATCATTAAGAAGGAGAGTACGACTTATGGAGCATGAAGATGAGGCAAGACATTGCAACATGCACCATGCTCTATGAAATGTAATTCTCAATGGTAATGAAGTCGCTCAGAACCTATTAATATTCCCCGGACAACCGAAAGCACCTAAGGTTGTCTTACCAAGAGCTACTATAAGGAATCAAGAGAAGGCACTAACATACTCTTGTCTCGCTATCCCGATGGTCATCTACTCAAGTTCCATGATGCTAAAGATGCAAAGCAACTCTGGGTGCTCTCAAGACAAGGTTTGAGGTAATGATGCTTCCAAGAAGATGCATAGAAATATGTTGAAGCAGAATTTGAAACATTCACCGCTGGAGAAAGAGAAAGCCTTGATGTCGCTTATGATGATTCCAAAACCTTCTCAAGATGTCGGAGTTATACAAAGCGAGGGTTCATTGAAGATGCAAATCAAGTTCTTATGAGCTGCCATCGACATGGCATGTGATTGCTACTATGATCGGAGGACAACCCGGTCGGATGTTATGGACTTTGATGATCTTTACAATCATCCAAGGTGTATGAGCATGAGATGATGGCCAAACTAGTTCAAAATCTCACAAGATACCTTTGTGTCATCTAAAAGAGAGGCGAGACTTCCACTAAAAGTAATCGCTTCTCCTACTCAAAGTATTGTTGCTCAAAGCATCATGTTGCCTATTCTAACCCCACCTTTGCTCAAGAAGCCACACCAACACCTACCATCCACTCGTGATGAAGTCGTATGCTCTTTCTTTGCACAAAGCAGCTACTTTACCCGTCACCTATGAAGAAGATCTCTCTGATTGAAGAGGATGCTCTTGAAGAAATTGATATCGTGGCAAGTTGCTATGATCAACGCAAGGATAGAGAAGTTTATGAAGAAGACAGAAGAGGCATTGACTTCAAGCCAAAACAGGAATCACTTTGACAAATCCAAGATTGAATGCTTCAATTGTCAAAAGACCGGACATTTTGCAAGGGAATGCAAAGTTAGCTAAATATCAAGCAAACAGGATGACCGAGAAACCAAAGCTAGAGTTGAAAGAAAATTCTATTACGAAACAAAAGCTTTGGTTGCTCAAGAGAATCTATCGAGGTTGACCTGAGGCCGAGTTTGATGATGAACCAAGAACCTATTGTATGGTAGCCGTGGAGGATTCGTGGAAGAGTTTGACCGAGCACGACTTTTGATGAGGAACCCGGACATGCCGCTATGGAGTCTAAAGATGGTTATGGAAGCTTTGATCGGAGCATGGAAAGTGAAGATGATCCTGTTCTACTTGCTATGATGGCTACTTCACCAAGTTCACCCCTATCTCGAGGTATGCTCAAATTGTCATGACTTTTATCAAAAAGTACTTAATAGTTATGTGATTGAAAGAGATAAGCTGATAAGAGCTAGGTCCGAGGTAGCAAGTTATCAAATAACTTTAGAGTCTTTGGAAGCCAAAATTATAACACATAAAAATAATGAAATGGCTTGGGCGTAAAAGTATGAACAACAGGATTATCGCTAAAATTAAGTGAATGGAAGTTAAATTGTAAGATTTCGAAATTGAGAAACCGACTAAGAGAGAGATGAATTGTTAGCAAAGTTTGATGCCGGAAAGAATCTGGTCTTTCTCATGTTTCTTATGTTCAAAAACAGGGAAGAGCTTACATTAGAACTGGCCTAGGTTTTGGTATGGACTTTAATAACATGGAGGAAAACACATCTAGTGATAAGGATGACCCTGATTTTGAGGATATAACCACTAGTGATGATGAACTTATTAATTATGTAGACACATCTAGTAATGAGGAATCATTTAGTGAACCACCTCCTAATATAAGAAAGACAAGGGTTATCATGCTTTCCTACATCCCACTCGAGTCATCAACCCATTAGACCGATGTTTCTCGTTTTTGCAGACGATTTTAGAGTTTAGAAAGAAGCTTATTGGTCAATCTAGGTCTCGAAACCCCAACGTAAACATTTGAGACACCTAAGGTAGATGATGTTAAAGCCAGCAAGACTTTCACCTCAGTATCTTGCTACACCTCAAAGTCTTGCTACACCTTCAAGATAGACTTTAAGAAAATCTTTTCACAATCATGCTAAACCTTTTGGGATAATTTTGGTCAAAACAGCTTTTAATCATTCACCTAGAAGATGTGATAGGTTTGGTAATACACATAGGAGAAGAAATTTTGGGATTACAGATCAAAACTATGTTTTGTTTGTTTTAGTCCCGATCATTTGATTAAGGACTGTGACTTACATTCGTAGTACCTAAGTAAGTTCCCAAAGAATAGGATCACAACCAAAACCAAGGGAGACTAGACCACTTGGAATCATTCACATAGGGTTAACCATAGAAACTTCTCACCGGACTATAGGTACCTCACCGAGAAGACCTTTTCAAAACCTCAAGTACCTTCAAACACTTTCCAAGGTAATTAAGCAAAATACGACTTTCTCAGCATCGCTCTGGCCACCAAACACCTCTTGGAATAGGAACCCTAGGAGATCTAATTACTATCAATCTAGAAGGCGTTACAACCCAAGAAAGTAGCTAGCTCAAGGGACTCTACACCAGAAGTTAAAAGTAAATGGGTTAAGAAGGAAAGTACTGAAGATGGTAATACATATACTGGTAGCTCTAGCTTTAATAGAAGGAGTGGTCAAGGAAGCAAAGGCAACTCATGGAAGTTGATTGCCTATATTCTTGGAGCCATAGTTGCGGCTGGTTTGACCGTAACCATCACTTTTTCCATTAAGAACTCCTGCAATACTTATAATAATAGTAAGTTGTATCGCATGAACATTTTCCTTTTACGTGATTTAGCTAGATGCTATAAAGTTAATATATATATAAATAACTTACAAGAAAGAATAAAATTTATTTCAAATAAGACATTCCAATGTTTGTTGCATAAATTCTATATTTCTATGAATTCATTGGTTTTTATATCGTCAAGATTCAATAAGAAGATCAAAATGTCCGTAAAGATTTGAAAGGCAAGGCGAAAGAAATAGAAGCAAATAAGAAATCAATAGAAGCAACTAATAAAACAGTAGCAGAAACCAAATATGGTGTAGAAGTAGCCAAGAAACTAGCAAGCCAAGCCGCATCGAAAGCACATGAAGCCATGCGATATCATCCATATTATGATAGATCATATTGTCATCAAGGCTGTGTTGGAAATTGTCATCATCTCTTGGCTATCTTCTAAGACTATACCCCTTTGTTTCAAAGTAAAAGCAAGATCTAAATACTCCCGAACTTTTTACTTTCACGTACCCAGTATTTATGTGTCATCAAATTGCATTTTTTTTACTTTAAATTATGGTTTGTATTTTAAATTATTTTCTTCCACCTTGGTACATACGTCATGAATCTCGATTACAAATATAAACTGTGCATGTAAGCATGTTAATACTACGTAAACTTGTCAAGATGGGTTAAGTTGGACATCTCATAATCAGTTGGCTAGTTTGGAAACTTTGATATCAAGCTTATTTCATTAGGTTCAGAGTTTATAGTATCTTTGTACTATCAAGCAAGCAAATTTCATTTGAAATTGTTTTACTGTTAAAATGGTACAGAACAATATCAATAATCACCCAACCAACCACCCTTTGGTGATAATCTTTTATTATAACAATATACACAGCAGATTAGTCCCCAACACAGGTGCTAACCAAACAATACAATGAAAGGTTGTTGTCCCTCTAATAGGTACAACAACAGAATACAAGAACTCACACTCTACCAGAACTATAAACCAAACCAAACCAAAGATCAAGATGATCTTACAACACTTGTTTACAATTGTAAACTACCCAGAAACCAGTTATACCCGGATGAAGACGAAGACTTGTATGTGAAACTTGTGAGAGAAAATAGAGCGTGTGAATTATAAAACCCTAAGCTGGAATGAGAGATTATATAGCCTAGAACTTTACACTTTGAACCCTGCACATATAAACTCAACAAACTACACCCAAAGTATTGGGATTAGAAACCTTAGTATAAAATAGTTACATAATAAACCCCTGAAGGTTCAGCTCTTTGACAAAGAGGACTCCAATACATTCAACATCCCCCCTCAAACTGATGAACCTGCAAAAAGATTAAGCATACCAAGATTTCTAACCATAACACCATGTTGCACAGAACCAAGTGCTTTGGTCAAAACATCAGCAGTTTGACTTTTAGAGTCAACCTTAACTGTTTTAATCAACCTAGATGCAACTTTTTCTCTAATCAAATGCACATCAATATCAAAGTGTTTAGTTTTCTCATGCATCACAGGGTTAGCATCAATTTGAATAGCAACTTTGTTATCACAAAATAACTCAACTGGCAACAAATTTTTAGTAATACCAAAGTCTTTTAAAACCTTAAGAATCCACATAACCTCACATGTAGTAGAGGCCATACATCTATACTCAGCCTCAGCTGAAGATTTAGACAGAGTAGCTTGTTTTTTACTCTTCCAAGAAACCAAATTACCATTCACAAAAACACAATATCCAGATACAGACCTTCTGGTAACAGGGCATTTAGCCCAATCAGAATCAGAAAAGGCAGAAACTTTAAACCCTTGATTATTCTTACTAAAATGTAGCCCATTACCAAGTGCAAGTTTAAGATATTTTAACACTCTTAAGCCAATATCAAAATGAGATTTCAAAGGAGAATGCATATATTGACTCAAGCAGTGCACAACATAAGAGATATCAGGCCTAGTCATAGTAAGATATATTAACTTCCTAACAAGTTTCTGATAACTAGTAACATTTTTCAACTTCTTATCACCATCAGACTCTTTATGATTTAGAACAGTATTCTCAGGCAATGGAGCTAATACAGGCTTACAACCAAGCAAACCATAATCATTTAACAACTCAAGACATAAACCTTTACCAGTTTTTAAAACTTCAATTCCAAGAAAATATTTCAACTCTCCTAAGTCTTTAATTTTAAACTTATTCCTTAGAAATGTTTTAAAATTCTCAATTTCACTTTCACTATTACCAGTGATCACCAGATCATCAACATACACAAGCAAGTACAATACTGAACTTCCCTTAGTTTTAACAAACAAAGAGTGATCATTTTTAGACCGCACAAACCAAGCCTCAAACAAGGCCTCAAACAATTTAAGATTCCACTGTCTAGGAGCCTGTTTTAGGCCATAAAGAGACTTGTTTAGCCTACAAACTTTTTTATTATCATCTGGAAAAAGACCAGGTGGAGGCAACATATAAACCTCTTCATTTAAATCACCATATAAAAAAGCATTGTTAACATCCATCTGAAAAATTCTCCAATCATTTTGAACATCAATACTCAATAAGCATCTGACAGTGCCCATTTTAACCACAGGACTAAAAGTTTCATCAAAATCAAAACCTGGTTTTTGATTGAAACCCTTAGCCACAACTCTAGCTTTATACCTCTCAATCTCACCATTAGATTTAAACTTAAGGTTCCAAACCCATTTAGATCCAATAGGAATTCTCCCTTCAGGAAGATCAACTTCTTCCCAAGTATCATTCTTATATAAAGAAACTATCTCATCATTCATAGCATTTTTCCAATTAATATTCTGTGAAGCTTCCTCATAAGAAGGTCCACAAGACTTTTTCAAATTAGCAACAAAACAACAATTATCAGTACTTAACCTAGTATGATAGCATACTTATTTAAACCATACTTAATTTTAGAATCAAGCACATAATCATTCAATCTAGCAGGCAACTTAGAAGATCTACTAGACCTCCTACAACTAGTAGTTCCTTCCTCAGTTTGATTTTGAAAAACATTTTGAAAACTAGGCACATCTGTTTCAGGAATAACATTTCCCTCAGAATTAATATTCTCATCTAAAGGAGTTGCAAAACTAGTATCATCTGGTTGCTGTGGAGGACCAGGGTAAAGAATCTGTTCTAATGTAACATCCTGATCAACATCCACTACCCTACAAGATTGATCTAGATTACCTTCTCTACCAACAGATGCTACATCCTCTGTTTCATCATTGGGAGAGGGACTAGGAGTTCTGGTTTTTGACTCAAAGTTATCAAAGAAATTTAAAGTGTTAACCTCAAGTTGATTTGAAAGATCAGTTTGTTTCATTTTGTAAGGAAAAATAGTCTCATAAAATTTAACATTCCTTGAATATAAAATAGACCTAATTTTCAGACTTAAGAACTTATAAGCTTTCTTTCCACTTGCATAACCAAGCAAAACACATTTTTCAGACTTCTCAGAAAACTTATCAGATTCTTTTAAAATAGTAGCATAACAAAGACATCCAAAACTCCTAAGATGTGCCATACTAGGTTCTCTTCCATAAACCAAAGAAAAAGGAGATTTACTACTTAAAACAAAGGAATGCAACCTGTTAATCAAATAAGTAGCAGTTAAAACACAGTGAGGCTAAAACACAAGAGGAATCCCCCCTGAAACATAAGGCTTCTAGCTACATTAAGCAGATGCCTATGTTTCCTTTCAGCAATCCCATTCTGTTGAGGGGTATATGCTACACTAGTTTGATGAATAATACTCATAGTATCAAAAAATTCACCCATTTTATTTTGTAACAAACTTGTTAATACAAATATCGTCATTAAACGTTATTTATATTTTTGATCTTTACCTAAGTTTTGTTAACGACAAAAGTAAATTTAATTTGTATAAAAGCTTAAAGCTTGTCAAGTTTAATAGATACTAAAACAAGCTTTTTCAAACAATATATTCATCATTCAAGCATTTACATTTATGATTAGTGACATCTTGATATGACTCTAATCATTATGTATGATAGTAGTTTTTAGAATATGTTAGGTTCTTAAAACCAAACACTACTTAAGTACTTGCATATTTCTAAAAATAGAAATACAACATATGACATCATGTGATGCATCATGGAAATTATTGGAAGATTTCATTAGATATTTTGTGTGGATTTGTACTCTTCATATCTTGCACAATCTCACTTAGATAGAGTTGACTTTGGCAAGATTTGATATCTTGGTTGTCGACCCGGCGGTACCAAATTGGTACAGGCGGAACCCTTTAAGGGTTCCATGATGCGTGGACGCTCTGTCCATTTTGGCTATAAATAGCAATGCCAAGCCAAGTAGTTTTCATCCCTTTCCACTATACATTCATACATATCTTCTCTAACCTTTCTAACTCGGTTTCATATCATATTAGTGATCTCTTTGTAGCAAAGAAGATCAAGTCACATTCAAGCTTCAACGAGAAGTTGGAAGTCTTGTTTGTTTAGTGTTGTATAATCTAGTGTTGATTCATACTTCATTGTTGTATTAAACCATTATAATCTTGTGAGTATGAGTGGTTAGTATTTTAGTCCTCAAAATACATTGTGTGTGGGAGTAGTTGTACCCTTGGAAAGAACTCGACATCTAGTTTAGTGTCGGAAATAGTGTAAGCGAAGTGTAAAGGTTTTCTCCGCCGGTGAAAGGAGCTTGTTGACTAGTGAAGTTAAACTCTCGAGTGTGAGACTCGGGGAGTGGAGTAGGGCAAGGAAATAGAGTCCTTGTAGACCGAACCACTATAAACAACTTGTTGTGGTTTGATCATTTCTTTCCTTATTTACTCTTTACATATTACTTGCATATTTCATCAACATATCCAAAGATCAATATCAATTGATCTTTCAATAAGTTTCAAAACAAAGTTTTAATTGGTAAACTATTCAACCCCCTTCTAGTTTTCTACAATTGGTACCGAGCCTCGTTGCTTAAGAATTTCTAAAATAACTTGTATTTTATAAACTTGAAACGATCCATGGATTCGAAAAACTTTAAAGAAGGGCAATCTATGCAAAGACCACCACTCTTTGAAACCAATGGATTTATCTATTAGAAAACCGCTTTGAAACATATGTAAAATCAAAAGATATAGATCTTTGGTTTATTATTGTTAAAGGGATTTAGGGTCTACAACAAAGGATATTTCCGTTGATGAACAAAAGAAATTAGTTGCTAAAAATAATGAAGCTAAAATGATGCTTTATAATGCTTTACCTAGAAAAGAATATGAAAGAATTTTTGTGTGAAACCGCCAAAGATATTTGGGAATCTTTAATTGTTACACATCAAGGTAATTCACAAGTCAAGGATAACAAAATTGATCTTCTTGTTCAACAATATGAACAATTTGTTATCCCTGAAGATGAAACCATTGATTGTGGCTTTGCTCGCTTCAACACTATTATTACATCACTTAAAGCACTTGATGAATCTTTTCGTAGTAAGAACTTTGTCAGGAAATTTCTTAGAGCACTTCATCCCAAATGGAGAGCTAAAGTGACCGCTATTGGAGAATCAAAAGATCTCTCAAAATGTCACTAGACGAGCTAATTGGCAACCTCAAAGTTCACGAAATGGTAATGGAGAAAGATTCGAGATCATCAAAGGAAGAAGGAGAAGATCAAACCGTTGCTCTAAAAGCAAAGGCGGAATCAGCGATGACGATGAATCGCTCGGTAGTAAAGATGAGGAGTATGCCATGGCGTTAGAGATTTTAAGAAGTTCTTTAGAAGAAGAGGAAAGTTTGTAAGACAACCTCGAGAAGAAAAGAAGCCATTCCGAAAAGATCGGGATGACAAAAAGGGTAAAGGTGAAAGAAAGTGTTTTAGATGTGGTGATGCAAGTCATCTCATAGGAGTCCCAAGCCACCTAAAAGCAAAACTCAACGAGCTTTTGTAAGTTGTGCTTGGAGTGATAGCGAAGACGATGAAGAATCAAGCAAGGAAGAGATCGCTCTAATGGCACATGATTCAAACGAGGTACTTTCCGACTCTTCTTATTCTTCTATAGATGATGATACTTTGCAAAAACAATATAATCAATTGTGTGAGCTAAGTCTAAAAATCATAACTAAAAATAAATTTTTAAAAACCAAAAAGAAATTTTTGGAAAATGAAGTATATGAGTTGAAAGAAAAAGCAAAACAACTTGAAAAAGGAAAAGCAAATGACGATGATTGTAAATCATGTCAAGAGCTTAATCTTGAAATAGAAAACTAAAGCTCACACAAGAGGTTCTAATCGAAAATAATTCTAAGTTTAAAAGGTTTAACAAAACATCGCTCTTGCCGATGAAATAGTTAAAACCATAAAACACCGGGAGATATGAATGGGCTAGGTTTTAATGAAGTATTAATTCCAAAGAGTCAAAACAAAACGGCGAAAAGGACGAACATTCTCATCAAAATTGTCATGAAGATAAGACGGACAGACGGAACCAAAATAAGGGTTCCGTCCACAGCAAAATGGTGCCGTGGGTACAGTGAGTAAGAATGTTCGCACACGACCATCTTGAATTTGTTAAAGTAACAAAGAAAACCAATGATAGTGTTAAACTAAAACCATTGTTACATTAGGAGTAGGACTTGTCAAAATGAATTTAGATCAAAACTACTCGACAACGATATAAAACTCCTTTGCCAAACGCCTTTCCTAAGAGCAACCACAACGTACAACCCAACTACCAACACAACGGTTGGAATCAAAACTTTCCTAGAACATATCAAACTCCAGATTACATGCCATGGAACTCTTACCCATCATTTCCATACATGAATCAAATAAATGGTATTTTTAACCCAAACGGACCCATGAGATATTGGGGACCGAATGCTTGAGTTGTTTGCTTCTTAGGTATGCTTGAAAGTTGGATTGGAACCTGATGAATGGATAAAAGATAGTGGATGCTCACGACACATGACGGGCAACAAAAGTCTCTTCTCATCATACCAAGAGTATGCCGGAGGTAATGTCACTTTTGGTAGCAATCTCAAAAGCAAAATTATTGGCAAAGGTACGATTGCTCATAACTCCCTAACTATTGAAAATGTTGCTCATGTGGATAGGTTAGGATTTAATCTACTTAGTATTAGTCAATTATGTGATAAAAAGTATAAATTACTATTTCATGAAAATGGTAGTAAAATACTAAAAGATGGTATCACCATAGCTAAAGGAGTTAGGAAAAATAACATATACGTCATGAAAATAGATAAAAAATATAATGACAAACTTTGCCTAACAACATTAGACGATAGCTCATCTCATTGGCATAGACGCTTAGGTCACGCTAATATGAGACTTATACAAAACCTATCTTCAAAAGAGTTAGTTAGAATTTACCAAAACTAAAATATGACCAACACTTTTGCGACGCTTGCAAAATTGGTAAACAAACCCATAGTAGTCACAAATCTAAAAATATGGTGTCCACATCTAAGTGTCTAGAATTACTACATATGGACTTGTTTGGACCATCCGCTATAAGAAGCTATGGAGGAAACTTATACACTTTGGTCATAGTAGATGATTACTCAAGGTTTACTTGGACATTGTTTTTGAAAACCCAAATGAAGCTTTTGATAAATTTGAAATTTTAGCAAGAAAATTCAAAATCTTCTAGGTGTCAAATTGTGTCGATCCGAACGGATCATGGTCGTGAATTTGACAACGAAACTCAATTTGGAAACTTTTGTGATACAAATGGTATAACACATAACTTTTACGCTCCACGAACACCTCAATCAAATGGAGTAGTAGAACGTAAAAATAGAACAATTCAAGAAATGAGTAGAACAATGCTTAATGAAAAAAACAGTGTTTAAAAGTTTTGGTGTAACGCCGTTGACACTTCTACATATATTTTAAATAGAGTCTTAATACGTTCTTTCTTAAACAAAACACCATATGAACTTTATAAAGGTAAAAAGCCAACGTTAGGATATTTTAGAGTCTTTGGTTGTAAATGCTTTATTCTTAATACTAAGGATTATCTCACCAAGTTTGACCCAAAGTCTTATGAAGGTGTATTTCTTGGTTATTCTCAAACTAGTAAAGCTTATATTGTCCTAAACAAAGAAACAATGATAGTCGAGGAATCGTTGAACATAACATTCGATTAAAGTCCACCTCCTCTAAGACATCACCTTTGGTAGATGATGACTTAGTTGAAAGTCAAATAATAGAAAGTCAAATTAATAATAACAAGGAAGATGAACCATTAAATTAGGAAATTATAAACATCAAAGAATCCAAAATTCATCCTTTAGAAAAGGTCATAGGACAATTTAATTAAAGAACCTTAAGGTCACAAGCCCAAAATCAAAGTAATTATTTTTGTTTTGTATCCACCATTGAACCGAAAACCATAAATGAAGCCATAAAAGATGAATCATGGGTAATTGCCATGCAAGAAGAATTAAACCAATTTGTTAGAAATGATGTTTGGAAATTAGTTCCAAAACCTAAAGACCAAACTATAATTGGAACAAAATGGGTCTTTCGAAATAAAATGGACGAAAATGGTGTAGTATCTAGAAACAAAGCTAGGCTTGTTGCACAAGGTTATAATCAACAAGAGAGAATTGACTATGATGAAACTTATGCACCAGTAGCTAGACTTGAATCTATTAGAATATTACTTGCTTATGCATGTGCTTATGACTTTAAATTATTTCAAATGGATGTTAAAAGTGCTTTCCTTAATGGGTTTATTAACGAAGAAGTGTATGTTGCTCAACCTCCCGGTTTGTTAGGAATCAGAAATTCCATAAGTAAAAGAGTCGGTCACCCCAAGTATTATCTAGCAAAAGCTAGCTCGCAGACTTGTCTCTATTTATGTTAGTTATTAAATTAGTAGTAGCGTAGATTAGTATAGTGCAACATCGTGGAGGAAGGACGGGTCTTTACCCATTGTATCCCCGATCCACGTGCCGTCGGAGGTCGTTTAGTCTCAGAATTTAAATACCTCTACCTTGCAAGGTAGAGGTTGGATGTTCTTTGGTAATCTAATATTCCACAAGTTTCTCTTACTAGAATATCCCACTTTCTCTCTCTAAAATCATCTATAAGCTCATTGTGTTAATGTTATGATATGTAAGTGAAATCCAATATACTACAATTGGTATCAGAGCGCCATGGTTAGATCATATCTTGCACATCTTTGGATTTCTAGTGGTTTTTGAGTTTGAAAAAGTTTAGTGGTTTGTGCATCATTTGGTTGATTTCTTGTGTTAAAGCTTGGATTTTGTTAGTACTTTTATGTTTAGAATCATCACAAGTGTTTAGGTTTTCATTTGGTAAGCTTGAATCATCTTGGTTGGGTTGTTTTTGGATTGAAAAGTGATGTTTATGTTGTTTTTCATGCTAGCGACTTGACCACGGAGTTGTTTCTTAGTAGCGACTTGCTTTGCAATTTTGTAGCGAGTTACGCTTTTGGAGCTAGCGACTTAGGCCTAGCGACTAACAAAGACAAGTAGTGGACCTCCACTACGGTAGCGACTTGGTGTTAGCGACTTGGTGCAGAGCGAGTTGCTCTTTAGCGACTTGAATCTTTAGCGACTTGTCTAGCGAATTGTCGCCAAAATTTTGCTAGCTACTTGAGGCTTAGCGAGTTACTACTTAGCGACTTGCATTTGTTTAGCGACTTGGGACTTTAGCGACTTGGTGGTATAGCTAATTAGGTGTTGGCGACTTGGTGTTAGCGACTTGAATTATTGCTATTTAGTTGCTAGCGAGTTGGTTCAAAATCTCTAGCGACTTGGGGTTCGAATTTGATACTAACATCTTAGATACTTGGTATTTTGCTACTGGGATTTCCAATAACTTGAGGAGTAATTCAAAATAACACAATGTCAGTCATCACTGATCTTTTAATCACCAAAGTACTTGCTCTCTATGACACATCACAGAATAGTGAAACAGAATGCTTCCCTGAATGCTCGACATTTAATGATTCAACATCAATTAATCAAAACAACTCAAATGACTCACTCTTAATGTTTGAAAATGATGCTAAGAATATGGAATGCACCAAGGAGCCCTTTCAACATCTCGATCGACTTCTCAAACCATCATTATCTACAACTATGGATCGAACAAGTTGTGCCATCCTTCGTAAGGATTTTCCCATCGTGACAAGAACTGTTTTACTTAACTTAGAACGACCGAGGTTTCAAATTACCAAAGAAAAGTTCTCAACCGATGATTCTCATGCCGCTTCTTCAAACTATCTTCAATCAATTTCACCACTTATCCGGAAGAATATTCCTCGATTTTGATGACATCATGATCGGAATATCATTCAAGAAACACACGGAATGGAAATTCATGAGTTCGTAAACTCATTTATTCAACTTATGGGTAATATGGAAACATACATCAAGGAGACACCATGGAGCAATTGTGACAAGTCATGCAATACTCCAGTTGAACCGATGAATGACACCGATTGCGTAATCTCGCTTGTAATGAAAAGGATGAAGACAACAAAGATCGATCTCAAATACTCGAGTCGAAAAGGTATCAATCGATAAGGTACACTTATAGCGATCACATAAATTCTCATGAAAAGGTACCGACTCTTACTCGAACATAACATCGTAAAATCGATCTTGGTTGTGCACGAATCTAATGCAAATAACATGATTGAAAAAGGGTATATGATGAGCTTTCAAACAAGTTTTCAATTCTTGAAAAGCATTGTATTTCACCGCAAATTGAAATACAACAAAGGATGAAATGTTTTATGCAAAAAACTTTGTACTAATCGGGAACTTCAATTTGAGAATTTTTGAAATTAATCGATTAAAATCCATTCGGGACAAAGATTCGACCATTAGCAACTGAAATTACGTCTTTCAAGTCCGGAAATATGATCACATGAGATGTGTGATACACTAGAATCTAGAAATTCGAACTTGCTCTATGTGTGTCCAACCTACTAAGAGAAAATGAGCATTTAAGAAAGAACCTTGAGGAAACAAACTCTAAGTTAGTCAATCAATCTAACCTCTTGATGAAAGACATTGATGACCTCAAAGCCCAAATTCGTGATAAGAGCTTCAATATTGTTGCCCTAAAAATGAGCTTAGGAAGTCTGTTGGAAATAGGATGAACACTAAGTTTGCAAAACCTTCAACTTTGGGAATGTCAAATGTTCAGAACCACTCGAAACAAACAGTTATTAAACAACCTAATGCCTTTAGGTCTGAAAGAGTTAAACCATTGAAATCTAAGCTTACCTCCCAAGTTGATAATATGTCTGTTTTGTCAAAACCAGTCACTTCATTGCCTAGTTCAGATATGATGAATCTCAATCCGCGGACTTATGTTCAATACTCTCAGATCAGAAATGCAATAAGTATAACTAGCTCTCATGCAAAACATCATTTGACCGATCAATCCCTAAGAAATACTCTAATCACAAAAGGACAAATAGTCATAACAAGGTGTGCACTCATTTAGTTCAACTAATGAGGTTTCAAATGGATTCCCACCGCGATTTTATAAGTTTACAGGACTTAAACGAACTTACATTCCTAGATCATGCCTCAGTGGATTCCCACAGAAAACTCTTCAAGAATGTAGAACCTAATAGGATCCTCATTAATGATACGTCTGTGTTATCTTGTGATGCATCCAAATGTGAGATTAAACATGTCACTAACCCTTCTATGTGAAATTCTACATGTGCTTCCAAGACAATGTGCTCTCGCCTTTTCAGTACAATGCTCAACTCAATCAGAACTTCATGACTTGGTTCCCATCGAAATGAACATAGCTCATTCAGAGCTATAGCGTGCGTAGTTGATGTACTTCTTACTTTGACTCCTATTCATTTGAATCGGACTCGCTCTTTTATATCGTGTATAAATCAAGTTTAAAAAAAAAAAAAAAAAAAATTATCGTCTTATATACCTTTTATATATATGTCATTCTTTTAAATTCACAATTTTATCATTTTCCTCAATCTAATAAAGAATACATTCCTTGTTATCGATAACATCTACGATCCTAGAAATGTCATTCAATAATGGCACAGGATCATAGATGAAGTTCGAACAAATGATATATTCTTGTTTTATAACGGGGTTGGTTAATATCAATCAATGGTCTTTGATGACATTGATTGAGGGGGAGATTTTGTATTAGTTTTTCTTGATTATCTATGCCATCGGCTTCTGTGCTAGTTATGATGTTTGCTCATTTGTAAGTTGTGGTTGTGTCTTGCTTTTGTGACTAACTGGTTATGCTTTTGTAACTATCTGGTTATGGTGTTTCTCTCAGTTATAGGTTGTGGTCGTATCTTGCTCATGTGATTATCCTTGTGTACCCATGTATTGAGTGCCTTGCATTAAATGATTATTTGATTAAATGTTTATTTGATTCATGGTTATCATTGTGATTATCTATGCTAGAGACTTAGTCTAAAATCCTTGTTAGCGACTTACCACACTTCACTCTAAAACCACAGGGACCGAATGTGTCAAATTGCCAAAATTCCTTCCTTTACCCCTAGCGACTTACAAATTTTTATTTCTTAAATAAGTTTTTTCTTTTCTTTTTCTCTTTTC
Organism: Chrysanthemum lavandulifolium; assembly: GCA_022545495.1. Classification (NCBI taxonomy): domain Eukaryota; kingdom Viridiplantae; phylum Streptophyta; class Magnoliopsida; order Asterales; family Asteraceae; genus Chrysanthemum; species Chrysanthemum lavandulifolium. The sequence continues at coordinate 174,904,657 of CM040242.1, read as the reverse complement.
TCTCGTTTTTTCCTTCTCGTCTAAATAAATAGTTCATCTTAGCGATTTAACAGTGGTATGTCTCGAATCTCTCCTTATTTGTTCTCTCTTACGTGATTGTGTTTCGTTTCTAACTTGTCATTTTAACCAGATCCCTCCGAGCTCGTGAATTGTGACTGTTTGATTCCCACCTAGGTTCGATTTATCATGTAATCGTGTTTTGATGTTATTTTGATGTTGCAAGTGTACAAATTGTTTGGTATATCTTATCTTGAGTGCTTGTTAATTTGTTTCCATGTAATTGGTGGTGAATGATTGGTGGTTTGGGTCGTTTGTTTGTTGAGATTATAAGTGTTCTTGGTAGCGACTTAGGTTGTGTTATTGATAGCGTTATTGTTCTTGATGGCGACTTAACGTTGTTCTTGGTAGCGACTTAGCTTTAATGTTCATCGTGGCGAGTTAGCACTCAACTTAGCGACTAAGTTCTCGTGGCTAATTAGTGTATTATATTACGGCGACTTGGGTAGCGACTTAGTTGTCGTCGACTTGTCTTTACAAGTTAGCGAATTAGTAACATTAGCGACTTAGTTAATGATTTGTAGCTACTGGGTATGTTCTCGTTCATGGCGACTTGTCTTTACAAGTTAGCGAATTAGCATATATAGCGACTTAAAGAGCTAAACTATTAGCGACTTGTGCGTGGTACTAGTGATGGCGACTTGTCTTTACAAGTTAGCGACATTGTTCACTTTCATGTAGCGAATTAGTCCAGTTTAACAGCTTGTCTATCTATAACTTTAGACATGTTTGGTGGATCTTTTAGGGTCTAGGGTTATTAAAATGTTTAAAGGTTAATTGCTAAAGTTGATCTCATTCCACAATACTTAGGATCTCCTGATTCAACTTGTTGAGTCAACATACTCTATGTAATCTGCTATGACATTTCTGTTTAGGCAAACGGTACTTGGTTTCTCTCACGACAACCAAATGTTACTTTTTGCCTCATACATATTTGTTATATCACTTCTACATTTGTATCTTGGCTCATGACATGATCCCTTTGCAATGCACTCTTTAACCTTTTAATCCCTGATCAACTCGTCGTGTGAAAATCTATCTAAAGGATTCTATTTTATTGTAATATCTCACTTTTGCCACTCAATCATTCTCTATATGTGTTTTGGGGACTCCTTCCGAGTTACTATTTCTATGTGTCTATGTCATAAGGGTGCTCTCAATGTTGTCTCACTTATCATTTATTATCTAACTCGCTCCCAATCATTATCGTTGATTGTATGTTTACTCGGATCATCAATGGAAAGTTCAAACCACGAAAAGAGCGTTACCCCTTCGGCATCATCCAAAGTTCTCTCAGACGAAGAAATCCTTCCCAGGAGTCAATGGGCTGATATTGGAAAAAGTAACTGTTATGTGGACCTACAAAAGCTTCAACAAAATCCTATTCTCAAAGTATCCATTGATATCCTCAAGAACACAAACTTCTTCGGTGCCATTACCAAGCAATGCTCAATTCCCACCATTTACATTCAACAATTCTGGAACACCATTCAATGGGACAAAATCACAGCTCAATACTCTTGCAAACTGGATAATAGGGAGTTCATGATTGATTCACCATTCTTAGCAAGGCTCTTGGAATCACCCCATGTAACCCCAACCTTCGTTCGAATCTCCACCGGTGTCGACGATCTAATTGTCTTTCTAATTGGTTTGGGTTATCGAGCAAAGATCTTAAGGGCTTCCGACATCATCACCGGACACATGTATCAACCCCGGAGAGCTATTACAACTATTCTCAACTTGTGCTTATCGGCAAAACATCGGGGTTCGATAAAGTGAGAATTCCATCTTGCAAATCCTATGGGAATTGTCAATAGGGTTGATGTGAATGTCTCGGATCGTATTTGGGAAGAATTTTCTTTATCAATGAACACATTCATATCTGATAGAACAAATTTCCAGAACAAAGCTCAAGGCCGAAAGAAACAGAACAAGCTTGTGATTCCCAGCATCAGATTTTCAAAGCTTGTTATTCAGTACTTGCAACAAACTCACAACTTCAATCCTAGGATTGAATCAACTCTACATAAAGCAGAAGATGAATTTGTTTTAGGAAACCTGAAATATGTTCCTAGAGGTATGGATAATGAAATATTTGGATTGCCAATTCCTGATATTCTACTCACAGAAGATATCAAGAAGAATGACTACTTCAAACAATACAAGAAAAGAGCTTCCAGTTCCTCTGCTGATGTCACACCCCCTCCTCCACAACCCAATGCTCCCAAGTCCACTTCAGCCTCACAAGCATCATATGCCTCTCTTCCTAAAAAGAGACTTGAAAGGTCACAATATTCGGACCGCATCCAAGAAGCGTAGTAAAAGGAAGAAAGTGGAAAAGAAATTGGTGAAAATACCGAGGTATCAAGGGACATTACAAGGTTAATCGATGAAGATGATGTCGATCTACAACTTGGAATCCAAAGAAAGCCTAGAAAGTATGAATGTGAAAGCACAGTGGGAGGAGTTGTGTTAAGAGAACTCGATCAATCGCCACGACAAACAACCCCAATAACACAAGACAAAGGAAAAGGGTTGCTAGTGTTGAAACCGAACAAGCCGCTCACATGCTTTTAACAATCTCATCATCTCCATCAAGCACCACCAATCAATATGAGTCAAGAGAAGAACATAATCATCTCCTCGCTAAAGAACAACTGGAGGTGGACAAAGTGCTCGAAACTTTTAAAGAAAACCTTACACTTAGTGAGACTCAATCCGCCGAATGTTGACGCCTGCTGCAAAAAGGCTCGCAGGAGAATCTTGAGACAAGATCTGATGAGACCTTGCAGATGGATGAACCAAATCTATCTACCAACTCTCTATCTTCACTCAAGGACTTCGATACTGATTTCACTTTCGGAGATCAATACATAAATGACAAACCCTTAGATACTGCACAATCCATGGTTACGGTCAACATTCAGCAAGATACATCAACAATTCCTCCGATGTCAGCATCTTCACTCACAACTGAACTTCCACCTCCCAAACCTGCTCAATCAACTGCATTTAACACCACCTACATCGTCACCAACCCCCGAACTGTCATTACAGCTTGCCGATGTGGATGCTCCACCACTTCACCACCTCGCATCCTTAGCTCGGATCAACCATCGGACAAAGTCAGTAAAAGGATAGAAGCCCTTGAAAGGAAACTTCCTAAATCTGTTGATTCCCTTGTGGATCGTGTCTATAGATTGGAGCACCTCAACTTCAATGAAGGGGTTTCTGCCACCATTGAAGGGGAAGTCAAGGATGTTGTGGAATGGGTAATGGACCCACTTCTTAGACGATTCAAGGACCTACCTATCACCGATATGAGAGCAGCTCTGTTTGAAAAGATGTATGAAGCTGAAGAGGACAAGCATGAGGTTCACAAGAAACTCTATGAGGCACTTGAAGAATCCATTAAGTTCGACAATTATGAGCAGTATATGATTGACATCAAGGAAAAGGAAGCTAAAAGGAAAAGGAGAGCTATTGTGTTGGAAACATTGAAGAAATACCGTAAAGATCCTCCTCCACCTCCACCACCAACGGGCGCTGGAACTTCGAGTGGTGAACCTTCTATGACAACCAACACACCTCCACCACAACCACCATCATCACCGCCAAAACCTTCCAATCAATCAAGTCCTACAAAAGAACAGTACTAAGAAGGAATCTGCTTGCTTGGTCGACGGTTGATTCTAGGTTCACATCCACATCCACCTCTATTCACGATGATCAAATGGTTCACGAAGAGTCGCACGTCATGGCGTATTCGTAACCGGATGAAGATGATGCATCAACAAAGCATATTCCTAAGCCATCAAGACCGCGGTTTGATGCTTACTGGCGGGAATCGCACTAGCACATCTAGAGTGGCTCGTTCAAGGGACACAATTCAAAGTTGCATTGTTGAAGATAGACCTCCTTCTCCAGAACCTACATGGACCATCCCAGAGTCTGACTCGATTATTCCTAACAACAATTGGGCATCAATTGTCACCAATAATTATGAAGTTCCAGCAAGACTCTTACGCACTACACTGGTGATATGGGAAGCTTCATTAGATGGTTTTGTGAACGGAAGAGTATCTCATCCATAACTCCAAGAGATCTCGAAGGACAAGCTTATGAAATTATCAAAGTCTTCCACTCGGATGCAAATCATCTTCAATATCGATGGAAGAATGCCATAAGATGTTGAATGACCAAGTCGGTGAGCCGTCGCCGCTTCAATGTCAACAAATCTCTTCCTCTTGGTGGTGAACACCGTCGATGACCATTCAGTGAATTCTTCTTCAATCATGACTTGGACTATCTGTGCTCGCTCGCTCACTGAAAGAAGACCGGCTCTATCAATTTCAAAGATGAAAGTTGCAACCTACTCGATCGGGGCTTGAGCGGATGGTTCCCGATCTATTCGGGTTGAAGAAGAACAAAAGTATGATATTGCCGCCTCAAATGGTATCTCTCACTGGTGGTTCAAAAAGAAGAAGTTCTACATCGAAAGACATGGTGCTGATAAAAGACGCAATGATGTTCGATCAAAGTTGCAAATCTTAAGTGTTGTTCGTGTAGAGATCTTCCCTATCTATGGATATGAGTATTTGAAGAAGATAGTCCTTAAAAGAGCAGACTTCAAAGAGTATACTATTGAGGAAAACGACTTCAAACATCTTCTGCCAAATGATTTCGAAGATCTCTATCACTTGAATCTTCAAGGACACCTTGAGCATTTACCGTCCGTGAGAAAAGGCCCTCTCTGCATTTGCCACTCTTGGATCGTGGGCTTAGTCATTCGAAAACAAGTTGAGGACTTTCGACTTGGCATAGAAAGCTACCAAACCAGGATCAACCTTACAAGTCCACAATGGAATGCATTTGGGCATGAGTTTCATCGCGAATACAAAGTTCTTGACACCCCTAGGGCCGTCATCTTCACCGACAGATATGGGTCTCGCATGCTTATGCGACTATGTGAACTCTACAAGTTTAGTGATGGTACTCTCAAATTGGTTGAAGAAGAACTTGACACCAGAGTGAAAGAAATCAAAATCGACATGAAATCTTGGGAAAAGACTACCTTTTGGACTGATGATGACAAAAAGCGGTGTGAAGATTTCATTGCTGCAATTAGGCGAAGACTCAAGACTCGAAGGATCTTCATGACCTTGAAAGTTTTGTTGGTGGTAGGCTTCGGTGGTCATTACAAACTTCTTGAGAACCGAATGAAGACATCTTGAAGCGACTTATGTTGTGTTTTAATATGTGTAATATGTGGTGTACTACTGTGAACAAGCAGAATGCATGTAATAGTGCTAGGTTATGTCTTGTGGTTTCCCTTGTAAAAAGGGGGAACATCGTGTTGTCCACTTCGATCATATAAAACCGGACACATTTTTCTCCAACAAATATTTTGTCTCATACATATTTAGATCACTTGAGATCCAAAATCTCAAAGGATTTGAAATTTTGATCGGGGAGAAAATGTGATATAAATATGAAAGATGTTAAAAGATGACCAATTTTTGTGCATACTACTCCAATATGTGCTAAACAATTTTGAATCTCGAAGCATATATTAAGGGGAGAAAACATCGTGGTACACAACTTTCAAATTTTTCTAAGGTACCTTGATTGTATATCATATGGCTTCTAATCTTGTGGTGATCATGTACGCACTTCAAAAGCGTTCGCTCCAAGATGTGCAAAACCCTTTCAAACTTAGAAGCACATATTGAGGGGAGCAAAATCATGAAAATCTCATCCTTCCCAAAATGTTTTATCTACTTGATTCGATTTGGGAAGTGATGTTGATATCTTTAGAAAATGGTATGCAAAGAAGTTAATTCTTCCTCTTGCCTCCATGTGCAAAACGATTTCAAACATTTGATGCACATGTTGAGGGGAGCACTTGTTCTAAAAATATCAAAACAATTCGGTACAAAATGTTTTGATAATATATCACAAGTATCCGGATTGATTTTCAAATGGTTTTCAATTAGTTCCAATGGCGGATGAACAATACCAAATAGACCAACCAACTTTACTTTATGTACGGTGATATAAGGATGATAAGGTTAGGTATTGGTTCCCATGATCCGCCGTAACCGGAGGGATCTACCCAGGACAATCCACTAGTTAGTGTAGAAGTCCTTAGGTATGATGATAAAAGGAGAAAAGTGAGATATGGGAAGAGTGCGGATCGAGGCAGCAAGCAATCTTGGAACAAACCCAACAAGGTTCTTGCAATGAAGTCTCGGTAAGCATCAAGGGTTGAAGAATTAAAAGAATTGAATGAGAAAAGGGTGAAAACAAATAGCCTCCATTTATTCAACCTTAGGGAAGAAACCGGGTTCAATTCATATGCTCGATGGTAACATTGGTATTGAAGACAAGACGTCATGGACCCAAAGGACGGCCGCACTTCAACTTTCCAAACCACTCGAGTTCCTCTTAAAGGACTTGTTTCATTCTCACGGGAACCAACATTATCTATCGACTTTCTCTTAGAGATTGTTGATATTGAAGAGAGACCCTCTCCCTAGTCTCCGCAGGGAATCAAATATGCACATAATCGAGTCTAGAGCCACGAGATCATCAATAAATCTCATTAGGACACTTTTAATGAAGACTCTGTTTCACACAATGTGGAAAGAGAGATTATATCTTGAGTCCCACGCATTATCCTTGTGGTATTGCCGTAACATCCGAGTGATGTATTTACATATTCACAATGAAGATGGAAAGCCTCGAGCCAACTTCAAACAAGCTCCGGTAGGTGGCATGTGAGATCTATTATATAGATCAACCATGTGACAACCGAACGAAACAATGGGGCGATTCAATCTCTTGAATCAATCTCGGTTCGAGTTATGGATTGACGGATACCTTTGAAAACCGGTCTTTGTGCTTAATAACTCTTTTCTTTAGCACATTGACCGTGTACTAATTTTTCAAACCAAAAGGTGTTTTATGATTGATAATTGATTTTCAACAAACCTTCGTTGTATTGTAAAACAATTTCTATTGAGCAATACGATTGTTTTCAAATCTCTTTTCATCAATCGGTGGACTTAAATTATTTGGTTCACTCACTCCGTGTTGTCTTCTTTGAGACGTTCGGTTTGAGAACAGCTAGAGCATTGCGAAACCCCGTCAAGGAAATTCTTCAATTATACCGATCACAGCGGTACTTGTCTCGATCAACGGGAACCGTGGGCGTGTACCTCTATTCAACGAAAGTGATCAAAGACACTTCGTGTGCTTTATTGCTAATCTGTTTTATGCGGTACATCCTTCAGATACAAATGATCGAATGAAGCGGTCAATCCATAGCCGCATGCTCACACAATACATTCATCTCTCAAGAAATCATGATAAGTGCATCAATGTCTCTGATTCTTTCACTCCATGCTTCTGCTACGCTGTTGCCAATATCATGAATCTACTAAAGCTTTCGTTACTTTGATGAGAAGATATCATGATCCAGAATGTGAGCATGTCGGTCCGAATTTCACAACATCACTAAATTCCAACACCACAATGGATATCTCGAGATTTTAAGTTCTTGATGATCTCAAAAGTCGGCTCAAATTTACAACCACGATGGATCGGACACTCTACTCTCCGAATTACTCATACATTGTTCAATATTGCACTCTCCACAAATGCACTTGGTTTGATTACTTTGTTGAAAATAAGTCTACGAGCTCATGAATGAAGACTTACTTGAAAGCTAGGATACAATGTAATTTATGGGGTGACCTCCTTAGGGGAGATTGTTAGGAATCGAAATTCCATAAGTAAAAGAGTCGGTCACCCTAAGTATTATCTAGCAAAAGCTAGCTCATGAGACTTGTCTCTATTTATGTTAGTTATTAAATTAGTAGTAGCGTAGATTAGTATAGTGCAACACCGTGGAGGAAGGACGGGTCTTTACCCATTGTATCCACGATCCACGTGCCGTCAGGAGGTCGTTTAGTCTGTAACCTATAAATACCTCTACCTTGCAAGGTAGAGGGTTGGATGTTCTTTGGTAATCTAATATTCCACAAGTTTCTCTTACTAGAATATCCCACTTTCTCTCTCTAAAATCATCTATAAGCTCATTGTGTTAATGTTATGATATGTAAGTGAAATCCAATATCCTACACGGTTTTACCGACTTTGAGAAACCACATCATGTCTTCAAACTCAAGAAAGCATTATACGGCCTTAAACAAGCACCTAAAGCTTGGTACGACCGACTTAAGACTTTTCTTATTGATAACAATGACACTATGGGATTAGTAGATAATACTCTTTTTACCAAGAAAAAGGAATCACAAATTATCATTGTTCAAATATATGTTGATGACATTATATTCGGATCAACTTGTCAAGAATTGTGTGATGATTTCTCTAAAATCATGCACGACGAGTTTGAAATGAGTATGATGGGTGAATTAAACTTCTTTCTAGGACTTCAAATTAAACAACTAGAAGATGTCATTTTCTTTAACCAATCTAAATATATAAAAGACATGCTTAAGAAATTTGGTCTTGAAGATTCCAAACCAACTAAAACACCCATGTCCTCGGACACTAAACTCACCAAGGACGAAGAAGGTGAATCCGTAGATAACACTAAATATAGAGGAATGATTGGTAGTCTACTCTATCTTACGGCTAGTAGACCCGACATTATGTTTAGTGTTTGTCTATGTGTCAAGCTTTCAAGAAAACCCAAAGGCATCACACTTAGAAGCCTTAAAAGGATTTTAGATACATTAAGGGAACAACATGTTTAGGATTATGGTATCCCAAAGGAATGGGTATAGAAACCATAGTGTATGCCGACTCGGATCATGCCGGTGATTATGTCGATAGAAAAGTACAAGTGGTATTTGCACTTTTGTTGGACATTGTCTCACCTCATGGTTTGCAAAGAAGCAAACGGCTTTAGCCATCTCAACCATCAAGCCGAGTACGTCTCAGGAAAAGCATGTCAACAAGCTCTTTGGATGAAGCAAGCTCTCATAGATTACGGAATTCATCTCAATGACATTGTGATACTTTGCGACAACAAAGGAGCTATCGATCTCAGCAAGAATCCCGTTCAACATGCTCGTACAAAGCATATTGAAATCCGCCATCACTTTCTTCGCGACAATGTTCAAAAAGGAAACATTTCAATCGAGAAAGTATCCTCCGAAGACAACATTGCCGACATCTTAACTAAGCCTCTTAAACGAGAACCTTTTAATCTTCTTAGACTTGGTTTAGGGTTAATGGAACCAAACATGTAGGATAAACATAGCCCAAAACATTAGAATAGTCAAAACAAAACAATTTTGTCTTGTACACCATCAGTAGCCACGGCACCAACGACAACACGGACGGAACCAAATATTTGGTGCCGTGCTCGTCCGTGGTGTCTCTGTACAAAAGCGCTATATACAAAACATCCTCTTCCTCACAACCCACTTTACCAAAACGTGTAAAACTCAAACCAAGCTCATTATTGACACCTTCCCACTCACTAATCACTGAAGATAACATCATTGTAAGTATCCTAACTACATTTTATCTCTTAATTCTGAGTCTAGGATTCTTATTTATGCACAAAACTATCACAAATCATTACATGGGGTTTTATGTATGCTTTTATACCAAATATGAATTCAATTGGCAAAATGCATAACTAGTCATTGAAATTAGGTACTACATTATCATATTGCATAAGCAAATCATGCTTCCCACTAATTGATAGATAATAAATATAAGGCCTTATTCAAACAACCAAACACCCCATGTCAAAAGTTTTGAAAAGCTTCTCACTTGTAGGAAAACAATTTTTTCATTGCTAATACAAATAGAAACGTTAAATTTTCATCACTTGCATGCTCTTGAATACTAAAGGTATTGCATAACTAATATGCATTCCGGGTATATCAAATGAAGCCACATTGAATTAGGAGCATTTGGGTTATCTCATGGTATTTGCCAAACACCCCACTAAAACCATTTTGTGCATAAAATGAGTCGAGATAACCGCAACTCAAATTGTTTTCATATAGGCACACACTAGAACCAAAAACGTTAAAATTTATTCTCATTTTAACATATTAATTCCTGTCCTTAGGAATAACCATGGTAGCCGCAAGATTCTATGATCACAAAGACACCCTTAACTACATTCCCAAACACCACAAAACCAAAGGACTTACCAAGGAACAAGTAAAATATTTAGGGTCTAGAATCAAGGTATTTCCATGAGGTAGAACCATTCACTCATCCTTCCTTGAAAATACCAATCTTCGTGAAGAACTAGCCGCCATTCAATTCGATTGTCTTCTTGACATCGATGAACCAATTTGTCCTAGGTTTGTGTTAGAATTCTATGCTAGTGTGACCGGCTTTAGTGATGAAGACGATGATGAATTTTGTCTTAGGTTTAGAATCAATCAAAACGACTACACCATCACCTTAGGCAACTTTGCTCAAGTGTTAGGAATTCCCAACCGAGGAACTTGTGTCTACACGGATAAGTGGTCACTCACGGCTCTTGATGCAATCAATGACCGCTCTCTTCCCTACCAAACCCGTTTGGCCGATAAGGATGCCATCCGTGAACACCTTTTTAACCCAAAAAGTGATACAACCCGAGTTACCCGAAAGGGAAAAGAGGTAAACCGAGATCCATATGGAATGGAGCTAAATGAACTTAAGCCCGAATTTAAGAAATGGGAGGAGCTACTTAGAGCCAACGTCATTAGCACCATATGAAATAGGGATCACATAAACGCTTGCCTTTGTCACATGCTCTACAATTTATCCACCCGACAACCATTCAATTTAGCCTATTACATCGCTAGGAGAATGATTGATATTCCAACTCAAGGATCGGTTGCTCTTCCATACGGGATGCTCCTCACCCGTCTCTATAGAAACTTCGCACCAATTCTACCAACCCCAAAAGGGATGCACCTTCACTATGAACTCATCCCTCACATCTTTGTACCTTTGAGTGATGAACGAGTTGCTAAGACAAAAGGCAAGAGAGCAAAACCTCCAACTCCATCATCATCATCATCAAATAGCTCCGAGGATGGTCTTCCAAGCTCTCATCTTCCACCTCATGAGTATTATGCATCTCTTCACGAGATCGAGAATGAATCAATGAATTCAAGCAAACTAAGGGAATGTTCAAGTGCCTTGGTAGAATGATGAACAAAATTTACAAGAAGTTGGACAAATGAGGGTACTTTAAGGAGTGTTTGGAACAATACATTATCGTTAATGTTTGATACTATTTAGTTGTTTTTATTATGTAGGATGATAATATAACTTGAAACAATGTTGTATGCTAACAATCTCATGCATGGGGATAGCACAAGTATGCTATCAAATTTTACCCATTTTCACTATAATGTGAAAATCAATAAGCCTTGCTCCAAATCTATGCTCCACTATGTCTATACATGTGTTATTTACTTTTCCTAACTAGAAATGTTTAGTATAACACCTTTTGAGAAAAATTTCAAGTTTCGGAAAAGTCCTCGACACTTAAAAATAAACTCTGTCTACTTTTCTGCACTACACGGATTAGACGGCACCAACGATTTGGTACCGTCTGTTATGTGAATTGGTACCGCCGTACCTGTACAGGCGGACCAGACGGCACCCTTTTTAGGGTTCCGGCCGTGTACATTTTTGGTGTCGTGGATCCTACAGGTAATTTTCTGAATTTCGACTCTTTCGTGATTCCAAATTACCATCCATCACTTATAAATCAATCTTAACTAGTTTATACTCTTATTAGAACTAGTATAATTCACTTAGGTATATAAGAAATCCATTTCCCACCAAAATTCAAAAATTTGAAAAATCCACCCAAGGAGCCCTTTTGCATAAAGGAAGGAACCAAATTTTTGGTACCTTCAAATCCGTGGGTGATCTGATTGTTAGGAAATTCCACTCATTAGAACACATTTATTGCAAATCTTTTCTTCTTCACTCCATCTCTCTTGTATGGATTGACTTGGGTGATGTGACTAGCATTCAACCCACTTCCAAATCATTAGGAACCTCATCTCTTCAATGGTTTAACATCAAATCAAACACATTTCTCCATAATTTTTCACTTCTATAAATTGAGAGGTTTTACCATGATCATCCTCACACCTTCTTCATTCTTACTATTATCTAGCAAAGCAAAACCCAAGTCAAAATGACAAAATCATCTCCAAAACCTTGCAAGAAAACCGCTAGAATTAGTGTGAGGCCTTGTTGCTTCGTTAACCTTAGCTCCTCATCCGAGTCTTCTCCACTCACAATCTCATCTCCCATCCGAGATGATACAAGTCATACCTTGGCTACACCCAATCAATCACACATTGTGATCGCCACTTCACCACCTACAAAAACACCAACTTCACCTCCACCGGCACCCATCCAAACATCCAAAACACCCTCACCACCTTCACCACCAAGGTCTCCAACTCTCATGCCTATGGAGTTATTCTCCACTCCACCAACTTCACCAAATCCTTTCTTGGAGGACTTGGATGACTTGCCTCCTAGGCCAAATCATCCACCACCATTGCCATCCTTTGGCACAATTGAGCAAATAGCTCATGAATCACTAAGGTCATCTTTTGACCCAAACGCCCACTAGGGCCAAAACCTCTTCTCTTCCACCCCATTTACAAAGACATTCATGGTCCTTTGTATGGGGATCATCCACTCCCAACATCAATGTCCCTCATCTTGAGGACATTGAGGAGTGTATGGGATGCCAATCCCACTAGAGAGGAGATTCAAGCGGAACTCCACAACCTCCACCAATTCAAAGGCATGGTGGATTCTCACTTAAGTGAGACTATGCAAATGCAAAATGCTTTGCTTGCCTCCATCATGACCACCCCAAACATCCCAAACACATCTACCATTCCACCACCACAACCTCCCCAAACATTCTACCCTCCTAGGCATGGTTGCTCAACTTGTGAGCAAACGGGCCAAACCGTGGAAAGGACCCGGGTTATGGTCCATGACTTCCAAGAGGAAATGAGGTTCATCCTCAATCACATCCTTGAGCGCCTCAACGCTCTTTCTCATCCACCATCTAATTAGGATGGTCATAGTTTAGCATTTCTAGTTCTTCTTTTCTTAGGATTATTTTCTTTTTCTTGTACTAAAACACAACATTGTGTATTTGTGTTCCCATTTCATGATCTTTATTCATGAAAATTTTAACTAATGAATGGTGTTTTTATTATAGTGTTGGTACTTTTACATAGTGTTTGGAAATGCTTGTGAATGATCATTGTTACTAACATTTTTTTTTTGTAGCTTTATTTTCACAATCCATGTATCTTCCCATTAAGCACCCAATTTGGGGAGCTTTGATCAAGGGGAGATAATGGCTCAGGCTCATTACATTCGCATCGCCTCTTCTTTTGTTGAGACAAAAGGGAGAAAATATAGAACTTGATTATATTTTGACTTTTCTAAAAGTCAAATGACATTGACTTTCCGAAAAAGTCAAACAGATACATCATTGATAATACTTGACTTTTCTTAAAAGTCAATCGCATACTGACTTTACGAAAAGTCAACATCATGCATCAACTAGTGAATACTTTGACTTTCATAAAAGTCAAACATCATACACTTGCATTATCATTCTCTTTCAAGTTCTAAAACTAATATTTTTATAACTCTTGCACAAACTTTGTATCTTTTATAAAATAAAATTTATATTTTGTCCTCAACAAAAGGGAGATTGTTAATACAAATATCGTCATTAAACGTTATTTATATTTTTTATCTTTACCTAAGTTTTGTTAACGACAAAAGTAAATTTAATTTGTATAAAAGCTTAAAGCTTGTCAAGTTTAATAGATATTAAAACAAGCTTTTTCAAACAATATATTCATCATTCAAGCATTTACATTTATGATTAGATACATCTTGATATGACTCTAATCATTATTTATGATAGTAGTTTTTAGAATGTGTTAGGTTCTTAAAACCAAACACTACTTAAGTACTTGCATATTTCTAAAAATAGAAATACAACATATGACATCATGTGATGCATCATGGAAATCATTGGAAGATTTCATTAGATATTTTGTGGATTTGTACTCTTCATATCTTGCACAATCTCACTTAGATAGAGTTAACTTTGGCAAGATTTGATATCTTGGTTGTCGAGACCGGCGGTACCAAATTGGTACAGGCGGAACCCTTTAAGGGTTCAGCGGTCCGTGGACGCTCCCATCCATTTTGGCTATAAATAGCAATGCCAAGCCAAGTAGTTTTCATCCCTTTCCACTATACATTCATACATATCTTCTCTCTAACCTTTCTAACTCAGTTTCATATCATATTAGTGATCTCTTTAGTAGCAAAGAAGATCAAGTCACATTCAAGCTTCAACGAGAAGTTGGAAGTCTTGTTTGTTTAGTGTTGTATGATCTAGTGTTGATTCATACTTCATTGTTGTATTAAACCATTATAATCTTGTGAGTGTGAGTGGTTTGTATTTTAGTCCTCAAAATACATTGTGTGTGGGAGTAGTTGTACCCTTGGAAAGAACTCGACATCTAGCTTAGTGTCGGAAATAGTGTAAGCGAAGTGTAAAGGTTTTCTCCGCCAGTGAAAGGAGCTTGTTGACTAGTGAAGTTAAACTCTCGAGTGTGAGACTCGGGGAGTGGAGTAGGGCAAGGAAATAGAGTCCTTATAGACCGAACCACTATAAACAACTTGTTGTGGTTTGATCATTTCTTTCTTTATTTACTCTTTACATATTACTTGCATATTTCATCAACATATCCAAAGATCAATATCAATTGATCTTTCAATAAGTTTCAAAACAAAGTTTTTAATTGGTAAACTATTCAACCCCCCTTCTAGTTTTCTACAAAACTCAGTACCATTATCAGATCTGACAATTTTAATTTTCTTATTGAACTGAGTCAAAACCATTTTAAAAAAACTTTGAAACATCTCAAAAACCTCATGTTTTCCTTTTAGCATATACACCCAAACAGATATGCTAAAGTCATCAACAATAGTCAAGAAGTATCTGAAACCTTCCCTGCTAACCACCTTATAAGGCCCCCATACATCTAAATGTATAAGGTTACCAAAAACAAAAGTTTTATGTTCACTTAAAGGAAAAGGATACCTTGTTTGTTTAGCCTTATGGCAAACATCACAAGGTGCTCTATGATCAATATTAGTTAATTTTAAAGATCCTTTTAAAAGTTTCAAAACTTGATTAGTAGGGTGTCCCAACCTACTATGCCAAACATCTTTAGAAACAAAACAACTGAAAAGCTCACTTTTAGTCACACAAGCAGAGGAAACTTTAGACTTATCAAACAAATAAAGACCACCAGACTCACTACCAGTCCCCAGCACCCTCTGCTGATTCAAATCCTGAATATAGCATTTAGTCTCATCAAAACCAACCCTCAACTTGCTATCTTTGATCAACTTATTGACAGACATAAGACTGACACCATATTCAGGAACAACTAACACATCAAATAGAACCACATTATCATTAAGTTTTAAGTTACCAACATGAGTAACTTTAGCAAGAGTTCCATTAGGATGTCCCACAGTAATCTTTAAATTAGATATATCAATCAAATTATGCATATTAAGAGGACTATTAGTTAAATGTTGATTAGCCCCAGAGTCAATTATCCATCCCAGATGGTAATTAACCCCATCCAACTTAATATTAGCACCAAAAAACTTATAAAAATGTTGATTAAAGAAAACACTGTAGTTAAAAAAGGAACAAGAATCCCTACCTGCCATATTAGCATGAGCAGAGGTTCCTGGTTTATCATTCAACAAACTTAACAGCTTCATAACCTGTTAATTACGCAGAGACATACTACCAGTACTATTCTTAGAGCCATTATTAACAACAGAGGCACTCTTTATATCATTGGTTTTATTAAAGTTATTGGTAGGTTTCAGATTAGGATTCTTTTTAAAACCAGGAGGATAACCAATAACTTCAAAACACCTATCAACAGTATGACCTTTCAATCCACAATGAGTACAAAGCAAACTATCATAATTTCCCATGTTATTAGACCCAGAATTGTTACCATTATTGTCCCTTCTCCAATTAGTATTTTTATTATCATAAGTCTTGGAAACAAAAGCAGAAACCTGAGCCTTCTCAGATTTAACAGTTGTGGTTGGAACCCCTCTATGGGATTCTTCCCTTGATACAATGACAAAAGCATCTTTGACTTGTGAAGGATTTCCACAGTCAAAGAGTACTCTTATGGGTTGATAAATGTCATCAAGACCCATAAGGAACTGCATCAATTTTAACAACTTACCATGATCAACAAGTTCTTGTCTTGCCTCACAAGTACAATCAGAAACTTAGTAAGAATATCAAACTCTCCACAAAGAATTCAACTTATGGTAATACTCGGATACGGGTAAGCCACCTTGTTTAAAAGTATTAATCTTTTGAAGCAAATTGAAAACCACGTAACCATCAATCCTATCATATGTATCTTTTAAATCTTTCCATACATGTAAGCATTATCGGAAAACACATGTCTAAGATACACATCTTGAGTTAAAGAACTCAAGATCCAATTAAGAACCATCGCATTACATCTCGTCCCATCGGGCTTCCAAAGAAGGACTTGCAAGATAAGCGCTTTAAGACAAATGGTATCGAGCAATATCAATAATCACCCAACCAACCACCCTTGGTGATAATCTTTTATTATAACAATATACACAAAGATATTAGTCCCCAACACAAAAGCTAACCAAACAATACAATGAAAGGTTGTTGTCCTCTAATAGGTGCAACAATGAATACAAGAACTCACACTCTACCGTAACTATAAACCAAACCAAACCAAAGATCAAGATGATCTTACAACACTTGTTTACAATTGTAAACTACCGAAACCGATTATACCCGGATGAAGACGAAGACTTGTATGTGAAACTTGTGAGAGAAAATAGAGCGTGTGAATTATAAAACCCTAACCTGGAATGAGAGATTATATAGCCTGGAACTTTACACTTTGAACCCTGCACATATAAACTCAACAAACTACACCCAAAGTATTAGGATTAGAAACCTTAGTATAGAATAGTTACATAATATACCCCTGAAGGTTCAGCTTTTTGACAAAGAGGACTCCAATACATTCAACATTTACCCTTTTAATTGATTGCATATGCATGGTAAATTATGTTTAAAAGCGTTTAACAAAGATAAACAACCAAGAAAAATTTACACAAGTATTTTCAACGTTTATATATTTACTAGAAATCAATTAAAGAATTTACTAAGATTGTTCACCGAATAACAATCTAAGCTAAATGACAAAATTTTGGTGATCTCCTCGCTTAGCTTAACCACAAAACAAAGTTATGCTTTTTAGAAAGAAATATGATAACACTCTCAATGATTCAAGGACGTAGTTCTTGTGGAGGAGTAAATATTGTTTTGAATGTGTATCACATTAATTGAATGATCACATTTACTCCTTTAAGATATTCTTTGAAACACTCGAATTTCGGTTTTAGAAAAAATAGCCTCTACACCGTAGACGGTACTTTACCATTACGCCGTAGAGGCCAAAGGGTCTCTAAGCCGCACATATAATAAAACATGCATTTTCTCAACTTTTTCGAAAAGAATACTTAAACGCAACAGAAATCTTTCAAACTCAAAACTGACATTCTAGTCAACATAAAACCATTGTTTAAGTACAATATTCAGGGTCGTCTTTGAGGGTGTCCAAGGTGACCGACTGCTCAGGACCTCAAAATTTTTAGAGTCCCCAAAATTTGTCCCATTAATAATTATATGCATGTTTACATATATTTTTCACGAAGAAAAAAATATTTAGATGAAAAAATATCTTAGATGAGTAATATGTTAGAACTTTTAGATAACTAATTGCATTATATATTAAAAATGGTGACACTTTATATATATAATTACTTCTCGAAAGGCCTCATTATGTGATTTCGTCGAGGGCCTTCAAAAATTTCAATTCATGAAACGACCTTGACAATATCCATTATCAAAGTTACGGAAACACAAATTCACCAAAACTTGGTCATTATCCTAAACGCAAATAATGACCCATTTACAAATTCATTTACAACATATCCATACCATTTCATCTACTTAGCCAAACAGAAAACTTAACTTGAAAGCACACATTTAAACCAAAACGACCCACACTTTACAAGCAACCAAAACCTGAGAAAAAATGTGCCGGAGTTTTAACTCATCTTGAGCATTCAAGCCTAGAAAACATGGGCAACTATAACACGTAAGGATAAATGCTTAGTAAGTAAATGACATAACAACTATAAACACACAATCCATTACCATGGATTATCATCGATCCTTGGTTAGATAAGTTAGACTCATAATGTACCTTAGCTAGTCGATCAAATTAACTAACTGGAACACTAGCATTCCGCGGCTATTCTACTTCAAAAGCCAATACCAATCACTTGATTCCTATACAAGAATCACTATCCGTTTTAGCATAATTCTCATTACATAACATGGGTAACAACCTACTCAATCTTTATGCCAAACAATTCATGCTAAAGTTTTCTTGGTACAAAAGATATTTTTGTATTTCATTCAACAACAACAACAACAAACCCAATCCCGCCTAGGCAGGGTATGAGGGAGGTAAAATGTAGACAGATCCTACCCCTACACCAGGGTAAACCCGTGTGTAGAGACTGCCTCAACGAGACCTCCGGCAAGTGCATGTGTGCTAGTGCGAAAGGATAGATATAGCAAACGGCAAAACAATAGGCAAAAGCGAGTAAAGAAAGCAAACATGCATGCGTATGGGCATACGGGAAAAGAACCACGACAAGCACACCGAAAATAAACCAATAGCAAAGCGCAACTGAAATACAACCAAAAGCCCAGGCACACCAAAAGCAGACCAACAAAAGGGGCAACACAGAGCAAAGCAAAGAAGCACACGAGGCAAAAAGCTAATGTAAAAAACACGAAGCACCAAAACCAAACGCAGGGAGCAAGACAAAGCAGGCAAAACCTAAGGGAGCCACAACAGAGCAACGTAAACCACGCACGGGGCCTAAGACTACGGCAAAGCAAAAGAGAGGCCACAAAGCAAAACACGCAAGGAGGCAAAAGGGGACACCTAAAAGCCAAGCACCTAGCACCATTACCCGCAAAATATATTAGTAAACTGTACGTTTATAATATTATAGTTCGAGCGACTTATAGACTCTAAAAGCATGAACTGTGTCAAATATTTGGTAGTTCTATGCTACATTTATTGTAGTACACGATGTACTATATATATTAGCATGGTCACTAATTATAGTTGAAAAATGTTTATGATATATATTTATAAATTTTTGAGTTAATTACATAATTGGTCCTTGTGGTTTGTTGAAAATTGCAGAAAATGTCTCTGTACTTTTTTTTTGACGGGTCATGTCCTCGTGGTATGCAAAAGTTACGGGTTTGGTACGGGTCATGTTGTTAGTTGACCGTTAACTTGGCAAACCAGGGGACGATTTATATAATCGATCGACCCGATCCGTTAAGTGTTTTTGTTGTTAGTCCTTCGTTAGTGCGATCCGTTAAGTGTTTTCTTGTCGTTAGTCGCCGTTAATAAATTTTGCATCGTTAGTCCTTATTTTTAAAATATAGTTTTCCCAATTAGTCCCTCCATTAATAATAGTTATCGACGATTTTTACGTTTTATCCGTTTTATCCATTTCGTTTGTTTTATCCGTTTTCCCTTTTTTTTTCGTTTTCCGCTTTTACGTTTTATCCCTTTCGCCTGCTTTTTATATGCTTTCGTCTTTTTACACTTTTGTCCGTTTTATCCGTTTTTGTCATTTTTTATCCGTTTCGACCGCTTTTTTACATTTTATTCGTTTTGTCGGTTTTTTCGGTTTTGTCCGTTTTGAAAAAAAATATCAAATTTAAAAAAAATTGAATAAAAATTTCAAAAAATTTTGAACAAAAATATTTTTTAAATATTTTTAAAAAACGGACATTGAAAAAATTTCGAAAAATATTTTTTTCAAATATTTTTTTTAAATCTTAAAAATTTCCGAAAATATTGACAAAACGGACAAATTTTAAAATATATATATATTTTGAAAAATATTTTTTTTATTCAAATTTTTTTTTTTGAAATTTTTTATTCAAATTTTCTTTTTAAACGGACAAAAACATAAGAAAAACCGATAAAAACGCACGAAAAACGGACAAAACGTAAGAACAACGGACAAAACGAAAGAAAACAGACAAAACATAATAAAAACGGACAAAAAATTAAGAAAAACGGACAAAAATGGATGAAAACCGATAAAAACGTAAGAAAAACGGACAAAACGTAAGAAAATGGACAAAACTATAAAAACGAAGAAAACGGACGAAAACGTAAAAACGGGAAGCGGATAAAAAGCGAACGAAAACGGATAAAAGCGGACAAAATGGGTGAAAACTATTATTAACGGAGGACTAACTGGGAAAACTATATTTTAAAAATAAGGACTAACGGTGCAAAATTTATTAACGAAGGACTAATAATGCAAAACACTTAACGGATTGCACTAACGAAGGACTAATAACAAGAAAACACTTAACGGACTTGGTCGGATCGGGACAAAATCCTGTAAGATTTGTAAACCACGAGACGAAAACGCATCTTGAAAAAAGCACAAAGACAGGATCCGTAATTTTCAACAAACCACAAGGACCAATTATGTAATTAACTCTAAATTTTTATTTATAGATACAAAGTACCTGAAAGATAGAAATTTGTAAAAGAGATATGGAACATTTTTGTCTTATTAATACTAGTAGCGGCATGCAGGCAATTTAGAGGGGTCTCGAATGGGTGTGCAACAGGTGCCGTCGCACAAGGCGTCCACTTAAACAGGGCCACATTTTTATTAGTTTTGCATATAAGTACGCATAATATCAAATATATATGATTCATATAGTTCAAGTTTATATGCAATTTTATTTTTAGGTTAACAATGTAATAGAGCCATTATATTCTTATTGCATATGGCCACCGAAAAGTACGAGACTACCCTGAGCCAATTGATGCCAATATACAGTCATCTAGCCGTGGAAACTCACTATCTCGAGATCAACTCGTCAAGTACAAATTTGTAAAACAGTGGAATCAACATTCTAGTCACCGGTTGTTTTATCGCAAATGAAATTCGGAAGAGCTAGTTTTGCACAATCATTCTTCCTTGCACCTCAACATGAAGGCTACTTTGTGTTAAATGACATGTACCGTTACATTATGTTATCTTGTGGATGTGGTAACTCATCGCAACATCTCGAACAAGGTTTCTTCTTTGAATAATATATAGTATATATTAAATGGATTGGCATGTGTTGGCCTTTTGACGGATCTATAATCTAACTTTAGTCACAATATACTAAGAAAGAGAAATATGAATTGTAACAATGAAATACAAGTGTTTTTATTAATCTGTCATCAATCTTGATTGTTTACATGTCTTCCTATTTATAGATAATGAAAAGGCATGTTTGTGAAAGGTTGTGATGGTTTATTCGAACCTCTTAACCAACAGGTATGACCTTTCACAAATAACTGCCATTTAACTAACTTTAACTAACTCTAACTAACTTGTTCTAGCAGATTGGGATTAACCCAATATTCACCCCCTTAATCCCAATCGCTTTGTCGTAGATCTTTAAGTCCAATAAGTTGTCTCATCGTTAGAAACTTGATCTTCGATAGTGCTTTCGTGAGTATGTCAGCCTTTTAATATTCTCCACTTATGAATTCAACTTGTAGGTCTTCTCTTTCAACACATTCTCTTATGAAGTGGTACTTTGTATTAAGGGTCATTTGCATATATATCCTTCCAAAGATGAAAAATTGCATATATATCATTTGCATGCATAAAAACTATTGTACTATGTGCATAAAAAACTTGTAAGAAGGATATATATGGAATTATTCACTTTTGGAGGGATATAAATGCAATTCCCCCTTGTATTATTATGTTTACTTCTTCCATGAAATACGGGGTTCTTGATAACGCTACACGCGTCGTTCGGGGTCAAAGGAACTTCCTTTTCTTCGAGCAAGTTTTATAACACCCTAGGCAGTGAACCTAATCGTTGTAGTGTAGTATTAGGGTAAGCCACGGGTATTGATATCGTTCTCTGGGGAATAGGAATGCTAGTGAGAAGTTACTACGCTAAGGTTGGGGTTGAGGAAGATTATTTTTATCTTTTTATGTTTTTAGAAAATAGAAAGGTATGAATCTCGGGGTTTGGATTTGGGGGTTTTGGTATTTCTACCGATTACTCTACTTATCTAGTTATCTAATCTAAGGTGTATGTAGTCTATGTCTAATTATTATGTGCTCGTATGATAGTTTAAAGATGTGTTTACTTAGGTTTTACTACTCCCTAGTTATCTCCTATTGATGGTTGAATTGTCATGTCCTTATTCTTAACGCGTTGTGTTTTCTAAGGTCGTAAGGTGTGCATTCCCTAACTCTTTGAAGTCACCTTTAAGTGTAGTAAACGAAATCCACTAAGTCATTCATAAACTAACTTTGAAGTTATCTTTGGGTTTAGTAAACGAAATCCACTAAGTCATTCATGACTATCAAAGATTTATCAAGTATTAAACACAACGATAGCCTAGTCGCACTCCTAAGCCAATTACAATTAAGATAAGAGACAACCTAACAATAATTAACAACTAGGTTTCATATATCTAAGTAAACACACAAGTAATTTAGCTGGGACATGGTAAACATGCAAGCATACACACAATCAATCAAACATATGATAGACATAATGATAAATTGAATATATGGATTAAGATATAATCAACAAACCATTACAAGATGTTTTGGAGTGATTGAAACCTTCAAAGTTCTTTGGAAAAACACCTATCTAATCCACGGAATCGGAGTTAGGGTTTAGAGCCTACAAAAGTGAAGTTATAATGTTCTATTTATGGCGATTTTACGTCGAAGGGTGACGGCACACACCTAAAGAGTGACGGCGTCACGACCATTTTTTCACCAAACTAGATTTTCTCGTTCGGTCGTGTGGGCTTTTGAACCACCTAAATCCGAGTTCGTATGCAAAAGTTATGGCCAAAACAATATCAACTACTTGGCGCAAGTCGTGATAATCTTGATCGACTTGTGACGGCATCACCTGGTTGTGACGCGTCGGCTTCATCTTTTAAAACACAAGCCGTCACTTGTAAATAAGCAATTTAGCTCTACCGAAGTCACGAAGTGCTCGACGGCCGTAATTAACACCGACGCCGTCCCTTGTATTTCATTGACTTGAGTGTCTCGATTCTTGACTTTGGCTATTTTCTTCAGATATCCGCCTTTTCGTCCAAATAAGTGCCATTCCAAAGAATTTGCCTTCAAGAGACCTAAAAGTGAAAAGGAACGATATTAAGTAATAACGGATACAAAAGTGATCAAATAAGGGCTTAAACGACCCTCAAAAGGTACATTTTAAAACCTTATCGATTCTTCATCAGTTCTATAGCAGATTTGTTATCAGCCATTATTGTAACCTTTTCTTCTTTTGAGTGTGTAAGCTTGCTTAGTAGTCTTTTTAACCATAATGTTTGTGTTGCTGCTGTTTTTGCTGCGATGAATTCAGATTCGCATGATGATAGTGCTACAATGGGTTGTTTTTGTGTACTCTAGCTAATTGGTGATTCACCATAGTAAAATATTATCCCAGTAGTTCCTTTTCCTTCTTAAGTGTTGACTCCGTAACTACTTTCGCTACATCCTTGTATCTTGTTTCCTCTATTATGCTTGTAGGTGATTTTATGATCCTTTGTTCCTTTTACATAGCGTAGTACTTGCCTTGTAGCCTTCATATATTGCTCCTTTGGTTCTTTCATGAAACGACTAAGTAATCCAACAGGATAACTTAAGTCGGGTCTTGTGTGAAGCAGATATCTTAAACATCCAATTAAACTTCGATATTCAGTTGAGTTGACCAATGTCCTTCAGTGTCCTTTGTCAGTCTTGTTCCCGGATCCATTGGTATAAGCATCTTGTTGCAGTCTATCATTCCAACTTCCTTTAGGATCGTGCTTGCATAGGTGGATTGCTTTATTGATATGTCACCCCCCAGTTTGCGTGACTTCTATTCCTAGATAGTAAGCTAATAATCCTAGGTCACTCATTTCGATTTTTTTTTCCATTTGAGCTTTAAAGTTTTCGATCTCCTTCGTTGGTGTACCAGTGATGATTAGATCATCTACATAAACTCCTATTAGTAGTATTGAGTCTTTTGATGTCTTCGTGTAGATAGCTTGTTCTAGTGCGCATTTCTTGAAATCTAATGACTTCAAGGTGTTGTCTAACTTTATGTTCCATGCACGTGGTGCTTGTCTTAGTCCGTATAGAGATTTTATAAGTCTATAGACTTTCCCATTATGTCATCTCTTCATAAATCCTTCTGGTTGTGTAACGTACACTTCTTCTTTTAATTCTTCAGGTAGAAATGCATATTTTACGTCGAGGTGATGTACTTCCTATTTATTGATAGCAGCTATGGCGAGTAGTAATCGGATAGTTTTCATCCTTGCTACAGGTGTGAATACTTCTTCAAAGTTTAGCCCATGCTCTTGTATGTAGCCTTTTGCTACTAATCTTGCTTTATGCTTGATTATATCTCTCTTAGCATCTTTCTTGGTCTTGAATACCCATTTTAAACCAATTGCTTTATATCCTTTGGGTAGAGTGGTTAATTCCCATGTGTTGTTCCTATTGATGGAATCTAACTCGACCTTCATTGCTTCAATTCATTTTTGATCGCTTGATGCTTCCTTTTAGTTTTTGGGTTCATCTTCAGCCAATAATAATTCCTCGGTGTTCTTGTATAAGTCATTTAATGTTCTATAACCTCTCAACGGCGTATGATCAAAGTGTGAATGTGAATTTGTGGTTGAGATTGAATCACTATCACTTTGATAGATTAATTGTGTTGAGGTATTGGGTGTAATTTGATAATTTACTTGTGATGAACTTGTTGATGGAGAGTGAAGTGTTTGAGAATGTGAGGGAGAGCTTGTTGTCGATGATATATATCTATCATCATCATTGTTAGGGAATTCATTGTCATCTAGTTGAGTTCCTAGATCATGATGTTCATTTGTGGCTTCAAGATTTTCTATTTTGAAGTCAGTCCATTCGGGTTCGTCGTTAATGTGCTCACTCGTGTATTCCTTCCAATCCCATGTTTCATTCTCCTTAAACTTCACATCTCTACTAACACATATCTTTTGTGTTGTTGGATCAAATAGTCGGTAAGCTTTTGATTCTTGTTCATTTCCTAAGTATACCATTCTACTGCTTCTATCATATAACTTCGTCAAATGTTGTGATGGTACCTTTGCATATGCTATGCAGCCAAAAACTCTTAGATTTTCTAAGTCTGGCTTTCTTCATTTAATTGCTTCATATGGAGCAATGTCTTCTAATGCTTTTGTAGGAACGCTATTTAAGATGTATATGGCGTGTCTAACAGCTTCAGCCCAAAAGTTTTGTGGCATGTTCGTTGCTTTCATCATACATCTTGTTGTAGATATAATTGTCCTATTTCTTCTTTCGACTACTCCATTTTGTTGCGGTGAGTAAGGTGTGGTAAGTTGTCTTGCTATGCCATTTTCTTTACAATATTGTGTGAATTCATTCTATGTGAATTCTCCTCCACGATCAGTTCGTAACATCTTCAATGTTGTCCTTAACTCATTTTCTATAGCCTTCTTGTATTCTTTGAAAGTATCAAATGCCTGATCTTTTGTGGTTAAGAAATACACCCACGTATATCTTGCGTAGTCATCTACTAACAAGAATATGTATTTCTTTCTAGAAGGTGTCGGTGGTGAGATTTGTCCACATAAATCTCCATATACCAAATCTAAAGGTGAAGTTGATCTAGCTTTTGCTCTTTTGGGAAATGGTGTTCTACTATGTTTTCCAATTAAACAAGCATCACAGGTTTGTGTTGTATGTTTAATGGCAGGTATTCCATGACCTAAATCCCTTTGAGCCATTGATCTTTGTGACTCAACTTGAGATGTCCTAGTCTCGCGTGCCATATCAATGTATTATCCTTTAAATTTGGAAGTAATCCACTTAATCTTTGTAAATCGATAGTTTAGTCCATTTAGAAAAGGCCTTAGTCTGTTAATTATGAGCCTAATAGGACGGTTATAAGTTAGTGATAAGGTAGTTAAGTTAGGTTAGGAATGAAAGGGTATGTTGGTTCAAGAAACCTATTAAGAAACAACACAACCCTTTGTATGTGTCTATTCGTATAGTATATATACATGTATCTATATCAGAATTATGTAACCCACGTTATTCAATATATACATATTTCTGTGTTTATCAGAATGGGTTCAAGACCCCCCAACAATCTTCCTTGTTTCTTTCCTTATTGATTCTTGATTGATGATGGCATGATGTTTGTTTGATCATAACGATCCAGGAATTCAGACGTGTAGAACATTGGTATCAGAGCGAAGGGATCAAACAACACAACAATTCATGTTCACTCATCACTCAAGATTCAAACCCGCCATGGATGTCGATGGAAGAAAAAAAACGGTTACACCACCAAACCGGTGGTTAACCAAGAAGAAGAAAAATGGCAGATTCAAGAAGTATTTGGATGTGTTTAAGTGCTACTATAGCCCTACTAGGGTGCCAAAAATAGAACAATATTATGTTCTAATGAAGACCACAATATTTGTGGATCAAGGCAAAGAGTATACCTGCTTCAAAGTCACAATGGTGATCAAGATGATCAAGTGACAACACCCTCTGGAAAAGATAGAATCTATGAAGAAAAGAAAAAAGTTGAACATTTTGGAGTTGAATTGGAAGATTCAGGAAAGCATGAAGAAAGTAAAGAAAAGAAACATGACTGCGGTTTTGTTACAAAGGTTAAAGAGACACTTTAGTGTTTCATAGCAAGTAAGAAACACCAATCTTGATCAAAGTAAGAGAAACCTTTGTGTTTCAAAAGCAAGTACGAACCGATCATACGATCACAAGTAAGAAAGTAAGAAAGCAAGAAGGATGACAACTTTGTCCAACAAACCAAAAGTCATGAAGAAAACAATATTAGAAGAAAGCAAAAGCAAGAGGAAATCAAGGAACAAGAATATTGAAAAAAACAAAGATTAATAAGATTAGGGGGAATCTTTTGGAAGTAATCCAATTAATCTTTGTAAATCGATAGTTTAGTCCACTTAGAAAAGGCCTTAGTCTGTTAATTATGGGCCTAATAGAACGGCTATAAGTTAGTTATAAGGCAGTTAAGTTAGGTTAGGAATGAAAGGGTATGTTGGTTCAAGAAACCTGTTAAAAAACAACACACACTACCACATTTACCAGTTTCCCCATCGTCGTTTTCCCCGGCGACAATTGTCGCTGGGGAATCCTCACTAAACGACAAAAATATATCCTACGTGGCACGAAGTCTCGTAGAAAAGTCAGCTAAATTATCGCTTACTTTTCCCCGGCGACATGTCGCCGGGGATTCAACGGTTATATTTTGACCGAATATTTCATGGTAAAACGTGGCGGGAATTTTTCCCGCTTACTTTTCCCCGGCGACATGTCGCCGGGGATTCATTTGTTTATTTAAAAATTCGTAATTAGTGTTAATCTCTCTTAACGTGACGTGGACAATAGTTTCCCCAGCGACATGTCGCGGGGATTCGCTGACTTCATTGACTTTAACAAAAACATGGCGCCAAGAATTCCCACCAAAAACATGGCGCCAAAACTTCCCACCAAAAGCTAACAGATCTGCTTTTATATATCACAAAATCTACGGATCTTATCCTCAAACCACTCAACCTTGAGATCTTATCCCACCAAAATCTAATAGATCTTATCCTCAAAACCACTCAACCTCACAACCTCTTATCTTCACACAAATTTCAAAACCTGAGATGGATCAATTTAATCCTTTTGTGTGTTCTTATGGAGCAGGAAATATAAAATTAAGAACATCACATAGAGAATATTCATCTGGACGACAATATTATTCATGTCCTCTGTCAAAGGTAAACAATCATACATTTCTTATTTATATAAATATACAAATAATTGGGTTGTAAGCTCTTATAATTTTCTTATTATGTAATGGCCGAGAAAAGATAATGGATGCGGATATTTTATGTGGAAGGATGTATTTGACGAGTACTTAAGAACAATCGCACCAACAGAGTGCTCGAGTTGCCATGAAAAAATCTTAGGATAAGGTTCTTTGAAACACAAAACATGTGCTAGAGACAAAAGTAAGGTTCTTTGGAGGCCAAACTTGAAATGGCAACGATTCACGACGACCACGCATGTCGATCGGATGCATTACTTCGTGAGCTGTTATGTGACATGGAAAATCTTCGTATGTAGTAGTAGTAGTAGTAGTAGTAGTTATTGTTGTTTTTGTTTTTGTTGTTGTTGTTGTTGTTGTTCTTGTTGTTCTTGTTCTTGTTGTTGCTGATCAAAGTAGTAGTTGTTCTTGTAGTTGTTGTTGTTGATGTTGTAACCATAACATACCGACTCATCCGTTGAACGTCTGATGTGTAACCATAACATACCGACTCATTCGTTGAACGTCTAATGTGTAACCATAACATATCGACTCATCCGTTGAACGTCTAATGTGTAACCATAACATACCGACTCATCCGTTGAACGTCTAATGTGTAACCATAACATACCGACTCATCCGTTGAATGTCTAATGTGTAACCATAACATACCGACTCATCCGTTGAACGTCTAATGTGTAACCATAACATACCGACTCATCCGTTGAACGTCTAATGTGTTACCATAACATACCGACTTATCCGTTGTACGTCTAATGTGTGACCATAACATACCGACTTATCCGTTGTACGTCTAATGTGTGACCATAACATACCGACTCATCCGTTGAACGTCTAATGTGTAACCATAACATATCGACTCATCCGTTGAACGTCTAATGTGTAACCATAACATACCGACTCATCCGTTGAACGTCTAATGTGTAACCATAACATACCGACTCATCCGTTGAACGTCTAATGTGTAACCATAACATACCGACTCATTCGTTGAACGTCTAATGTGTAACCATAACATACCGACTCATCCGTTGAACGTCTAATGTGTAACCATAACATACCGACTCATCCGCTGAACGCCTAATGTAACCATAACATACCGACTCATCCGTTGAACGTCTAATGTGTAACCATAACATACCGACTCATCCGTTGAACGTCTAATGTGTAACCATAACATACTGACTCATCCGTTGAACGTCTAATGTGTTACCATAACATACCGACTCATCCGTTGAACGTCTAATGTGTGACCATAACATACCGACTCATTCGTTGAACGTCTAATGTGTAACCATAACATATCGACTCATCCGTTGAACGTCTAATGTGTAACCATAACATATCGACTCATCCGTTGAACGTCTAATGTGTAACCATAACATACCGACTCATCCGTTGAACGTCTAATGTGTAACCATAACATACCGACTCATTCATTGAACGCCTAAATGTAACCATAATATATCGACTCATCCGTTGAACGCCTAATGTGTAACCATAACATACCGACTCATTCGTTGAACGTCTAATGTGTAACCATAACATACCGACTCATCCGTTGAACGCCTAATGTGTAACCATAACATACCGACTCATCCGTTGAACGCCTAATGTAACTATAACATACCGACTCATCCGTTGAACGTCTAATGTGTAACCATAACATACCGACTCATCCGTTAAACGCCTAATGTAACCATAACATACCGACTCATTCGTTGAACGCCTAATGTGTTACCATAACATACCGACTCATCCGTTGAACGTCTAATGTGACCATAACATACCGACTCATCCGTTGAACGCTTAATGTGTAACCATAACATACCGAATCATCCGTTGAACGCCTAATGTGTAACCATAACATACCGACTCATTCGTTGAACGTCTAATGTGTAACCATAACGTCTAATGTGTAACCATAACATACCGAATCATCCGTTGAACGCCTAATGTGTAACCATAACATACCGACTCATTCGCTTAACTCATCCGTTAAACAATTTCTTAGCAACATATATTTTTGTAGCATTGATTTTTTATCGCTAAACATCAAGTACTTAATATATTCTATGTTTCCCAAATGACATGTCGCTGGGGATTCTTTCGACGTCGTTGACTTTAACGTAACAACATAATGTAATTAATTTTAACGAAAAAAAAATTAAATAGATTTTCCCGCGACATGTCTCGAGGATACCCACCCACCAAAATTTTCGCTATCGCGCCAATTACGCTAAACGACAAAAAATATACCTTTCCCCAGCGACATGTCGCCGGGGAAAAAACTTTATCATAAAGTAGATCTGGATATCTTCTTCACTGCAGAAAACGAAAAAAAAAATAATCCTCCTTTGGCGATTTTTGCAGCAATTCGAGCACATACACCATCACACGACCGCATCCGCCATCACCACCACCACCACCGCATCCACCATCACCACCACCACACGTTACACGGTTTGTTTTACAAATTTTAAATGTTATTCAACTAAATTAGTTAATTATAATATGATTTTTGTAGATTATTATTGTTGTAAGTTGTTGTTAATTAGAAAAGTTAAGTTTTTTTTTTTTTTTTTTTTTTTTTTTTTGGCAGTAGGCGACGAGGAGCAAGAAGGAGCACGAGCCGAGGTATGTTATAATTTTTGCAGATTATTATTGTTGTAAGTTGTTGTTAATTAGAAAAGTTAAGTTTTTTTTTTTTTTTTTTTTTTTGGGCAGTAGGCGACGAGGAGCAAGAGCCGAGGTATGTAATAATTTTTTTTTCTCCTTTTGGTATCCCGGGTGACATGTCGCTGGGGAATGTTTATTGTTTAAATTTTGTTAGTTTATAGTTATTATTAGTTCAATTGCCTTGAAATGTGCTCGTTTATAATTATAATAATTAGTTGTTTAAATTTTGTTAGTTTATAGTTATTATTTGTTGATATGAGCCGTTTATAATAATTTTGTTAGTTTATAGTTTATAGTTATTATTTGTTGAAATGTGCTCGTTTATATTATTTTGTTAGTTTATAGTTATTATTTGTTGATATGAGCCGTTTATAGTTTATAATAATTAGTTGTTTTAGGATTTTAGTGATTAATTTTGGAAAATCCCCGTCTAACATGTTAATCATAAAAAGTTTTCCGACGGGGGTGTCATCGTGGTAGAGGACGATCCGATATTATACATTTCGACAACTCATCCGATCTCCCACTTTCTACTAGTTTGAATGACTTGGATAATGCGACCTTGCATATAGATGGTCAATCAACGGTGGTTGACGACCGCCAGATATCATTGATGTTCTGACGAAGACGATGTTATTATTGCCGATGAAGACGCGCCTTCCTCATGATTTAGCGATTCGATGTTGAAGCCCTCATCAATGTTGATGATGATGGTGTTGAGAAAGTTTATTCTAGTGAAGAAGAAGATTGATCTTGAGTTGTAACTTGCAAAATACACTTATATATTTGAATGAATGAATGAAATTGTTGTGGATTGTTTAAATGTGTATATTTATTTGGATGTGTATGTATTTGGATGTGTGCATGCTTATATTATTTTGTTCATGAATTTCTATATCTTATGCTAATTGTACTTGTACAGATGTCGACAGATGTTGCGCGGTCCCACGGCGGTGACGATGGCGGGAGGATCGTCCCCTCCGGACCGCGTACCACGGTTGTTGGGCGTGCTTCATTAATGAGGTAAGAATTTCCGGATTATTGTAATACAAGCATAAATTTTATGACTTTATCACTAACTTGATTTTGCGAGCAAAGGTAAACGAAAGCCCAACTTGGGCGGCGGGGAGCAGGCGGTGAATACCGCGACAAGACCCTAACCTTCATCAAGGCGATCGCAGAAGAAAAAGGTCCGTCTCGATCAATTTTGAGGTGGGTGACAAACAAACCTTAAACCTCTCGGCCCCATGCGGCTCAACGGTCTAACTACATCGGGAGGTCGTTAGGAAGGTCCGTTTACTACCCTTCTTGGGAGAAGGTCCAGAAGGAGCGGCGGCAATCATTTCGTATATTGGGGTCGATTATCCTTTTATGTTTATTTCATTATCGTGTTCATTTATTTAATTGTGTATATTTATCTAAATTCGCTTATTTATTTATATCATATAAATAAATAAACAAATTTAAATAAATATATAAATTATATCTCTAACTCGTTTTCGCTTTGTTGTATATGATTGCGGACCTGTTTGACCTCAGCCGCACATGGAATCCTCACCGGCACCCGGATCTGAAGGCATAAACTCGCACTTGCGTAAAGCCTACAATACAAACAAGGCTTCTTTCAAGGCCAAACATTGGAAAGTAGACCCCACCACCGGGATTACGAGGTGGAGGCGATTAGGCGGCACGTCCCGAGGAGATTACGGGTGATTGGGATGAGTACATTAAGTTTTGAATGATCCCAAGAACCTTGCTCGAGCCGCACTAAATCGGCTAAACCCGCAAAAGAGCAAGGTCATATCTCGGCGAGGATCCGGTCATTGCCTCGCCTTCGAGATGATATGGTAATAAACATTATAATTATTTTACATGCATATATACATATATATATATATATCGATTATACGCTTTGGTGTGTTGTGATTTGTCGTTTTTAAAATTATTCATCTTATATGCGTGTGTATGTACAGAGGCAGGCATCAGACACTCAGGAGTACCCGTCACTCATCGACACTTTTTGGCGAACACATACTGTTGATGGGGTATTCCCTAACAATGAGGACCCGGGATATGTAAGTTTGTGTCAAAACACACTTTAATGAATTATCGAGAAATAATGTAGCAACCCGACTAATATATTTACTATCTTGTGTTTTTGTCACTACATGGGACGAGATGAAAAGGCTTGAGGCTACGGGTCAAGACACGGAGGATCAAATCAATGCGTTAGCAAGAGGGGTAAGCTTGGGCATATTCCGGTGTGGGTGGTATTGCCATCACGGCCACATCCAAAGCCATGTATGCCCGCCCCAAGCAAGTCGCTCACCAAAGATGTAGGCTTTATCATGAGTCTCCTCGAGTTTACGACGGATCACGCGGATATGTTTAGGGAGTATGAGTCGGGTGGTGCTAGCGGGAGTGGTGGGTGTGGTGATGGCGAGGAGAATGGCGGTGATGAGGATAACGACGACGAGAGGTAGTTGTGTTATATATTATTAGTATGTTACATTGGTACTAGTTTTAGGTAGTTGTGTTATATATTATTAGTATGCTACATTGGTACTTTAGGTAGCTGTGTTATATATTATTAGGTTCATCTTGGCGCCATTTAAACACTTGTTTCCCTATCTATCAATGCACATATTGACTTTTAAGTCGTGTTTATGTAAAAGTTGTGATCTATTTGTATTGCGTTGATCCGTTATATTGTATTTGTGTTTTGGTACAAGTTGTGGTGAGTCTATACAAGTTTTGGTACAGGTTTATTTGGTAGATTTTTTCCGGAAAAATCGGAAATCGCCGCCGTCTGGGGTGTATTAAAAAAAATGCAGACCTTTCCCGGCGACGGTCGCCGGATAACACGATTAAACGCTGACAAGGCAACGAGAACGCAGCTTCCCGGCGACATGTCGCGGGGATAGTATGCTCACCGTTGACTTGTCAACAATAACCATAGTATCGTGACGTATCGTCAGATGATAGTAAATATTATCGTTATCGTTAATTAGGCGTGTTAATCATTTAGCAATTGATGATTCCCAATGACATGTCGGGGATAATATGCCACCGTGGCAATCGCTTCTTTGATCGAAAATTGAGTGGGACCCACGCCGTCGTTGGGGATACAATCCTCACGAGACTTCCGTGACGATTCCAAGCGACATGTCATTGGGAAGCTTTCAACGACATATCGCTTGGGAAAGTCCCCATATGTCGTTGGGGTAGCAGGTCAATGTTATAGTGACAACCCTTTATATACATATTTATATAGTATATATACATGTATCTATATCAGAATTATGTAACCAACGTTATTCAATATATACATATTTATGTGTTTATCAGAATGGGTTCAAGACCCCCCAACAAACTTCCTTGTTTCTTTCCTTATTGATTCTTGATTGATGATGGAATGATGTTTGTTTGATCATAACGATCCAAGAATTTAGACCTGTAGAACAGCATGCATTTTCTAAATAAGTAAGTTCCATTTTCTAAATAAGTAAGTTCCTTTCTCTTATCATTACTATTATTTATTTATTTTGTTAAATCTCTACTGATATGTACTGCTAGAGAATAATATTAAAGAAAAAGTTAATTAATGTATGTATTGATAGAGGAATCTCGAGCGCCAAACATTGTTCCTGAGGTTGCTGACCAAGTGCAGGATTTGTCACAGGTAGTTGTTTAATCCAAGTTAT
Source organism: Chrysanthemum lavandulifolium (assembly GCA_022545495.1). Taxonomy (NCBI): domain Eukaryota; kingdom Viridiplantae; phylum Streptophyta; class Magnoliopsida; order Asterales; family Asteraceae; genus Chrysanthemum; species Chrysanthemum lavandulifolium. The sequence continues at coordinate 174,870,019 of CM040242.1, read as the reverse complement.
CCAACCCCAAAATTAATGCGTAGATGGAAAAAAAATAACATCACATATGTAACTCGATTATCCTGCTGTTTTTTAAGAGGATTATTATAACCTTACATGATGTCTTCTTCCCGTAACTAGAAATTTCATGTGCGAAGATGCATGCTATGCTAGTTTCGTATAGTAAAAAGGCATAAAACCACCTTTATGCTTAGCACGTACTAGCTTCACTTGCTCTCTATATTTTGATGTTTTTTTTATCAGCAGTTTTTGGTTTTTGTGAAGTCTCAATATTTTATTTTTATTTTTATGCTAATGGTTGGAATGTATAAATCTTTAGCTACTAGCTAGCTATGAGAAACAGATGATAGAGACCATATTCATTTAAGAAAAATTTATAATATAATTCTGATGTTTTTTGCTATATAATGTTATGACATTAAGCAGAAACCAAGGCACTTGTGAAGCAATATTATCGTACATTGAACATGTCACCTTGGCTGGTTCGCCAATTCTATGTAAACTCCTGTTTAATGTTTGTTTAAGTTAATTCGAAACAATATTATTATGTTTATTAATGTTTGGGTCAAAACGGGTTAAGAACAAGTGGGTTGGACTTACAACCAAACACCCCGTTAAACATTGTTAGTTATGTTAGTTATTTGGGCCGTTAAGGCAGTTATGGAAAACGGTTATTTCATGAAGCATTGCAACGCTTCATGAATGGTGAATCATACCGATTCATAACCTATTTAAGATCGAGTCTAGGATGTTTGTAAACAACGAATTACTTTATATTTCAAGTCTTTTGTTTTATACTTTTGTTCAAGCATATTTGTTATCATAAACATCTCGTTTATATACGTTTTGTCAAGTTCATATACACCATTGACATGGTAAATCATAAGGCCATTATGTCACGTAAATGGCTTGGTTTAGAACCTGTGAAACGAAGCCAACATTGGTACCGAGCCCACGTTACGATTCATGGAACAAGCCAACGAGAGGAGAAGTTAAGGCCACGCTAAACAAGAACTTTTTACAAAGATGTGAACCATCTATTGTTCGAAAAGAGGAGGGAAAGCAAAAACGGTTATCCAACTTTGGAAAACAAGTTTTAAAGGATAAACTTAATGAAGTATTATCCTTTAATACTTCAAAGTTAACCGCCCCTAGAAACTCTCAACCGTTCTCCACTTTCCAAGGAAAGATTGGCACAACTTCCGTAAAAGAAAACGATCTCGGTGTTATATGTGCAAAGGCGAGGCCACTTCATCGAATCGCACAACCAAAGAACACACGGTTCTAAAGAAAACATGGAGAGCGAGGCATCGAAACAAGACATCTTCAATTGGCCATCGGAAAAGATTCATGGACACCGACTACATGATCAAAGGAACCGACAAAGGAAATTGGAACAATATCGGTATGTGAGTACAACCGTTAAACACATGACCCTTCAAGATATATGTTCAAACGTATGGCAAACCAATTCAAGTTGGTTGGGAAAGGCGAGAGGTGAGAAGGTTTGTTATTGCCTATGGCATAGGAGAGGCAATCATTGATAACAAGGAAGAAGGAATTGTAATTCCCCGATCAGATATCGCCGAGATTACAATGAATGTTTTAAGTATGAAACAACTCGAGGATCAAGGGTTTATTGTGACTTGTAAAGACGGTACATGTCAAGTGAAGTACATGTTTGAAAAGGACGAAGAAACCGTAGACAAAGGAGATGAAGAGGCAATCCAGCACATGAAGAATTCATGGAAGGGTACTACAAGTCACTTGATCCAAGCGAGGAATGTTCACTAGTAAGAGGATGGAAGAACTCGAGATGAACAAAGAAGACAACCATGATTACATCGATGAAGAGTACATTAGTTTGAATGGTACGCTTTATCATCTTAAAATAAATACGTTTAAACGCTTCTTATCATTTTTAGATCTAGTCAAAATTGATAAGTTAGTCTTCAAGAACTGGAAAATCATGGGAGAAAAGTTTATAAGTTTGTTAGATTGGTTTTATCACGAGTATATGGGTATGGAAGCGTTGGGTGACTTACCACCAACAATAGGAGTGGTTAGGATAGATTTACTTGCCTTATACAAGTTTGTAGACGATATGGGAGGATACATGAACGTATCCTTCAATGACTTATGGGGCGACATTGCACTTCCATTGGGTTTGAGAGTATGGACATGATGTTAAGGAATGCTACCGCGAGTATATAGCATTGGTAAGGTGTACTATGAGGAAGCACGCAGGCGTGGCATGGAGAACCACGGATATGGTGGGAAATGAACCATGTGGGGATGCGGAGACTAGCGTGTACATGGAGGAAGCACGGGAAGAAATGCCAAGGAAAAGAACCAAGCATGTCCATGGAGAGGTCAAGATGGAGGAAGATGTTGAAAGCTCGGCAAGTGATTATGGCAAGAAGAACGCAACTGTGAAGATGATTTTGTCATCTTGGCGCCAAGAAGATGAACCATGAAGGCATTAACTTTACAAAATTACGGGAGATGTAAACTCTGTTTAATGTTTGTTTAAGTTAATTCAAACAATATTATTATGTTTATTAATGTTTGGGTCAAACGGGTTAAGAACAAGTGGGTTGGACTTACAACCAAACACCCGTTAAACATTGTTAGTTATGTTAGTTATTTGGGCCGTTAAAGCGAGTTATGGAAAGCAGTTATTTCATGAAGCATTGCAACGCTTCATGAATGGTGAATCATACCGATTCATAACCTATTTAAGATCGAGTCTAGGATGTTTGTAAACAACGAATTACTTTATATTTCAAGTCTTTTGTTTTATACTTTTGTTCAAGCATATTTGTTATCATAAACATCTCGTTTATATACGTTTTGTCAAGTTCATATACACCATTGACATGGTAAATCATAAGGCCATTATGTCACGTAAATGGCTTGGTTTAGAACCTGTGAAACGAAGCCAACATTCTACCTGGATATCTCTACTGGTCACCCCGAGGAGGGTGCTTCCTTGAGCGCAGGCGCTCTAGCATGGATGTGTGATCTCTGTCCATCTTTTACAATTACTCTCACGTCCCAAAATAGTTTTCCACTTGAACAAAACACAATTTGATAAAAGTGTAATCATTGCAGCCAGCTTGAACTAAAGTAAGTTAACAATTTCTTTCACCCAGTTTTGTATTTAATAATTCGAAACATTTCTTATTTCCATATCTGGTCTTAATATTTGTGATGGAGTGTAGGTAATAAATGCTAAAATGCGGTCTTTTAACTATGTGGAGTTAAGGAGCGAGATTGGATCCGTTGATGTACAAGAATCGCTATGGTGGATTCAACGTTCTTGTCTCTGGATATTTGACCGGAAAGGATTCAAAAAAGGATATCGGAAAGGATAATATTCTGGAATATTTTACACAATTGTTCTTCCTCACACCTAATAGTACCGGTTACAACGGCTACTTAATTTTAAATGACATGTATTTCTACATGAATAATGCTAAATATCACACGAATTGAAGGATGTGATCGCTCCTGGACCATCTGAGCAAGGTGAGTGAAAAATAATCACATTTAGGTATGAAAGAATCCTGATACGTTGTATAACGTACTTCTTTTCAACATGTGTTCTTTTTGTATATGCAGCACACGCACCTCCATGGTTGCTGTAGAATAATATACTGATAAATTCAGGATGATATACTATAAAGGGTTACCTCTACGGCTCTACATTGAACTCCAACTGATAGCACACCATTCTCTATTATTCAGGATGATATACTATAGAGGGTTACTTCATTTCAACATGTGTTCTTTTTGTATATTCAGCTGTTTGAGCTTCACGCAAAGGTGCATAAGGCTATATTATTTAATTTGTCATTGTCGTACTTTGTAAACTGTTCTTATTGTCACGAGTTTTGCTAATATATCTGTAAATCAAAATATCTTGGTGTCAGCACGGGTCAGCTGCTTGATGAGAAGTCACACGTGATCGATGATTATTGTCTGTATTTTATTATTTTTTTCAACTTATCAACCTTTTCCGATCCAACCAAATTGTTTCAAGCTGCAGTAGGTTGGATATCTCCCAAATCAAATAAGGATTGCCTGGTCCGCGATAGATGGTGTTCGGTTAATGGCATTTGGGGTGGCCGATGGTCTTGGCGTTTTGCCCCACGTCGTAGTACAATTGATGATGTCTGCACACTGTGGTGTCTCTCATTGGGAATCTCTCTTTTTCCGAGGAGGGTTATGATAAATGGGTTTGGTCTAAAGATCGGTCAAGACGGTTTAATGGTTAGCTCTCTCTCCAAATCGAACCAAAACATTTCCCTCCCTGATCATGCATTGGGTGATCATTTTCGCTGGAACTCTTGGATCCCTCGAAAGGTTAATGTATGTGTTTGGAGAGCTTCAATAGATAGGCTAGCAACACGTCCTAACCTTCTTATGCGCGGGCTTGATATTCCCTCCACTGCTTGCCCTTTCTGGCTTTCTGTGATAGTAATGAGGAGGAGATTGATCATTGCCTCATTAACTGCCCGAAGGTCCTCTCGGTTTGGAAAATGGTTTGGTGTTGGTGGAATCTTGAGTTTCCCATTTCTTTCCTCTCCTTTTCCGTTAGTGGTATTGCTCTTCGGAAGATAAAGGTCAACGGGTGCTCGAAAATTGCAAAGGTTGTTCAGGGGGGTCTTTTATATTATCATTTGGGCTATTTGGAAGTGGATAAATAGGCTCGTGAATGCAGTCATAGAGGAGAAGGCGGGTATCTTAGAAGAAGACTTGTTTCCAGTTATCCAACGGCTCTCCAAGCTTTGGTTTTCTGCTCGGATTACCTCAAGTCCAACGAATTGGAGTGTTTGGATTGCTAGACCTTTTAACCTCTTTATGTAATTGTTCTTGTTTCTTTGGTTGTTGTTTTTGGTCAGGTCCTGTGTCATTGTATTTATAGTCCTGTTTTAGCCTCTTCCTTGGAGCCTTTTGGCAATAAAGTTCCCAGCTTTTACAAAAATAAAAATAAGTAAAGATAAAAATAATAATAATAATAATAATAATAATTAAAGTACATTTACATCTTGGATACTATCTACTTGATTTTGTTTCGGAAAGTAAAGAATGCTTCTCGATGCATATGTACACTTGCAACATCCCTGATATATGGAAACAAAGGAGAATAACAGAACGTACGGACTGAGAGTGATACAGCGCAAATCATAATATGCTATTAAAGTTAACAGGCTAATTAGCTAAGTACCATCAATACCATACGAAAATGAACATAAAAAGCATCTTAGAGAACACTAGTTTAATCAGAATAGAAATTTCGAAAAAACAGGTTGGTTAAGATTTTAATATGAAACTACTTCCGGAACAGTTTGCACTAGCTAGCCATGCATTATAAATTGAGTATCGTTCTCTATTAATAACACATTCATTTCGCAACACTTGACAATTACAAGTAAACTCAATTTACAGAGCTTAACTAATTAAATCTTGAATGACTAATTTCAAGCTCAATGTATGGAAACTCATAGGTAGTGTACATAGAATTAGTAGAGACAATTGGTACCTTGCTCAATGGGCTAAAGTAAAAGGCCATCAAGCCCACATTTCTAATGCAAAAGATGAGACTCTAAAAAAAATTCAAGTTCAATGTTGAATTATTGTTTTTTCTCATGTTTCTCACTCTTCGTATTTACTTGCCACATATACGTGTGTGAAAATTGTTTTATTTAATTTTTTGTAAACAAAACATATCTCGCCTAAATTTTATATTTAAACAAATCAAGCAAGTTGGGATAAATTGTAACTTCGGGCCCTTTTGTCAAAAACTGAAAATTGTTGTAGATTAAACCTCTACAACTTAACTTTTGTCAAATTTATGGATCCAAAGTTCCTTTTGAGTTGTTATCTTTAAGAATTATTCTTTGAAGCACAAGGACAGTATACGCCACGATAAAGACCTCATTTGCTAAAGTAAGGTATGAAATAGGCAAGATGTAGACAATAATGATACAGACTAGAATGATTTTGAAAAAATATTATGAAAATTAGTATGACCGAAGAGGCTTATGTAACATTGTAGCAATCTTATAATTAACTATTTAGCTCAGTCCACTTGAATGATAACAATATTCTCGTATATGTCCATCTAAACCTGACTGAGATTCAATTATTAAATCAAATTTGCATTTTCTTTTGACATATATATGACAAATTAGCATCTAATCAATATATTAGCACCTAATTAATAACATCTTCTGATCATTACGTTATACTTTTATAATAAATTAATTGAATATGTAAGATACATTGATTGACAAATACTTTATTACTAAAAATAATATTACATCGCATAAGCCTAACAACTACTTGTTTCTAATCAAAAGGTGCAACCAAATATGAATGACAAGTCTTAAAAACTTGCTAGATGTCTCAATGACATCAACTCATTTGAACTATATGTGTGCACGCACCTTAATGGGTGTATGTATGTTTAGGCATATTTATTTGCTTACTTAGTTTATCAACTTTATTTATTCCTACTTTTGTGGACAATTACTATATAATACTAAAAGGCAGGACCACTTTTTCAAAACATTTGCATTAATTGCAAACTTTGCCAATTTGGCGAAAATTACCGGGTTCAGTGTCGTTGCAGTAAGTCCTTTAACATTAATAACCTTTCGCAACTTGGCAAAACAACCCCGAGGTTTAAATCGTTCTGAAGTAAGTTCTTTAATGAACCCTGCGATCGCGGGTTTAACACTCGTTAAGTATCATCCAACAACAACAAACCGACAACTCATCCTCCAAATATTACTTCCTTTAACTTTTATAATTGCAAATTATGAAATATAACTTTGTTATATGCTTAGTAAAATAGAAGAACATGTAGGCAACAGGGATTGAAATTTATTAGTTGTTAGTAGGTGTTGGTAGCCTAATCAACTCACTTCATTCATTTGTTATATAAATAAAAGGAAGTTTTTTACTAGTTTTACGTTCGACCTCCCTTATATGTCTACAAATTCATAAATGAATAACTTGTACAAAAGACAACATTATATATTAATTTGTAAGTTACCTTTGTCTTTTAGTTTCCATAACATTTCATTTCTAGAACTTTATCATGATCAATATTTATGTTTAGTATAATGTTTTGAAAACCGGGTTTTTAATCGATTCAGTTGAGTCATTGAGTTACCGGTTCAATCGACGGGTCAACCAGGTTTTCTGATAAAAAAAAACTATTTATTTCAACCGGTTCGACTACCTGGTCAACCCGGTTTTCTATTATAAAAAATGAAAAAAACCAAACCCGGCCGGGTTTCGAGAACCGGGTTGACCCGTGTCATTTTAAACCCGGCGGGTATAACCGGTTAACCCGTTTTTAAAAACCTGATTTTTTTTACTTGTTTGTAACCCGGAACCGGTTCAACCGGTTAACCCAGGTCGACCCTATGAGCATCGAATTTTGCTATCGCGTGACGCTTATTGTATCTATATACTATTTATCGATATAAGTTTGCACAACAAGCAAAACATTAGAGCATTAAATGCAAACTTGCTAACTTTAAAAAAAGTATTTTCGGCGCTCAGTGTCGTTCAGCAGTAAGTTCTTAAGATTAATCGCTATCTATGCAATTGACAAAAATAGTCCATGGGTTTAAGTGTCGTTGCAGCAGTCCGTAGAATTAATAACTATCTGTAGCAATTTGGCAAAATAGTCCCTAAAGTTTAAGTGTCGTACTGCAATGGGTCGCTGAAGCCGTCCAATGCGTCAGCGAGCTTCCACACTCGTTTACATGTAAGATAAAGATAAATGACGTCTTGTCATTTGTCTTCCGAATAAAATGTGATAACACCATGAATTATAAAATAGAAGTAATAGTCAGAAAGAGGTGGCTATATTTGGTAAACTAGTGATGGTGGTTATTTAATGGGACATATGGTGTGTGGCCCTGCGTGCTGAGGCTTTGTCAATTTTGGGGTGTCCTCATCTTAACTTTGTTGTATGGTTTGTTACTAATCAAATCAAACTTTATACAAAAAATTATTCCGTAAGATTAAGGATTTAATATAGATAAAAATTGAAAAGCATTACGGATTTCCTTTCGTATTGTTGTTTAAGTTATGAATCCATAAGAAAATCTAGAAGTAGTTTAGTTGGAGAAATACTCCGTTTTCCGAAAATTTTTCATATGAAAGGAAAAACTGAAACCCGTTTAATGCACTTTTTCCAATAATTTTCCAAAATATGAATTTCCGTTTTCAATTCTTAATAGAAAAAATGAAAATCATTAATTCTTCTCACTTTTTTCATTTCTAAAATAATAACTTCATTTCTCTCACCCCACTCTTATCACGCCCACCTTCCATCGCCGCCCACCGCCTCCGTCTTAAAAAGGAAAATATAACTCCAACTAAACGGTTTTCAAACTTTCAACTTTCTGTAGAAGAAAAACCATTCCCTCTCTGGAATTTAAACGAAAAATGCGAAAATTTTTCACCAACTAAACTACTTTCAGATTTTTCGTATGGAGTTTTCTAATCGTTTCCAAATTACACGGCTAGTTTGTGTTTGATCAAAGTATCGCGGTGAGCCAAACTGTGTGTTAGCGTATGTATCTGTGGTGATTAGTGGTGGGGTTCGGTGATAAATGGTGGTTAGGAAAATTTAATTAGATTAATTGTTATCGTCTAATGATTTAAGCGATTATTATTCCTATGTACGTAATTTTTTATTGACATCCCAGAAACTTCAGAACTTTCAGAATATAGACAATTAAGTAGAACATGGGTCATAAAATAAGAATATGTCGATACATAAAGTTGATAGTTGTGATATTAAAAGTAACATAAACAAGAATTGACCCAAGAAAGAAGATTCTTGTTATCTAGAGTAGGTTATGAATTTGAACATTTTGTTATTTCAATCTTAAAAGAAGACCAAACAGATTAAACAGATTAACTTAAATTACTCGGCAGTGGTCCGGTCGGAAAAAAAACCTTGTAATTATCACACTAAGAAGTGTGAAGTCTCAAAGTTCTATTCCTGCTATAAGCGAACAATTTTAAAGTGGTCACGCCAACTTTCTAAAAAAAAATGTTTTACCCCATTTGAGTTTATGTGATGATAGGTTCAAACTCTGTGAATTAATCGGTCAAAAAGATCGGAAATCATGGTCTTCTTAAAAAATATGTTTAACTTAAACCCCTCATAGTAGAAGGCGTTCAATACATTAAATTGAACCAGAATCGTATATACACTAATGAGCTAATTGCTTACAAAAAGCCACTAAGATAGTAATATTACTTTCTTTGAATGGAGCCAACGGACATCTAAGATTGTGGTATCCTGTTTCCCGATTTATCTAAGGCGTTTCTCATTTCAATCCTTAATTAAAAAACAGATATAGAATTAGGCGGTAAGTCAAGTATGCATTTTACTTAACTAGAAGAGTACTCGAGCGATGCGGCGACGGATACCCTGAAATAATAAAATTTAATGAACCATGCTTTATAATCTGAAACGTTTTATGTGACGATAAATTTGCGGATGCCCAAAGTTTCATGTCGCATATTTTAACTCTTTAGAATATTATAATAGTGTCTTGCGTGCGTTGCGTGGTTACCAGTATCAAGTAATAAAATTTTCGGCGGAAAATGCTTTCAATTTATGTTTTTTCTAACAATAACTTTACCAATAGAGAAAACATAATGAGTTTGAGTAACTTTAAAAAAAATAATGGATAATATCAAACTAATTCATATAACAACAATAAAGCGGCGTGATTTTGCGTCGCGGTAGTCAATAATGTTATGGGGTTATGTTCAAATTAGTTGATAGTGGTCTATAGTCACAAGTAAGTAGAAACATTTTTTTTTATGAAATATATATGTAATTATCAACAACTCGTAATAAGTAAATAAAATATATTTTTGAACATGTTTGTGTCATTAATATTGTTTATTAAACTTGTCCCATATAGATAAAAGATATAAATAAAAGAGTGCTTATAATGTATATATCTTGTAAAGCATATATTTATGAAAATGTTTGTATCATTAATATTGTTTATAACACTTGTCCCACATAGATAGAAAATATAAATAAAGATTGCTTATAATGTAAAGAAAACTTACATGTTTAAGCAATCATTTATAGTTATCCATGAAAGTATACTAATTAACATACTAACATATTAATCATTGAATTAATCATTTGTCTTCAAAAAATTGTCCCAATTTTTACAAAAAATAATTTTTTACTTTTGTGGTTAATTTTATTTAAAATAATTCAAAATTTATTTAGATTGGTTATCAAACACTCTTACGATATAATAATAGTTTTGGAGCTTTGTAGTTGTACGTATTTTAAAATCATATTCATTTATATGCAATTTTGCATTAAAACTATACTAATTAAAAAGAAATAATAAATGAATCATTAAAATGTTGTGGAAGATAAATTAGTAAAAACTATATATTATGTACATTATGCATTAAAAATTGCAATTCTTAAAAAACACATTAATGACATTTTAAAATTAATTGAGAGAGATAGTGCCAAATGCTTTATAAGTAGTATAGATTATAACAATATATGTTGCTATTTGTTTAAGGGATAATAACAAAAAAAACAACCATATTGCTATTTGTTTAATAAAATTGTGAATAAAACAAAATTATTAAGTAGTAGCATATGATACGAAACCCTTGAAAAAATCATTTTGTGAGCCCGGTCTTCTTCTCTGAGCGAGTATTGTCTCCGCAAAGTAAACTCTGCCAAGAGCTCAACATTCCATGTCCACGTTATTCCAATTATTTCCATCTACTCTTTTATTCTTTTTCTTCCATTTCTTTTGTAAAAAAAAATAATAAATAAATGATTTGCAATTTTTTTTATTTTGATTGAGACACTCAACTATACAATCAGTCACAATAATAAACATTGTACAATTATGTAATGTACAAAATAATGTGTTTTCATCGAAAATATGAGTGTGCAAATCAATTCTCAAATAAAAAAAATGTACTAACAATCATAGTTTCTTAATAAATTATTCTGAAAATGTCATAACGGTAAGGTGCTCAAGTCTCATATGCGATGACAACATGAAAAATATGCATCATAATGTAGCAAGACCAAAGTAGATGTCTATCAGGAGACATAGTCAACTATTTAGAGATAATCTGTTTCGGATAAATCAACATCAACTCAATTTAATGCAAGTACGGGAAAAAAAATTTAACAACAAAAATTATATAAAGAAAACTAGCAATTAGAAAAAAAAAGTTACATATTACAAGCAATGGCAAGGTTTTGTAACCAAACCCCGCAGAACATCTTACAATTCTTCCGCCGATTATAAAGCCAAAAAAAGATCTAGAAACTATGTCATCAAAAATATTGGACTTCCTAGGCTTCACCGAATCAAAAATAAATGAATTCGGAAATTCCACAAAACCCAAAACACCGTACAAATAACTGCATCAAATCATTTTCGTTACATAACGGAAAGCTTAGAGTGGCCAGTCCAATAAATAAGAGAATCAACTGATACGGGAGAATGAGTAGGGACGTTCCACCACCTACTAATGTTACTCCAAATTCCGCGAAGCTCAATGCAATCAGCAAAGACATGCTCTACCGTCTCCAAGGAAGAAGAACACACCGGACATAGATTAGAATCTAAAACAATTTCGCGAGACAATAAATTGTCTCTAGTAAGAATATGTGCCAAAGCAATTCTCTAAAGCAGAATGTTCAACTTAATTGGAACAAAATTATTCCAGTGAGTTGAACTACCTCCACTAAAAAACAAGTGACCGTCCAAGAAATATCTCGAGGAGGAGATAGAGAACTCATCGGAAGAATCTAAAGTCCATCGTAACCTGCTGAGGAGAAATAACGAAGAGCCTGAATCAAAGCAGAAATATCCTCTCATTACTCGGTCTCTACACCACATCTCGGATCCCTACGAAGAGAAGAGGCAACCGGACCAATATGCAACCTATCTACCACCGAAATAACGTGCAAAACATCAAGGGAAAAAATTATGGATAATTAAGTGAAAAGAGGCGTAGATCCAAGCCACATGTCCTTCCAAAAGTTTGTAAGATGTCTATTGCCAACTCGAATTTGGAAAATATCCTACAAACCATCACCACGGTCTTTCAACTGTCTAAAAGCTTAAATAATCCCCTTCCACGGCAAGGTTTTGTAAAATATCCTGCAATGGCAAGGTTTTGTAACCAAACCCCGCAGAACATCTTACAATTCTTCCGCAGATTATAAAGCCAAAAAAAGATCTAGAAACTATGTCAACAAAAATATTGGACTTCCGGGGCTTCACCAATTCAAAAATAAATGAATTTCGTAAATTCCACAAAACCCAAAACACCGTACAAATAACTACATCAAAGCATTTTCGTTACATAACGGAAAGCTTAGAGTGGCCAGTCCAATAAATAAGAGAATCAACTGATACGGGAGAATGAGTAGGGACGTTCCACCACCTACTAATGTTACTCCAAATTCCGCGAAGCTCAATGCAATCAGCAAAGACATGCTCTACTGTCTCCAAGGAAGAAGAACACACCGGACATAGATTAGAAAATAAAACAATTTTTACGAGACGGTAAATTGTCTCTAGTAAGAATACGTGCCAAAGCAATTCTCTAAAACAGAATGTTCAACTTAATTGGAACAAAATTATTCCAGTGAGTTGAACTACCTCCACTAAACAACGAGTGACCATCCAAGAAATATCTCGAGGAGGAGACATAGAACTCATCGGAAGAATCTAATGTCCATCGTAACATGCTGAGGAGAAATAAAGAAGGGCCTGAATCAAGGCAAAAATAGCCTCTCATTACTCAGTCTCTACACCACATCTCGGATCCCTACGAAGAGAAGAGGCAACCGGACCAATATGCAACCTATCTGCCACCGAAATAACATGCGAAACATCAAGGGAAAAATTATGGATAATTAAGTGAAAAGAGGCGTAGATCCAAGCCACATGTCCTTCCAAAAGTTTGTAAGATGCCTATTGCCAACTCGAATTTGGAAAATATCCTGCAAACCATCACCACGGTCTTTCAACTGTCTAAAAGCTTAAATAATCCCCTTCCACGGCCCAGAATGAGCTCCAACCATGTACATATCACGCAATCTACCATAGTGACCGTGTAAAGCACAAATAATAGAAATCTACAAAGCATTTGGGTTGTGGAAGAATCTTCATAACCATTTACATAACATAGCTCTATTATGGGAAAAAAGATGTTCGACCCCCAAACCTCCCTCTAGCCGACTCGCCATAACCCTCGACCATATAACCCAATGGAGTTTTTCTCACCTACATCCGCCCCCCAGAAAAAACAGGCTTGCACCCCTTCAAGATCTCTAAGAAAAGTAGTGGGAGCGGAAAAAAATGCATAAAATAAGACCATAATGCTCCCCAAAACACATTTAATAAGGGTAAGTCTTCCCCCTATCGATAAGTCCTTTGCCTTCCAATGTGTAAGTTTTGAATTGAATCTATCTATAATAGTTTTCCAAGCTTGGTTCCTGCTCATAACTTGACCCAGTGGAAGACTAAAATAAATGAAAGGAATCTTAATAGCAGCACAACCAATCACTTCTGCTAGTTGTTCCACCTGTGTGAAAGAGACTCCAACACATATCAATTTACTTTCCAGTAAGTTTATCTTTAGCCGTGAAGTAAGAAAAACATCATAAAATCCACAAAATACGCCTGATATAAAGACCAATCACAAAGGAACATTGTGTCATCAACATAAAAGAAATGAGAAATCTCGTCCCTCCACCACCAATTCGAAAACTTGTGAAGGCATTGAACTCCCTTGCCCTTTTAAATTTGATATGTAAGTCTTCCGTAGCGAGTAAGAAAGGGAAATGCGATAAAGGGTCCCCTTGGCGTAAACCACGTTGAACAATAAACTCATCTATGTGAGACCCGTTTACTAAAACCGAAGCCCTGGTAGAACAAAGAGGGCCTCTAATCTAGCTACACTAATGATCTCCAAAACCCATCACCTCGAACAAATAATCCCAAGACAAGGAATCATAAGCCTTCTCAAAATCCACTTTGAAGACCATAAGTTGTCTCCTCTTTGCATTACCCCACCCTACAATCTCATTAAGCATCAGAGGTCCGTCCAGAATCTGACGACCTATAATAAAGGCTAGTTGCTCAATGCCGACTACCGAAGACACCACCCCTGCTAACCTATTAGCCAAAAGTTTACCAATTATTTTAGCTTAGCAACTTATAAGACTAATAGGCCTATAGTACTTAACAAACTTTAGATTGTTGACTTTTAAAATGAGAGTGATGAATAGCGGGTTACAACCGATAGGAATCAAGGTGGTCATGATGAAAGTTCTGAACCAGACTAATCACGTCATCTGCCATAAAATCCCAGTAGCGTTTAATAAAGCCAAAAGTGAAACTGTAGGACCTTAAATATTATATCATTTCGGACATAAATAAGATTAATAAGAGAAGAGATAAGTAGGAGAAAAGATAGAATATTAGATTAAGATGAAGAGGAGAGATACAAGAAGATGAAAGAACCTAAAAAATTTACCCTAGAATTCCACACATCATATGGTAGGTTTAGAGTTCCTTTTATAGATAAGGAACCCTTACATGGTTTCCCTTCTAGACCGATGTGGGATAGAATAGAGTTTTAGACAGAATAGAAAGACTTATAGTTTTTAAAATTACATAAACCGTTTACAACCGTTCTAAGATAAATGCAAATCAACAAGTTACCAATATAATAATAACACTCACTTTCCTTAAGTCTAACATAAACCATCCGGTCCTGGCGCCTTCTCCAAACCAGAATCCCACATCGCTCTCTTGAACTCCTCACGATAAAAAGGATCATCAAGAAAGTTTTTTACTCAATGGACAACATTCGAAACAACAAATCGCTAGAAGAAGGCCGAATTTATTTAGTGTCGTAGAAGAATCTTTGATAGAAAGAGAGAAATGTGGATTTGACCCGAATAGGGTCTTTAACCACACCCCGTCACACATGATGGCTCTATAGAAACCTACCGTTGTTTCTGATAGAGTTCCATGAAAGTACTTGGAATTCTTGTCACCTTCAATACCCCATCTCACTTTAGCCTTTTAACAACATCGAGATTCTCCGTATGCTCCAATTCACGCAGTTCATTTAAAGAACTAATACGAGTATCTATATCGTCCTCAGTAACCACCTCCTATAAAATCCAGAGATCAATCGAATCGATATCCTGTTCAAGAAAGTCTTTCCTAGCTAATTGGAAAGATCTCATATCCGCCACCCAGCCCTTGATCTTCGTTTTTAGAAATTGGAGTTTTTTCTTAAAACAAACCACAAGATGTGAACCAAAATTAACCTATTGTAGCCAAGTAGATTTGACTACATCATCAAATCCTTCCAAATGGAACTAGGAATGAAAGTCCTAAAAGGATACGCCCCATAGTCCAACAGGTTCTCTCGCAACAAATTAGACAGTCGTCCAACTCCTTCTTTTCTAAAACCAAAGCAGATGGACTAGGAAGACGGTCAATGATGGCCGAAGAGAGTAAAAAATGATCCAACTTACTCGTCTCGGACCCCCACCTATTAGACCAGGTAAAGACCGGACCCCCAAGAGGTAAAAAAACCAGATCAACCTCACAGATAAACTGATTAAAAGCTAGAGCAGCTGACCTACAAAACTGAGATCCAAAATGCTCATAATCAGTCTTAACCTTATTGAAATCCCTTATAAAAATGACATTACCCCTTGCCTCCTTTGTTAACTATGAAAGAGCATTACAATGTCTCTTCTTAGCTGCAAGGTCCTAAGGATAGTAGATAGTAATGATCATGAGAATAATATCATTCAGCCGCCACGTAACCTCAACCGCCAAGAAATTATCATCAACTTTGACACTATGTCGAGTAAAAGAATCCCGGTCCCAAACGAATAAAATACCACTCGAAAGACATGTGGCATCTAAAATAGCATAGTCAAAAGAAACGTTACCCCAAAACTCTCTAACGGTCTGAAGATCCATCTCCTTTATTTGTTCCTTGAATACCAAGAAAAGAAACCCAATGCTTTGAACA
This sequence comes from Chrysanthemum lavandulifolium, assembly GCA_022545495.1. Lineage (NCBI taxonomy): Eukaryota > Viridiplantae > Streptophyta > Magnoliopsida > Asterales > Asteraceae > Chrysanthemum > Chrysanthemum lavandulifolium. The sequence continues at coordinate 174,853,891 of CM040242.1, read as the reverse complement.
TAAAGCAGGATTCTAGGCTCTTTTATATCCACCCCCTTGTATACTTATGGACATATAAATCATAAATAACCATTAGGATTTCCAATGCAATTAATTACTCCATTCAAAGTACCCTTACAACCCTCCATGTTAAAACCGAGAAGGGTACCCATGCAATACACACAATTCTCATTTCAAGTAAATTAAATCTTAGGCATTCAAGGGAGGATATCCTAGTGCGATAACTAACCGAGACATGAAATTGCTAGCACGGGTGTCACTGTTAGTTTAGGTTCGCTAAATGGTAAATAGAAAAACCTAATTTAAAGCAGATCTAGACTAATTGGATATATATCTGGTCTATTAAATTTATAAGCAGCTTACTAATTTGATTCCTTAGTTATAGGTTAGATTTAGGTGTTAGATAAATGATTTAGTTGCAAAGATTAATGGTTATAAATTTAAAGCAATAAAATAATGCGTTCAATATTGATACGAATCAAACCGTAAAATATGGTTACTTGCATAAATCAAGGTGCCACATGGTTTTAGTTCATCCTAATCTAGGTTTCATGCATCCTAATCAGTTGCTAACTAATGCTTATTTTCTAGATAACGTTTTAAATTTATAATTACTCGTTAACCTATGATCTACTACTACACTAACGGGCAGTGTACCTGATTGTGTGTAGTCTAGAAATTGGTAAAAACAAGGTCGTCCCAAGAGCTATTGGCGAAGTTTAATTTAAGTTCTAATTGTCATGAAAATGATTTTGAATTAATTTACTATGTAATAAAACATAAATGAAATGTGAAGATAATCAATGGAGAAGAATGTGCTAGCCTAGTTACTAATTCATCAAGCAATGATCTAGTTCCTATGTGCAATGTATATATATCGCCTTATGTAGTGGTTCTAAGTCATTAGGCCCAAATGATCATCTTGACCTAACCTATAACCCCTAGATCCCAACCCCGATTGTCACAAGTGGCCAAGTATCTAGATCTTAGTAATTAAGTACCAACTATCAATTAGACCTATCTAGTGTCGAGTTTGACACATAAAACCTCGTTTGACACATAAACCCTCGTTTGGTCCACTTAAGGTCTACCCGCACTTCTTAAGTACTTGTTCTAGTGTAGGCGGTAATATGATCAATTCCTACACAAGGGTGATGGTCACACCTCAAGTAACCTATTAGAATAGCGTTCAAATGATCATATAATAACTAGCATAATAAGCTATACTCTAGATTCAATACTACCAAAATGCGAGGATTCAAAGATAGGATAACAAGATATCCACATAAAGTGATAAATAGACAAGGAACATGAATCAAAGCATAGATAAATTCATAACTAGACTAACACATGAAGTATTTAGCGTCTCATACCAAAAAGTACAGAAATAACAATGTTCAAAATCAAATAATTAGTAAACATTAGGTTTGATATAAATACTTGATGATACACCAAAGCTATGAGTGGAATGGTATCAATTCTCCCTTGGAAAGTCTTCTGGAACTGCTGGAAATCGTCCTTGAATGAGCCCTAATCGTCCTTGTGTTTTTGTGTGGTGAGAATGATATGAAAATGTAGAATTAAGGATTGCTCTTATAGAATCGACTAACTTGAGGTGTAACCATAAGTAAGAGGTTACGCCGTAAGTACCATTATAACTAGATTTCCCGTAGTTGTGTTGAAAGTTACGGCGTAACCTTAATGATAGGGTTACGCCGCAAAACTCTCATAAACATTTTTGTACAAATCTATGCCGTAACCCATTGTGTGTGGTTACGATGCAACATTCATGATCAATGAACTCTTCTAATTCCAATAGATCTTTATGGCTTAACCTTGTCGATGGGGTTACGCCATATCCTTGTAATGCGTTGACTTTGGTCTTCGTGTGACATCTTCTTTTACGGTGTAAGTTGATCTATTCACTTACGTCGTAACCTTCACTATTCCAACAAGTACAAGTATAACTTCAAATGTTTTCTTTAAATTATGTGTTTCTTCATTCCAATGCTCAATCATGATCTGAAATGAAATAAAGCATTTAAAGTATATATTCACATGAAACTATAGTAACTGTGAGAATAATTAGGGGAAATTGATATCAAAATACCCGGACAATTTGATGTCATCACTAACAAGTTTAGCCAAGCATATTAGTGATGATTACACACATAAACAAGGTAGACATGATAAAAGAAGACATAATATATCAAACCAAAGATTGTATTGCATAACAAGATTTAATATGATGATCACTTGATGTTTTACTTGATTACAATGCAACTAAAAGTATGAAAACACCTTCCAAGTAACTAAAAAAATCATCTCTAAACCTGAACTCCCGAATGTTGCATGAAAAACAATGAAACCCTATGGGCTAGTATATACAAATATTAGGGGACAAACGACTTCATGGGGTACCTAGACGACGTCAGATGTCGATTAAGGTTTATGTTGGTTCATAACCAGTGGCTAGATGGCGCTAGGGGTCTTCTCGGATGGTGTCATGTTTGAATGCGATTGTGTCGTGCTCTTCTTTAAACGACGTTATGCTCATAAATTCCAGGGGTGACGACATTTAAGTTTCTTAAAATGGCATCTGACATCTTGTGCACAATAATCAACTCTCTAGAATGGTCGTCTTTTCATACCAGACCAAGTCTGGAGGACGTAGCCTTATATATTTCCGTATCGTGTAAGAAAGACGGCGTTTGGGGTCACGTCCGAAAGTGTAAAATCTTCATTCTTTCTATCTTTTAGCCAATTTTGAGTATAACTTCACTTTTAAGTCCATAATTACCAACAACCTGCATTTATCAACATTTGGGTATGTAAACTAGGAAAAGAAGTGAAAAACAACATAAAAACAATGTAAAAATGCCTAAAATATTAGTGCATTTTGAGCCTCATCAATCATAAAGTTAGTTGATGTTGATTAGATTGTATTTGAGACTATTTACAAAGGCTACTTTAGAGAAACATTTATATGACATTTGATTGAACCATATCCTTTAGTGACATAAGTTGAATTATCACCAAAAATCAATCTAGGACATGGCTATTCCACATACTTGTGCAAGTAACTTTTGACACTAGTCATATGCCTTGATCATCCATTATACAGGTACCAGATAGGTTGCTTGATGTCACCCTACACAAATAGGAAACAAGTTAGTTTCTCTTGTGAACCTGCTTCCTAGTAGGCTCTTTAGACTAAGAATGCTTAGTCTTTTGACCTCTTTTCATCCGAATGATTTGTTCATGATCAGAGGTATAGTGACCATTGCTTCCACATATGGCACAGCCAGGATATTTAGAATAGTCATCAGAATGATGACAATTGAAAACATAGTGAACACAAGGTGGAAAAGGTATAGCTCTCATGGAAGGTTTTCTTGAGGAACTTTCAACAGAAAAATAGGATTTTTATTTATTAACAGTTCTCATCATGAAGATATGAAGTGTGTGTTCAGTTATCATATTGCCAGTTAATTTGCATTTTTCACAAAATAGAACTCTATAACAGTCATCAAATAGATGATTGGTATATTGACAAAGTTCGCATGGCTTAAAAGTTTTAGGTTTTGATTGGACTGAATAGGAGGATCCAGTTAAACATTGGTTTTGCTATTTGAGGAGGGATTGGATTTGAACTTAGAGGAAACTAGAGTAAGGGATGTTTAGAATCTAAGTTTCTTTCATCAGGATAGATAAAGGATCTTCAGACTGAGTTGGTACTTCTTTCCCTTTATCTATAGGCACTAAACGTTTAGGTGAATTTTCTTTGTCTCATCAATAATGATCCATTTTGACTTTGAAGCCTTCCTTTTGGAAGTTGCTTCTGGGTCAAGTTTGGTTTTGATCCCTGAGCTTGGTTTAAATCCCGGAAGCTTGTACTGTGGATGATTTTAAAAAGGTTAACTTACTAGATTCATTTTTGGAGGAACTTTCAGTGAGTTGATTAGCTCCTAACATTTTAAGTTTATGATTGGGAATTTGCTCACTTATGCATTGCCTAACTCTGTCTGAACTTTTGAACCAAGATTTTGTGATAGACTTAACTTCATTAAGATCTTTTCTAAGCGACTAATTTTCTTTCAAAATCCCAATATTATCATGCTGAAAGGTTAAGGCAGTAATCTTAGCTTGTTTCAGTTCTAGCAATTCATCTCTACATTTGTTCAGTTTTAAGGCAAGATTCCTATATTTTGACATCAGATTCAATCTTTGTTCCTCTACATACTTAAGATCTACACACGCATAATCAAGAAAAGTTTCTCTATTTTAATTGTTGTCCATTTGTAGAAGAGCATGTACCTTTTTTGTGGAAAACTAGAACAGGGGGTTGAATAGTTTTACCAATTAAAACTTCATTTTAAAACATTTAGATTAACTTCTGTCAGTCTATTTGGTTGTTTAAGTTGGACGTTGATAGATAGATATATAAACGTGTAATGAAAGATAAAGAGTAAGAAGCACATAACCACGACACGAGTATTTATAGTGGTTCGGCTACAAGGACACCTTCCTTGCCCTACTCCACTCCTCGAGTCACCTACTCGAGAGTTCGTAAACACTACACAACACCAATCTCCTTATGGTGGATAAGCCTTCACAACGTCGCCTACTCTTTTTTCCGTACTAGGCTAACCACGGGTTCTTTCACCCAAGGTGAACCACACCTATCACAACGTCGCCTACCCTTTATTAGGTACTAGGCTAAGCACCTAGTTCCATTACTATGGAGGAACTACTACCCAACACAATACAACACCTATTCCCAAGGAGACCAACTCCTTATTACAACACCATCAAGGATATCACCATCCTTGGAAACAAACTAATATTTATATTTATAACGATGCACCTCATCGATTATACGACCTAGGCATTCTTCCCTAATGCCACTTGATTTGATTCCTAGGCATCCTTCACTAATGCCTTTGACACAGCGCTTGGCACCTTTCACTAATGCCTACGTCTTGACACCTTTATCGTTCTTCATGCTTTTGACACGAACGTTAAGCACCTTTCACTAATGCTTTCGTCTTAACTCTTTCGGCATCCTTCAAAAATGCCTTCAACACAACATATCTACGGAGGAAGAAAGAACTATCAACAAGAGAATCTCAGTTGTCTTGATGATGACGAAGCATGGCAACTCATGGACTTGAGCTTGCTCGACTTCAAGAAGTGGTGATCTCGCCTTTAAGAGGAACCTAGAGAATCACACAAAACAAAAGACAACTACATAGAAAGATCCCTTAGGATCGGTGGTTAGAGAGGTACAATACTTGGAGAAAGTATGTGTAAAAGTGGTGAGCTAAAAGGAAGAAATGGCTCACTATTTATAGAGAAGAAAGCTTCGTTCCCGGATCCCACGGATCCCTCCCACAAGGATCCGGCCAGCGTAAAGCTAGGGATCCGTGGGACGCTCATCTTTACCCATGGGTATTTTAGTTATGGGTCATGGGTCATGGGTTGATCCATGGGTTTCTTATTAGATACAATGTATCTCATGAGTTCAATGTACCTAGTCAAATGGTTTGGATAAAACCATGGGTTATGGGTCAATACCATTTGTTAGTTTTTACCCATTTTAGTATATACTAGTTTAAGTATATATTTACCCAAATATGTAAACACTAGTTGTTGTACATATGTATTACTAAATCATAAAAACACTTATACTTGTTTTAGTGTTTTATGTGAAAATGTAATTGTGTTAGAAAACTATTGGCTCAAACAGTTTACGTATTTTATTTGTTTCGTTAAAATAATTTTCGTTTGTTATCGACAAAACATTAGAAGATCGTAAAATATAAATAAACGTTTTTACGACTTATTTGTATTAACAATCTCCCTTTTGTTGATGACAAAACATAAAATTATTTTAAGGAAAACTAAAATTGTAAAAGTTCGAATTGAGTTTTACTCTCTTTTCTTCCTTTTGTCGAAACAAAAAGAGCGTCGAAAAGAAACTAACACAAAGTTTTAAGAAAAACATGTAAAAGAGAAACGATGTAAAGTGAGTAAGTGACGGGAATGGTTCTCGTCTTAACTCCCCCTTGACGAGTCCATCCCTTTGTGAGGGCGTCAAGTAAATATAAACTAAAACGCCAACGAATTGCAATTTTGTTTGCAAACGGTTTCGTCCTTGTGACGAAAATGCTCCCCCTTGAAGATTGCAACGTTGCAATGGGGTGTCATGAGTTATAATCCAAATAAGGATTATGTTTGCAAATGGTTTTGCAATATGGTTTGACACAAAGCTCCCCCTAGCTTTATGGTGTCAACAATCTTCATGTGTATTTTGAAAATATACAAAATAAATGTTAGAAAATAAGAGTATAGTGCAAAATTTCCTGCAAATGAGACTCAAGTTAGTAGTATTTTGTACTTCTATACCACGGTTCCCTTTGTGGAGAGATCCGTCTAGGCATTTCGGATTGATCCGATGTCTGGTGATAGATTCTTCAGTAATGAAGATATGCCAAACAATGCTAATAATGAGATGACGTATGTATATAATTAGCAAGCATAAACACAAAGTAATATGGCATATAAGTAATCATTCAATAAAACCAAGAGATAATCAAACAAATCTCTAAAAATAAGAGAATGATCTAGCCATACATTTTCTACTAATAAATTACTAAAGCCTAGAATGCAACAAAGTGCTCGAGTCTAAGGATGAGTAGACTTGTTGATTTGGTCCAATCTTTCAAGAAGATGATTAAACATGAAATGTAACTCATTTTGTACTTCTTGAACAAGTCCTTGGGTGATTAGACAATTTGGGCAACTATTGCCTTGATTGGGAACCGGAAGAAAATGGATGTTTTGAGGAGGCTCTATGAATGATTGAGGGGTTCATCTTGAGGTGTGAGATGAGGTTCTTCTAAAGGTGAGGGTGGTGGTAATGGAAATTCCTCCATATTATCATGTCCATGATTGTTCCTTGTTTCCCATGATGTACTATTCGGTGTTGTGGGTGGTTCCCTATTTAACGAGAAAGTTGGTGAATGGGAGGTTCTTGGTGGCGAGTGCTCTAATGCATAGAGATTTGGGTGAGGAAGAGGCTCGTCAAATCTATGCTCAAGGAATTAAGACTTAGACGGCTTGCTAGAACTAGCTATGTTTGGTTTTGAACTAGATGACCCCTTTTGTAGCTCAAAAGGTTTGATGCTAATCCTTGCGGTTCTCTTAGCAATTGTTGAATGAGTTTGTTGAGGAGGGATTCTCCCATTGTTATCTCTTATGGGAGATGATTCGGTGGATGATATTTCATGGATCATATGACCCTTTCTTTTGGATGAGCCTTTTGTTGAGGAGTTGTTGCTAAGAGCTTTAGTCATGGTGGTGATAAGGATGCTATATGAGCTTTTAGTGACTGATTTTTGAGAGCTAGGTGGAAGTGATGCCCTAACCTTAAGAGTGTTTGGTTTATAAAGGGTAATTTTGAATTAGAGAATTAAATTCTTGGGCACTAAGAGGATTAAGCATGCACTTAGGATTTTGATCAGCTCTAGAGAGACAATAAATGAAAGCTAAAAGTGGTTAGATAACCAAAAGGTGGTTTAAAATTGAAGAGGGATGCTGCTAGAGGAAGCTGGACGAATCAACCAAAGACGCAACGACGAAGACAAGATTCAACCGGTGGCTGAGAAGGTTCATCTACTTCATATGATTTGGGCGCGACTTGTGTTACTCCGATTTGTTTGTCATGCGTTTGTGGCGGTTTGATATTTTGCTATGTGATTTTGATCGGCATTGCTCTTCCTTGATTTGTTCGTAACTCGGTTTGAATCGTGAGCGTCATCTTTTGGCATTTTGGTAATATCTCGACTTTTCCTTTGAATCTTCAGTAATGAGTCATGAGGAACCGTTTTACGCAAGTTGGTGGTCTTCTTTCATTGTGATATGGTAAGTTGTTTGATGTGTTATATGCTGTATGTACGCGAATCTGGTCTGCTTTGGTATGTACTTGATATCTGTATGTGATATGTTTTGTGTGATATTGGTTATGTGTTTTGTCATGACCCGAGACAGAATATGGTGACAATGAGGGCTTGTTATGTGATGCAAGTATTATGACGCCTGATCAACGTGATAATACCGAGATCATATGATTTGACCTTATTGAAATCATACGACATCTTGGGAAATGCCTAGGGTTGGTACGTGAATGGAATAAAGCTTATATCCGTTATTTGACACTCCTCATGTTCGTTTGGAATTCTGTAGTTCTTTGCGAGATTCTCACCGACATCTGTTACGTATAAGTTTTGTACGCTTTGGAACCGAAATCATTATGATCTGTATGAAACTATGGATTGCTAAATGCGCCCTAAAGCGTATGCGTCTCTGTGTATATGACTCCAATTTTCGAGGACGAAAATTTTTTTTTAGAGGGGAAGAGTTGTAAAACCCTAAAATCGGGAACGTGTTTAAAAGACTATAATACCCTCGAATGATAATCCCTAAAATGTAACAAGCTCGTTTAATCGATGGACACCTAATGAAAACCGATTGGTACAAGACTTTGGAAATTCTAACTTATAATTAACTTGTAATAGTTACATAACACATTGATATGATAAGTGCACTACTTAGAAATTTAAATAAATAAATGTACCATTTTAATTGGAAAGTCAATCAAATGAGAATTAGTCTTAACACTTAAACGTTTCCCCTCCCCATTCACGCTTAATTCCCTGATTTGTAGCTTATACACGCTCCACATTTAAGAGCTATCCTATCCCTTTTTAATATGCATTCAAAACAAATGAAACAAAAACCCTAACTTCTTCATTCTTAAGTGACGGCAGAAAACCCCTCCCTTCTCCATCTTTCTGTCGCTTAGAAGAGAGTTCAAGAGCGGGCTGATATCACGTGTTTGAGTCGACGGTTGCTTGCTAGTATCGTTGGTTGGAGGGTGCTGCTGGTCGTGGCATACCAGGGCACCAAAGGGGGTGATTGGTTTGCTTCGTTTTAGTCTCGGCTTCCCCCTTTTTCTTCCATTTGCTGTCGACCACAAGAAGGCTTCGTTTGGAGGCTGAAATCACGTACGTAGCACGAAGTTTTCTTGAGTTTTCTGGTCGTGGGTGGTGCATTGCTGTTGTCATGGGTTAAGAAGCACAAGATGGTGCTTGGTTGGTTGTTTTTTATCCTCATTTTCCTTGCTCTTTTCTCGCTACAGGTAACAACCTCATGATCTCATTCTTCCGTTTTGATCTCTAATTCGGGTCGTGTGTTTATGAAACCAAAAGCTTGCTTTGTACCATTTAATATGCTACTTAAAAGGATAAAACAAGTCTAGAGAAAACCACGTGAATGGTTGCATGAAATCACAAAAGAGCCTCCTGAAATTAATCTATGTATTATGAATGTGTCCCATGTGCATGCGCCTATAAGAATCTGTTTTGGGCCTCCTCCATTCGAATGCTTATACACGAATCAACCCTCACATGAAATGATAAAAGTTGTTACAAGAAATCATAACCTAAGTCACATGAAATAATGAATTTAAAAGACATATGATCGACCCATACATGTAGCATGATTTGAATCCGTTTCGACTTCCATATAACTTATACATGTTTCAATTAGTTTGTGTCGATTTGAAATGGACTAGATAACATACGAATATACCTTGGTTAATTTCATGTCGCTAGTAAAAATGGAAATGGGTCTTGTGGGGGGGTAACTTCGAGGGTGATCGCGGGATTTATGGTTGAGTCTTTTAGAATTTTGAAAGTGTTTCGGGGAAATAGAGCCGGGGGTTAATCATTATATGTCTTCATTTAGTTGTGTCGGTAAACCGTTTGAACCGCGATCAAGTTTAAAGGTGTGTCGAGATAGCTAGAAATTGGTTTTGTATTTGATCTCCAAAAGTGTAGACCTGTACGCATGAATCAATAGTATGCATGTTATATTTAACTTACCTTGAACTATAATATGTTGACACTTTTAACCCTCATCTTTAAGACATGTCACATGCAAACCTTGGAATTATGAATTGGCATATTATAACCTTAAACTATCATAATGATAATATTAAGTCTTTAAGTTTAATTACTTATCGCAATAAACCCTGAATTTTGATAAGTTACACTTTAAACCCTAAGTTTGGATTATTTATATTTTAAACCCTGAAACATGATAATTATTTTATTTGGCTATAATTTATTTAATTAGCATTGGTAAAACTAAACATATTCGGTAACCTTTCTAACTCGGAAAATTTCTAAATTTGGAAAGTACTTAACCCTGTAAAGTTAGTAATTGGAAATTTACTAATTCGGTATACTTAATTACTAAAATGGAAAGTTACTAAATATGGAAACCTGCTAAAAGTGGAAACATGCTAGAAATGGAAAGCCGTCTAAAATGAGTAATCCGATCTTAATAAGCGTTATTTAATTCATAGGTTCCGGACGGCGGCATTTATACATCGTGTGACTTACGTTTCTATTTTGCTTGCTTCGATTGAGGTACAGATATTCTATCCCTTTTCAGTAGGGGTTTCTTATGATTTTCTGATCCTTCGACTTTGTTTCGCTTATGATATTTCATTGCTATGATTCCTTTGCTATTGACCCTCTGATATTGAACCTTTGATATCGATTCCTTTGCTATTTGACCATTGCTATTGAACTATTGCTATTGAATCTTTGCCTTGCTATTGACCCCTCTGTTATTGAATCACTGTTACTGAACTTCCGTTATTGAACCCTTTGCTACTGAACTGTTGCTATTGACCTGTGCTATTGAACCTATGATATTGAACATTTGATATTGAACTGTTGCTACTGAACTTTGATATTGGACTGTTGCTATGAACCTCTGAATTGTGAACCATTGATATTGAACCTTTGATTGTGAAGACCTATATATTGCTACACTTTGAACCTTTGTTTGACCCTTCAGATTACCCGAGCCATTAACTAGGCATGGGGGTTCCATGTCCGTGTCATTGATGCACCAATGACATGACTCCAGTGTGCACGAGTGATGTTGCACACCGTCCCCATATTTGTATCGATTATGCTCGCTTTGGATATATTGTATGGCCACTATTTGTTTTGCAGGGGGCGTATGGATGCATCCTAGATTTGTATTGTATTGATATTGATATATTGTTTTGGTGATGTGGTGCGTGTGTGCAATACACCCCCTCACATTTTGGGAGCTAGCTACTCCAATCGTTACCGAGGTCTCCCTCATATTGGTTTGGTATTACGAGGTCGCCCTCCGAATACAATGGTTACTATTGGTTACTTGGTCGCTATTGCCACTATTGATATGGTTTGTTTTGTTGGCTCGGGATAGATTTCGACAACCCTTACACTTTTGATATACCTATATTGTACCTTCCGGATTCCCCCGCACCATATTCGAATTGATCGCCCTTACCCAATACCCTTATATGACTCTCTACGACCAAGATATATATATTCTATTGCTTTGATCATCACACTCTCATTCCGTTAATTCCGATTATCGTTCCATTCACGTACCGGGTTATTATATGTTATTGGATTTGAATATGATATTCATGTTTATACGACTATTGATTACTCTGCATGATAGGTATGTATGCAATATAAGATTTACCTGTTGTCATCTGATGATATGTTATCTTACTGTTATGTGATCCTTTGATTTGTCTGGTAACCGTGCTTGTGTGAAACCGATTGTTGATATGTTTATCTTTTGTACCTCGTTCGATTAATCTCGTGGACTATGACTATCCGTGGTGTCTCTAGCTGCTTGTTGTTGATCTGCCATGTTTGCATTTCTGTTTACGCTACGGTTTGATTGGGTAAATGGTTCAATTTATGAAGTCTAGCTTGTTAACTTGTTTAATTGCCTTGCTATGTCTTTAATTCATTTATTATATCTTTATACTGTATTCCTACTTATTTCGTGTGACTGACATGTGTTGACTGCTGTTAGTACTTCCACTATTATGATGCTGGTTATGTTTTCAACTAAGGGTTTTGACCTGTGTGAATTGCCATGCTCACTTATTAATTAATTGCTTCCGCTTTCCTGTAGATATCTGTTTGGCTTGTATGTCTTCTGATTTCCTGAATTGATTGTATGCGGTATGGATATGACGTCTGCTATGCTTGCTTATGTTTCAGTACTTGTATGCCTGGTTGGTATGTGCTTGTATGCTTGTCATGATGCTTTGCTTTGCTTCCTTCTCCTTGTTGGTGCTTTGGATATCTGTATAATTGTGTTCTGCAGGATCCTCATTGACTCATTAATCTCTTTCCGCTGCGACTTTGTTATCCGTTTCCTTTGTTTCATTTTGCATTTTAGATTTTATTTAGCTTCGTTTTGTTATATCATTCTCTTGGGCTTTTTAAGCTCAGCCGCATTTCTTTTCCTGCGGCAGGTGTTAGGTTTGAAGATGGGCTTGATGGGCTGAGAGTTGGATTATCTGAGTGGAATAACCCTAGTTACCTTATTATTTGGACTTATTTTGGCGGGCTTTTGTTTTGAGATTTCATTTTATCTTAAACATTTTGGGTTTTGTAATTTTCCTTGTAAATTATTGTTTAAATGACTTGATACTTTATTCTTAAGACTTCCGCTTTTAATTGTATGTTTTGATATGACACCAGAATGTGACACTTCTACCCTTGTCGGGTTGGGGTGTTACATAATTAGTCCTAGAAGTCAGATGATGACTCAAGAAAAATTTACTAAAATCTTAAGAAATAAATAAAAATGAACAACTAGTTTTGAGCCTAATTTTGAGTTAAAAGTGATTAAGACCAATATGCTAAAATTGATGGATATACCAAACTAAGTGTTGTGAGATGTGATAAATAATGTGTGAGCGTTGGAGCGAAAGTATGGTGAGTTTTGATGAGTTTGATAAATAAAAAACACTTTGAAATATATCCTAGGTAAGCCATGGGTGAGTGTGAGCCTTTCAAATATTTGTGGAAGACTTAGTTGGTTCTAATGCCTTATGTTTGGCTAGTGTGATGTGATCTAGTGAGCTATTTTGATGTAAGTAAGTCTGCACTGCTCATCAAGAGTTACGGATCCCACGGTTCCTTACAGGAGGGATCCGGCTAGTTATAATCTTTGGGATCCGCCTCTGCAGATCGAAGGCTTTCAACAAATGTGCAACTTTGCACTTTTAGAAAATGCTTCTCTAGTTGTTTCTATAAGGACTAAATGCAAGAACACAACAAATATAAGGCATAGCAAAGTTAGAAGAGCTAAAAGTTCCTAAAATGAGTGACGACGACCACTTGAATGTATTCAAGGAGTCGTAAAATCTCATTCTACAAGATCCTAAGTTAAGATTGTTTAGTGCCAAGATATGGCAAGATCTGCATGCTACACTATTCTACACAAGCATTATTTAATAGTTACAACCCATTGTTTGAAATTGTTTTTCACAAATTTAGGTCCTATGACCTTACCTCGTTTCTCCTCCCCTTCCCGTCTTCACCCGTCCTCCACTCGTTATCATACCATCTCTACTTCTTTTTCTTCAAGAAGTTGGCGAAGCACTTGAAGATTCCCTTGGTTTGTTGTCATTCGGGTGATGCACCAGAACGTCCAAGAATTGGTTGATGTAGTCCAAGGGTCGAGATCGGTATTTCGAGTGGGTTGCTACTTCCTTCACCTTCTCTTTGCCTCTCCCTTTCTTCCGAGGAATCCGTGAGGTGGGTGAGGCCTTTTCCATCTACCATAAACCTTGTAGTTCTTCCCTCGGTCAATGACACCATAACCTTGTTGCAAAAGCTATGATCATAGGATTGTGGAGAAGGATCTAGTGCAAAGATGAATTTAGCAAGACGGGTTAGAAGCATTGCATACGGGAGCACCATTTTGTCCATGCTTCTTATACTTGCCATTCTCTTGATCATGTAGTAGGCAAGTTTAAAGCGAGTTTCGGTCACTAGGAAATAGATCATGAAACTAATACATGCGTTGGGGTGATCCTTGTTTCCTACTAGGCACACCACATTCTCCCTTATCACATTTTCCCATTTCCTATACAAGCCGTACATCTCGGAGAGCTCCATTTGGAAAGGATCCCTATAGATCACTTTCGAATTCCTAGTAACTCTCGACGGGGATGCTCTTGGCATAAATACGGTGTCCCTCACCGTGGTTCCTTCCGGGATTATCATGTGATAAATTTCATGATGATCAACCATAGAGTGTATCTCCTCCAACGACCACTCATGCAAACACCTTGATATGGAACCCCTATTATTCTTCCAAACTCTACAAGTGAAAGGGTGTATTCATGCTCATTTATGGTGAAGACAATCGAGATGGACCCATCATCATTTCTAGTAATCCTCGTGGTCTTGTAGAACTCGAGTACAAAGACCGGGAAAATTTGTTCGTTTATGTCCAATAAACAATCAAACCCAATAGTTCCAAAAACTTCCCTTATGTCGGTATTGGCAAGAAATGATGGTTCAACAACTCGACCTTCGTGAAAGAGTCTCTTTTCAAGAATTTTAAAGGCATTCCTATCGTCCGTACTAAGTCCTTCTTTTCTATGGTACGTCAGTATGTAATGAGCGGTGTCTTGGTAATCTTGTTGTTTGTTGCTTGGCATGATTGTTCCTAAATAATACAACCACAATGTGGTGTTAATTGTGAATAGTAACCTAGAGGGTTTGATCATAATTTTGCTCAATTCATTTTTATTGAATTCAAGAAATGAGTTTAATTTGTATTAACAATGTTAATTCTTTGATTTGGAATATCTTAGAAAACAATGTGGTAACAAATTATGACAAACCCATGTGAACCCAAGTTCTAAAAATGAAGAAATTGTAATCCTAGAAATCAAGGAATTAAATTAACAATGTAGTGAAGATTATACTTACACAAATGATTGTTATGCTTGAGAGTGATGATCAAATTGCTCCTGTGAACAGTAATTAGGTTTTTGTTCGTGAGTCTTTAAAGGGAAAGTAGTTGTGGAACTTCCACATTGATCATTCTTTAACTTATGATGTCTTCTGTCGCACGGATCCCGCGGATCCCTCTCATGTGGGATCCGGCTAGTATAAGCACAGGGATCCGGCATGACAGCAAAAATCAGCTCAAACATTCTTTGATAACTTTAGTTTGGGAGTTCTAAAACGCCTAGAGTTTTGATGTTTAGGCTCTAAAACTTGTGATTTGAGGTTTTGATGATTTAATGCTATTCCTACTTGACGTGGTTCCCTTTCTAAAAATTAATCATAATTCTTGGGGAGTTTTTCAAACATTATAATAAAATCCCATTTTATCATAATATAAGAAGTTTCACATGGATATTTATTGACATAGATGAAGTGTCAATAAGCCCTTTGTGAAGAATAATGATTGAGGCTATCGAATAACCAAAATATCATTATTACAGGTTAGTAGTGTAGTCTATACAAATCAATCGAAGAATACTATTCTTGATGATGTCTTTGATATAGATAACTACTTAAGTAATTACTATTGGTGATTAATTATTCAACTAAGATTTTAACAACAATGAAAACAGATGTAGATTATTAACGATCATACCTTTGCTAAATATTCTTCTTAAAGAAGGAAATATTTAGAGAACATGCTTTGTGATCTTCTTGGAATCTCCAGATCCATGTGTGAGAAAAGCACTGCCAAACAATCTTTTCTCGAGAAGGAATATTTTGATAGTTTCTTCATGATCTTCTTAGCATGCCCAAATCCAAGTATGGAGAATACTTAACAATAAAAGTGTTAGAACATTCTATCATTGTCCAACAATAAACATTATGATGATTTTAAAAGAAAAAAATGTCATGAAAAATCCTTCTTTGTAGTTTTCAAACATACGCGGATCGTATCAAGTTTTTTAAAGTACAACATACTCTAAGAAACTTGGTAACGAAGCTCTGATGCCAATTGTGGAAAACTAGAAGGAGGGGGGTTGAATAGTTTTACCAATTAAAACTTCGTTTTAAAACATTTAGATTAACTTATGTCAATCTATTTGGTTGTTTAAGTTGGACGTTGATAGATAGATATATAAACGTGTAATGAATATAAAGAGTAAGAAGCACATAACCACGACACGAGTATTTATAGTGGTTCGGCTACAAGGACACCTTCCTTGCCCTACTCAACTCCTCGAGTCACCTACTTGAGAGTTCGTAAACACTACACAACACCAATCTCCTTATGGCGGAGAAGCCTTCACAACGTCATCTACTCTTTTTCCTAAGACTAGGCTAACCACGGGTTCTTTCACTCCAAGGTGAACCACACCTATCACAACGTCAAGATACCCTTTATTAGGTACTAGGCTAAGCACCTAGTTCCATTACTATGGAGGAACTACTACCCAACACAACACAACACCTATTTCCAAGGAGACCAACTCCTTATTACAACACCATCAAGGATATCACCATCCTTGGAAACAAACTAATACTTATATGTATAACGATGCACCTCATCAATTATACAACCTAGGCATTATTCCCTAATGCCACTTGATTTGATTCCTAGGCATCCTTCACTAATGCCTTTGACACAGCGCTTGGCACCTTTCACTAATTCCTACGTCTTGACACCTTTAGCATTCTTAACCAATGCTTTTGACACGAACGTCAAGCACCTTTCACTAATGCTTTCGTCTTGACTCTTTCGGCAGCCTTCACAAATTCCTTCAACACAACATATCTACGGAGGAAGAAAGAACTATCAACAGGAGAACCTCAGTTGTCTTGATGATGACGAAGCATGGCAACTCATGGACTTGAGCTTGCTCGACTTCAAGAAGTGGTGATCTCGCCTTTAAGAGGAACCTAGAGAATCACACAAAACAAAAGACAAACTACATAGAAAGATCCCTTAGGATCGGTGGTTGAGAGGTACAATACTTGGAGAAAGTATGTGTAAAAGTGGTGAGCTAAAAGGAAGAAATGGCTCACTATTTATGAGGAGAAAGCTTATCGTTCCCGGATCCCATGGATCCTCTCCACACAGGATCCGGCTAGCGTAAAGCTAGGGATCCGTGGGACGCTCCTCTTTACCCATGTGTATTTTGGTTATGGGTCATGGGTCATGGGTTATGGGTTGACCCATGGGTTTCTTATTAGATACAATGTATCTCATGAGTTCAATGTACCTAGTCAAATGGTTTGGATAAAACCATGGGTTATGGGTCAATACCATTTGTTAGTTTTTACCCATTTTAGTATATACAAGTTTAAGTATATATTTACCCAAATATGTAAACACTAGTTGTTGTACATATGTATTACTAAATCATAAAAACACTTATACTTGTTTTAGTGTTTTATGTGAAAAGGTAAGTGTGTTAGAAAACTATTGGCTCAAACAGTTTACGTATTTTATTTGTTTCGTTAAAATGATTTTACGTTTGTTATCGACAAAACATTAGAAGATCGTAAAATATAAATAAACGTTTTTACGGCTTATTTGTATTAACATTTTTTATAGTGATGTCAACCCATTCTTTCTTTATGGCTTGGTCTTTCCCAACAATAACATTTCATCATCTACCAAGGCCATAAGTACCTTGAAATGTACCATCTATGCATCATCAGATGAACTTTCCTCTTCATTTCATTCATGAGATTCAACAACAAGACCTTTATGTTTTGTTTGTGATGATTGTGAGGGTTGAGAGGTCGTGGCACGAGCAGTTAAGAGAGCTAGCTTGGCTTTAGCCTTTTTGTATTTAGCCTTGTAGTCTTTTTTAACTCTAGTTTATGACTGATTATTTGAAAATGTTGTTGCTCAGGTGATGAGTTTGGGTTGGAATATAGATACATTTTAGAATTTGCTTTGAGGGGATGGAAATGATGGTTAGTATGTTTTTGAGAGACAATGTTTCATGAAATGACCAGGTTTGCCACATTCGAAACATTTTTCATCAATTGATCTTATTCCTTTAAATTTGTATGTGTTCTTTTTTAAGAATCTCTTAAAATTTTCTAGTGGAGTTATTTCCTAAAATTCTTCATTGAGATCATCCATGTACTCTTGACTACTTCTCATATCTTCTTCATCAGCAGGATCATCTTGAAAGTCCTGAACAACATGGTTAGAAAAAAGAGTGTTTATATGAATGAGGTGTTCATGGTCTTGGTTTCAAGTGCATAGATTTTGTTAATCAAATTCTCTTCATAGTTTTATTTTCCAAATAAGGTTTCAAGTTAAAGATCTCTAATATGGTTAGTGTTTCTTAGACCTTGGTTAAACATTACCTATTTTTTGGATGACTGTTGGCAAAACTAGCGTTAATTTCATGATCTGAATGATTGACATCATCATTTTTGATTTGATTCATTAAAACCTTGTTTCTAGTAAAGGTATGAGAGACACTTTCATCTACTTTGGGTTATAAGCAATATTTAGCTCAATGACCTCATTTTCCTTGACTTCAATGGAACCTTCATGTGGAAAACTAGAAGGGGGTTGAATAGTTTTGCCGATTTTAGAATAAGTTTCAAAGATTTAGATTCGATCTTATGTGAATTCGTATGGATGGATAGATAGTATAAAGCAATAAGTAAAGTATATAATGAAAGCAAGTAAAGTAAAGGATAGAGAGTAGCGACACAAGTGATTTATAGTGGTTCGGCTACAAGGACACCTTCCTTGCCCTACTCCACTCCCCGAGTTCCCCATTCGAGAGTTCAAGCACTATGTCAACAAGCTCCTTCAATACGGCGGAGAAGCCTCACAACGTCGCTTACACTTTTTCCGGTACAAAGCTAAATACCGAGTCCTTAGCACGGCGGACCAAACCAACACAACTATTACACAACAACTATGTGAAATATGAAATACAAGATCTTGCTACAGAAATCTTGTGGATGAACAAATCAATCAATGACCCTTTGCTTGGATGACTTGTAGTGTATCGTGATCTCGCCTTTGAGAATGACCTATTTGAGAATCACAACAAAAGAAAGAAGAACTACTAGATTGATCAAGTGATCAGAGGTTAGAAGAGTGAGATAATATATGAGAGAGTTGTACGAAGAAGGGTGAGTAACAATGAAGAAATGGCTCACTATTTATAGGTATAAAAGCTATCAGAGCTCGGTTCGTGGATCCCTCACTGGGGATCCGTCGGAAGGTAATCCTAGGGACCCGGCAAACTAGTTTGTACCAGTCCGGAATTTGGGTTGCAAACCGGGTTACCGGTTATGGGTATGAGCCATGTGTACCCAACAAGATACAATGTATCTAGACAATGAATCATGGGTCTTGGTTCATGGGTTATGGACACTGGGTCATGGGTCATGGATAATACCCAACATGATTTCATGCATGATGTCATGCAATGTGTCATGGGTTATGTATTAGCTCCATGGGTATGGGTTATGGGCCTTGGATATTACCCATCCTATTACATAAATTATTACAACAAATGAATTATTACAACATTTTATGTGAATGACAAAATGTATATACTTTACCAAAATAACATGTATTCTTATAATTTTACTTATGATAATTTTATATTTTTTTATCAACAAAACACAACGAGATCGCTAAATATGAATAAACATTTTTACGGTTTATTTGTGTTAACACTTCAAAATTTAGAATCAAGTCAGTGCAAACTTGTTTATTAGTTGGATACTCTATGACTGATTCTATCACATCATCTAGTAAATATGACATGATGATACTTTTAAAGGCATTGGTCATGATTGACCACTCTTCTTTCTTCATTTGACCATTGAGCATCTTGTTTTAGAAGATTGTTAGTCACCTTAGGAACATATGGACCATTATTAAGAGACTTAATGAGATATAGTTCCATTCCAACAAGATGGCATAACATTTTTTATTTTTTTTTTTCATTTTGTAAATCTTTCAACCTCTAGCTTGTGAGAAAAGGTGACATAACCAGTGTTCTTTGAATCTAGAAGTTGAGACACATCAATTGACATTTTAGGATCTTAATTTGAAAAACTTTCCGAACGGTTTAGTAGAAGTTTTTAAATTGAACCACTCTGATACCACTTATTGTTCGCTTTAAAGTGATTGCAAATAATAACTTAAGTTATCCGACCACTTTTCATGTTATTGATGTGTGTTTAAAATAGTTTAGTAAAGACAAATAAGTAAGAAAGATTTACACAATTAATTTTCAACGTTTAAATTCTTATTTGATTGAATCACAAAATTTACCAAGATTGTTTGCGGAACACCAATTTAAGTTATATGCAATGTATGATAATTTCCTCACTAACTTAAACACTAACCAAAGTAAGTGTGTAAGAAAGAACTATGCTAACACTCTGAAAGATTCAGGGACTTAATTCTTGTTGAGGAATAAATGCTCTGTGTAATGTGTTTCACATTAATTGTAGGAGATAACATTTACCATGGTTCTAAAAGGCGCTCCATGGCAGCGCAAAGGCGCGAGGTGTGACCTCCATGTTACATAATAGACCAAAGCGTCGGCTTAAGGCATGTCGTGAGATGAGGCATGAAAATGTTCGACAAGGCACGCTAATGCGTGAGCAGTAACGCCCTTTTTGAATTCAACTACGATGAAGAATTTCTTTTTAAGAAATGAAAAAATTTACATGTAAGGATAGTTTAATTACTTAATTCTTTATATATAACACTTTTCGTAAACTCGATATATATGAAATATGATATATAATATAAAAATTTTATTAATATTTTCATATTTTTTGCCGCTTTAAGTCACTTCTTAAAACGCTAAGGCTTCGCCATAACTCCTAAATCGTGAGGCTTGACCATGACGTCATACTATACCTCACGCTATTTAAAACCTTAACATTTGGGAAACAACGTTGACAACTGTTCCTCCCTTTATACCAACTCATGTACTTTTTTTTGACTTTCTTAATAAGTGTTTTCTGTTTATATTCCCAAAAAAGTTCTTGCCAAAACATTCTTAGATTCTTAAATCTTTTTTATACGTATCAAGATTCAAAATGTTTTTGATGTTGAAGAGATCAGAAGGGAGTCAGTTAGACATTGTCAAATCTCACTAATCCATCACCTTCTATTGGTTCAGGACTACACTTACTGAATACCGCTTCAATAAATCGATAGACTTCTTCTTTGACTCAGCAGAACTATGAATATGACTCCTTGAATGTTCATTCATTCAGGGACTAGTTTTATATTTAAAATATTTTTTATTCAAATTTTAGTTAACAAATATAAACATTGAATTAGCCCACCAGAAATTACCACATACATGACAACCAAAAATGCTCGACTTCCTCAAATCACTGCTCGACTTCCCCAAATAATTTAAACATACATTCATTCTCCGTTTTAATCATACTTTTTTTCTTAATACTAAAAATTTCATACGATATCTTGTGTATATTAGATTTCGTGTAAAATAATACGATGAGCCCTTTTATTTTGCTTACTTAAAAATCAATGCTTACCAAGGGATAAATCCCCACCATCCATCTATTATAATCTAATAGTGGGGATTAACCTAAGATTTAATACTTAAACCTAAGTCCATGTTTTTTTTATTGTCTTTTGTCTTTCTTTTTATTAACTTTTTTTTTATCTTTTTATTAATTTCCGCTTTTTATGAATTAAGGCTTTTTTTTTTTTTTTTTTTTTTTTTTAAATTTGCGTTATTCACGCTTTTTTTTCGCGTTTTTTCGCTTTCATCGTTTTCCTCTGCTTTCACGTTTCGTCCGTTTTAAATCTGTTTCGTCCGTTTTCAACGTTTCGTCCATTTTCTTACGTTTTCGCCCATCTTCATATGTTTTCGTCTATTTTCTTACCTTTTGTTCGTTTCATACGTTTCGTCCGCTTTCACACGTTTTCATGTATTTTCGTCCGCTTTTATCGCCGTCCGTTTTGCACGCCGCGCGCTTTTATACGTTTTCATAGGTTTATATACGCTTTAGTCCGCTTTCATACGTTTCGTCCGTTTTAGACGCCGCCCGCTTTCTTACGTTTTGGTCCGCTTTCATACGTTTTCGTCCGTTTTCTTAGGTTTCGTTTGTTTCATACGTTTCGTCCGTTTTCACACGTTTCGTCCATTTTCATACGTTTGCTTGTTTTTTACGTTTTCATGTACTTTCATCCGTTTCTATAGGTTTTCTTCGCTTTCACCGTTTCGTCCACTTCTATACGCTTTCATCGGTTTTCATAGGTTTATATCGTTTCGTCCGTTTTTACGTTTTCGTCCATTTTAGACGCTTTCTCTGCATTTCGAACGCCGTCCGCTTTCATACGCTTTTGTCCGTTTTATACGCTTTTCATTCATTTTATACATTTTTCCGTTTTCAGACGTTTTCGTCCGTTTTCATACGTTTTCGTCAAGTTTTTGTAGTTTTTTTTATACGTTTTCGTCTATTTTCATACGTTTTCATGCTTAGTATTAAAATCTATTATATTACATGTCTAATATCAATTGTGATATTTAAAAAAAAAAGGTTAATGTCTAATATCACTAGTAATATTTCATAAACAAACAAGCATGTTTTTTTAACCTTTAATATCACTTGAGATATATCATTGCTCTGTATATTTTTATATATTATCACCTATGTGTTTTCTAATATTTTTATAATTTTCGTTACATGATGGTTTTGTACCTTTCATCGCAATTGACAAGCGTATATTTTTTAATGCAACCAGGTGTTATCTATCACTTGTGATATTATACTCTTAGTAGAAATAAAATGGTTAAAGTCTCTTTAGGTGAATTCTTATTTTGTTCAAAAAATGTTAATTTAATGCAACACTTGTTTAAATTTGAGAATATTTCAAATCTCTATTTTCATAGTTTGCTTCATTTTTATTCATTTTGATATTTTTAAGTGGTACTTATTATCTCGTGATATAACATCGTAAGGAAGATGAAGAGTATTACATTCTTCATCATGTATGTGTTATCAATTTTGATACTCAACTAAGAATGTGAAATATTACATTCTTACCAAATGTGATAAGAATTTAGTATTTTACCAAGTATATATGAAAGAAATAATAATATACATCACTTATTATATCAACGTGATGATTCATTCATTTTTTTTTGTGTTTTGAAAATATTTAAGAAGATTTTGTGTTTTATGATAATATGAAATATTAAAAAGGTGTTTAAGTGAAAACAAGAGATGTTATGATACTTTGGTTAGAGTTGTGGTGGCATTTTTTAATAGATACATTGTGCATGTTTCGACAGGTTTTATACGAGGATTTAAAATATCATCGTTGAATCAATAAACCAAAGAAGCTATGGTTGAAGAAAGCACAACAAACTTAGCAGCTCAAACACCGTGATATCACACATGATATCACGGTGATATCACCGCTTTTGATATCATCGGTGATATCACAGAGTGATATAAACTATGATATCACACATACTACCACCGGTGATATCACACATGATATCACGGTGATATCACGTGTTATCACACATGATATTACGTGTGATATCATGTGATATTACAAGTGATGTGATATCACCGTGATATTATGTGTCATATCACGGTGTTTGAGCTTCCTCATTGTTTATAAAGATGTGTTTCTTCCACCATAGCTTCTTTAGTTTGTCGATTCAACCAAAGATATTTTCAAATCGCGATAAAACCCATCAAACATCCACAATGTATCTATTAAATAGAAAAATCCACCACAAGTCTAACAAAAGTATCATAACATCTCTAGTTTTCATTGAAAAACTTTTCTAATATTTTATAATATCATAAAACACAAAATCTTCCTAAGTATTTTCAAAATCACAAATAACCCCAATCATCAAAATCATCACATTCTTAGTTGATTATCCCAACTCGATAACACATACATGATAAAGAATGTAATACTCTTCATCTTTCTTACGGTGTTATATCACAAGAGATAAATAAGTGTCACTTACAAATATCAAAATGAAAACGTCGAAACGGACAAAAACGTATAAAATGAATGAAAACGATAAGAATGTATGAAACGGACAAAACGTCTCGAAAATTGACAAAACTTATAAAACGGATGAAAGCGATGAAAACATATAAAACGGACGAGAACGTTCAAAGCAGATTTAAAACGTCTAAAATGGAAGAAAACGTAAAAACGGACGAAAATACATGAAAACATAAAATAGAGACAAAACGTCTAAAAGCGGACGAAAATACATGAAAGCCTAAAAGCGATTTAAAACGTATGAAATCGAACGAAACGAACGAAAACGTAAGAAAACGGCGAAAACGTCTAAAATGGAAGAAAATATAAAACCGGACGAAAACATATGAAACGGACGAAATCAGATACAAACCTATGAAAGCGGATTAAAGCGTATAAAAGCATTTAAAACGTATAAAAAATGACGAAAACATGAAAACATAAAAACGGACGAAAACGTATGAAAACGGTAAAATCGGCGAAACGTAAGAAAATGGAGGAAAACGTTGAAACGGACGAAAACGTATAAAACACGAAACGTAAAAAGGGACGAAAACGTATGAAAACGTATAAAACGGACGAAAACGTAAGAAAATGAAGGAAAACGTTGAAAACGGACGAAGCAGATGAAAGCGTATGAAAGCGGAAAAAACACTAATAAAAAGCGCGGATAACGCGAATTAAAAAAAAAAAAAAAAAAAAAGCGTTCATTTATAAAAAACGGAATTAACAAAAGAAATGAAATAAAAAGGTGAATAAAAAGGAAGACAAAAGATAAGAAAAATATGGACTTAGGTTTAAGTATTAAATCTTGGGTTAATCTTAACTAGATGGATGGTGGAGATTTGTCTATTGGAAGCACAAAATAAAGGTAGCAAAAGAAAATTCCTCATGAGGAATTTTCAAATGCTTATTCTTATTTTAGTCTTCTGACAAATCCCCACCATCCATCTAGCTTTAATCTAATTGATGGATAAACCCAAGATTTAATATAAACTTAAGTTCGTGTTTTTTCTCATTTTTCTTTGTCTTTTGTCTTTCTTATTTATTAACATTTTTTCTTATTTCTTTTCTTTTTCTTTTTGGAATTCACGCTTTTATTTAAAATCTTTTCTTTTTTTTCTTTTTTAATTCACGCTTTTTAAGTTTTTTCGCTTTCACGCTTTCATCTATATTCATACTTTTCGCTCGTTTTATACGTTTTCGTCCGTGTTCACATGTTTACGTAATTTTTACGCCGCCTGCTTTCATCCGTTGCGACGCGTTTACATCCGTTTTCGGCGTTTCGTCCGTTGCGATGCGATATATACGTTTAAATCATTTTTAGACGTTTTTGTCCGCTTTACGCGTAGATTTTTAGACATTTTCGCCGCGCGAGACGCACGCCGTCCGCTTTTATACGTTTTCGTCTCGTTTTCGACGCCGTCCGTTTTACACGTTTTCATCCGCTTTCATTCGCTTTCATCCGCTTTCTTATGTTTTCGCCCGTTACGCCCGTTTCATCGTTTTCATCGCTTTCTTACGTTTCGTTTGTTTCACACGTTTTGTCCATTTTCTTACGCCGTTCGCTTTCACACGTTTTCGTGTGTTTTCTTCGTTTTCGTCCATTTTACATACGTTTTTCACGCGTGTTTTATGCTTTCATCGTTTTAAATCGTTTTCTTACATTTGCTCGTTTTCTTACACGCCGCCATTTCATCCATTTTCATACGCTTTTGTCCGTTTTTTAGCTTTTCATGTATTTTCGTCCGTTTTAGACTTTTTCGTCTTTATTTTTACGTTTTCATACATTGTCATCCATTTTTTTACGTTTTCATCCATTTTTAGATGTTTTCGTCATTTGACGTTTTCATCCGCTTTTATCGTTTTCTTCCGCTCATACGTTTTTATCCGTTTTATCGTTTTGTCCGCTTTATACGTTTTGTCCGTTTCGAGACATTTTGTCCGTTTTCACGCTTTTATACGCTTTTATTCGATTTAATACATTTTTGTCCGTTTTCAGACGTTTTCATTTTGATATTTGTAAGTGACACTTATTTATCTCTTGTGATATAACACTGTAAGGAAGATGAAAAGTATTACATTCATCATCATGTATGTGTTATCATTTGTGATACTCAACTAAGAATGTGATGGTTATGTTTTTGAAAATATTTAGGAAGATTTTTGTGTTTTATGATATTATGAAATATTAGAAAAGTTGTTTAAGCGAAAACAAGAGATGTTATGATAATTTTGTTAGATTTGTGGTGAATTTTCTATTTAATGGATACATTGTGCATGTTTCGATAGGTTTTATAGCAGATTTGAAAATATCATGATTGAATCGCCGAAACTAAATAAGCTATGGTTAAAGATAGCACATCTTTATAAACAAGCGAGGAAGCTCAAACACTTGTAATATCACGTTGATATCACTCACTTGTGATATCACACGTGATATCGTGTGTGATAACACCTTTGATATCACCCATGATATCATGTGTGATATTACCAGTGATAGCATGTGTGATATCATAGTTTATATCACTTGTGATATCACGTGTGATATCGTGTGATATCGCGTGAGGTGATATCATGTGTGATATCGCGGTGTTTGAGCTTACTCGGTTTGTTTATAAAGATGTGATTTCTTCAACCATAACTTCTTTGGTTTGGTGATTCAACCATGATATTTTAAATTCGCTATAAAACCCATCGAAACACGCACAATGTATCTATTAAATACAAAAATCACCACAAGTCTAACAAAAGTTTCATAACATCTCTTGTTTTCGCTAAACACCTTTTCTAATATTTCATATTATCATAAAACACAAAATCTTCTTAAATATTTTCAAAACACAAATATGAAAATGAGCAGAATCATCACAAGAATATAATAAGTGATGTTTATTATCATTTCTT
Organism: Chrysanthemum lavandulifolium; assembly: GCA_022545495.1. Lineage (NCBI taxonomy): Eukaryota > Viridiplantae > Streptophyta > Magnoliopsida > Asterales > Asteraceae > Chrysanthemum > Chrysanthemum lavandulifolium. The sequence continues at coordinate 174,827,053 of CM040242.1, read as the reverse complement.
TCATATATATTTGGTAAAATACTAAATTTTTATCACATTTGGTATGAATTTAATATTTCACATTCTTGGTTGAAGATCACAAATGATAACACATATATGATGAAGAGTGTAATACTCTTCAACTTTCTTCTGATGTTATATCACAAGAGATAAATAAGTGTCACTTAAAAATATAAAATGAATAAAAGGAAGCAAACTATGAAAATAGAGACTTGACATATTCTCAAAATCAAACAAGTGTTGCATTAAATTAGCATTTTGTGAACAAAATAAGAATTCACCTAAAGAGACTTTAACCTTTTTATTTCTACTAAGAGTATAATATCACAAGTGATAGATAACATTGGTTGCATTAAAAAATATGCGCTTGTAAATTGCGATGAAAGACATAAAACTATCTTGTTATCGAAAATTATAAAAATATTAGAAAACACATAGGTGATAATATAGAAAATTATACGAGAAATGAAATATCTCGGGTGATATTAAAGGTTAAAAACATACTTGTTTGTTTATGAAATATCACAAGTGATATTAGACATTAACTTTTTATAATAAAATATCACAATTGATATTAGACATGTCATATAATAAAGTTTAATAATAAGCATGCAAACACATGAAAATAGACGAAACGTATAAAACCGCAAAAACGGACGAAAACATATGAAAACGAACAAAACGATAAAACGAATGAAAAGCGATAAAACGTATGAAAAAGAAAAAAAAGCGTCAAAACGGACGAAAATATAAAACGGATGAAAATGGATGAAAACGATGAAAACGGATAAATCGTTCGAAAAATGTATTTAAAGCGCCTAAAATGGACGAAACGTAAAAACGGATGAAAGCGTATATAAACCTATGAAAAGCGATGAAAACGTAAGAAAACGGACAAAAACGTAAGAAAACACACGAAAACGTATTAAAACGGACGAAAACGGACGAAAAGGTATGAAAACGGATGAAAACGAACGAAAACATAGGAAAACGGACAAAAATGTAAGAAAACAGGCGAAAACGTAAGAAATCGGACGAAAACGTATGAAAACGAACAAAAATGTAAGAAAACGGACGAAAACGTATGAAAACGGACGAAAACGTATGAAAACGGACGAAAAGGTAAGAAAACGGACGAAAACGGAAAAAACGTAGGAAAACATAAGAAAAGGTAAGAAAACAGACGAAAAAGTAAGAAAACGAACAAAAACATAAGAAAACAGACAAAAATGTATGAAAACGTTAGAAAACAGACGAAAACGTATGAAAACGGACGAAACGTATGTAAGCGGACGAAAACGTATGAAAACGGACAAAACGGACGAAAACGAAGAAAATGCATTTAAACGTAATAAGACCGACGAAAACGTAACAAAACGGACGAAAATGTATAAAACGGACGAAACGAAGAAAAAGCGATTAAAACGTAAGAAAACGATGAAACGGACTAAAACGTAAAAAGCAGATGAAAACGTAAGAACGGACGAAAACGGACGAACGATGAAACGATTTAAAACGATAAAAAGAGGAAAACTGACAAAACGTATTTAAAACGACCAAAAAAAACGTTTAAATAAAAAAAGTGATAAAAAATACAAATAATGAGAAAATAAATAAGAAAAATAAAAATAAAAGAAAAAAAACATTGACTTAAGTTTAGACATATAAATCTAAGGTTAATTACCACCATTAGATCAAACTAGATGAAATGTGAGGATTTATCCTTTAGTATGCAAAGATTTTTGAGTATGCAAAATAAAGTGTCTCTCTATATAGCAAATACTAACGACGACCCTTTGTTATGTAAGTTTCAATATCATTAAAATAGTAAGACTTCAAACAAATAGAAAATGTTTGTGTTTTAAGCAATTGTAACTTGTAGTTCCGGTCTACTCACATATATATCCTTCACAATTCACAACCTATTCACTATTTCTCACAAAGAAAACTACATAATTGATTCTCTAAAAATGCTTCGACTGCCTCTTTTTCTTACATTCCCTTTACTTTCTCTCATCTTTCATAACCAACCGGTATCCGGCGCGACTTCCTTCATATATGGAGGATGTTCACAAGCTCGCTACACTCCGGGTACACCCTACGACTTAAATGTCAACTCACTCTTCACTTCCTTAGCCAACGCAGCCGCTATATCCAATTACAACAACTTCAAAGTAACTACACAAAACACTCTTGTATATGGTCTTTTTCAATGCGAAGGCGACTTAAGCAACTCACTATGCAAAGATTGTGTAGCTAGCTCTTTAAGTCAACTCAAGACTATATGTCCTCAGGCAACTGGTGGAATCATACAGTTAGAAGGATGTTATGTGAGATACGAAAATACATCATTTTTCGGTGTTTTGGACAAGACAGAAGTGTCGAAAAGATGTGGCCCTTCGATTGGCTATGATTTAGATACTTTGAATCGTCGAGATGCTGGTTTGGCATATCTAACAGCTACAAATGGACAATATTTTCGCAGTGGAGGGTCCGGGAGCGTGCAAGGTGTGGCACAGTGTGTTCAAGATTTAAGTGTAAGTGAGTGTCAAGATTGTCTAACCGAGGCGAGTGGACGCTTGAGATCAGAGTGTGAAACATCGACTTGGGGTGATATGTTCTTAGGAAAATGTTATATTCGATATGTTGATCGTGAACATCATTCTAAAAAAGGTAAGTTATAATTATAACATGGTTTAAGCTTTTAATTATTGTTGAAATTTTATGATCCTAAAATTACATGCATGCAGATGATGATGAGGATGTTGATAAAACACTAGCAGTCACTATTGGAGTCATAACTGGGATCATTTTGCTCATTGTTTGCTTATCTTCCATAGGGAAGCGTTTTAACAAAAAAGGTACATCTTTCATTTACTTTTGTAAAACTTCTAGAAGCCTTATAGAGAATTTGAAAGGTAATATATATTGATTTTTTTTTCCAAAAAGTTTAACTACTTTGTTTTTACTGATCAGATATATGTTTGTGATATTGATACTCATCTTATCAGTTTGGTGCTATTTTTGTTTATATCCCACAAGGTCATATTCTATAGTCCATTTTAACAATAAAATAGGAATTATTTAATAATCAAAATGAGTAGCACGTTATAAAATTAATCAGCATTTAACTACTTTGAACTTTTTGTGTTACCAAACCTATACAGATATTCAATGATAATTAATATTTGTCAAAGTTTAACTGCTTCCTATTGTTATTTAGTTCTTTCTAGATCATTCAACTTTATCTCGTTACACTTACGTACTATATTTGATTAAACAATTTGTATACTTTACAATATTATTATCTAATAAACTCAAATAAAATATTTTGTTCAACTCTTCAATAAACTAGCTACGGTATAAACTTTTGTCTTGGACAAAAGGACAATATTTTGAAGTATAATTTATAATGATGTTTTATTCCATTTGCCTAACGTCTATTCGAAGGTTATGATATGTGATTTTATCTTTTTTGTCGTAAAAATTATTGTTTCAGTATTAAAGTTGCACTCGAGATTTAGAACATGTCTCGTATCTTTATTTTTTACAAGCTAAAACTTTATCCACACTCTTCATTATTTTTATCATGGCATCGTGCGTCATATTATCATTTCTTTATACATCAAGTGAATAAGGTCCATAGTTTCTTTACTTCTCAATCATATAACTAAAATTTGAGTTTTGCTAATAACAGTACTTAAGATTGTGGTTAAAAAAATAATAAACTTTATTACATAGACATCTATGTACTAAGTACTAACTATCTCACGATATACAACCACAAACTATTTCTCACATGTCATGAATTGAACTCACAATTATTTGATTTGGGAGCTTCTCACACAACAAGGGATACTATTTGTTACATCGAAGTGTAGCGAGAATCACCGTATTAACGACAATATATTGTTTGTGCAGGTGGTAAATAATTCAAAGGTTGTATACTTGTATGTGTACATATACCATTGCTAGCCCAAATATATTCCCCACTTTTTGTGAAAGATTCGTGGTGCTCTAAATTGAAGCAAGTGGAAGTCCCTAGCTAAGGATAGAAGGATTCCCAAACACTCCCAACTTTTTTTTATTTTTTACTCATCATTTTCTAACTAATTTGTGTGGATGAAAATGTAATTTACTTTATTGTGAATACTTATTATGGTTTAATGGAATACTTGCTGCTAGCTGCATGTTTGTTGCATCTTTTCCAACCTTTCGTTTGATTCTCTCCTATCTTCATCTTTCACTTTCAAAATGCTTATATTGGAGAAAAGATATGACAATGAGATCATCTGAACTAGTAATGATTTTAAGATTTTAATAGATCGATCACGACTCGTAACAGCTTAAAAACTAGTCAAAGTTGCTAGCTTAGTTATATATATAAATTTGTAGTTGAGAAATGATTAAGACCCCCCATCTCCTTCTACCAAATTGTATAATGCTGGTATCAATGTTATTATTAGCTAAAACTATTGCAATAGACAACATTTAAAATGAAAATGACATGTTGGTAGATTGATCTAATCAGGCTTCAATTTGGGCCCGTTAAGACGGCAATGAAATGACCCAATGATTGTTCAAATAGTTGGTTTAATAAAGCCATATCATATCCAAATATCCAATTGCTAGCACTATCAATATTTGTTTTTCTTATGTTGTGTTGAGAGTTGAGACTTGATTTCACTATTTATGATCAACAGTGAGTCAATTTACAAATTTGTATATCCCTAAACCAAAAAAGTGCAATCATCTATATGTCTGTACAAACTTATATAGACGTACATGAAAAACTGTTCAAAATCATGCCTTGTCTCTATTGACTTATTGATAGGTCAAGTCACAACTAGTCGCACTTTTTTAAGTAAGTTGTGGACTATATTAACACATTAAATAGATAGAGACATGATTACAGGCAAGGACATATGAGAATTATAGTAACATGATCTTCAAAAAATCACTAAAATAAACTACTATGCTGATAATATGTTGATTCTTACACCATTACAGATTGATTGTAGTTGACAACAATGTGATTGTAGTTGATAATATGTTGATTCTTGCACCATTACAGATTTATTTAGTGTCTTGGTCTGCTGTACAGAGTTTGATAAGTTGGTTTACTTGGTTATACAAAAATAATTTTCTGTAAGTTGGCCCAGTGGGCTGGATGACAAATCTTAAATGCCCACGATTCTCTGCTCCAAATTGTAGGGTGTTGATCGGTTCGGTTATCGGGTTATTCGGTTTGTTTGGTTCGATTAATTCGGTTAAATTCTTTTTTTGGTCAATCAAAAAACCGAACCGAACCGAACTAGAATTCAACCGAACCAAAAACCAAATTTAAATTCGGTTCGGTTATTGGGTTGACCCGAATAACTCTAATTTCACTATTTATTTTTTAAAAATTAATAATTACATAGATATTTAGTAAAAAGAAAATATTACAAGCATAAAAAGTGTTTTTTTATATTAAGATAACATTATATATATATATGAATTCGGTTTTCGATTCAGATTGCCAAACTCATATCCAATCCGAGAACTGAATTACTAGTTCGGTTTTAAGAAATTCGGTTCGGTTGTTTTCGGACTCGATTCGATTTCGTTTTGATTTATTCGGTCATTTCGGTTTTTTCACACCCCTACCATATTGGCAAAATGACCGAACCAGTCAATTGTCACCTGACCAAAACAAAACAATTGAATAAACTTGGTAATGCAGCAATCCTAGCTTTTAAAGGCCAGTGAAATGATTCTAAACAAACTTAAGGTTTTTCTTTTGATTTGATTACTTTCAGTCTTAAAGTCGACCATCTATAGTTCCAATCGATATTTCATAATTAGCTGTAAAAATTTATGATATTATCTACGGAGCATTGGAGCATACATTGTGTACTACTTGATATAGTAATGCATTTATGTAAATTAAAAAAATTTAAATGCTGAATGCTCATTTAGATGGGATCATAAACAAAAGTTCATGAGCGAATGCACTTATGTCCTTGTCACTGTTATCTACTTAGCTGTACCTAGGGTGTGCATCGGTCGAAAACCGGACCGACCGCCAGACCGACCGGACCGAAACCGAGTTCGCCAGTTAAGATCGAGACCGGACCGACTGGTCGGTCCGTCTCGGTCCGGTCGGTCCGGTCTCGGTCTTCGGTCGGTCCGGTCCAAACGGCCTAATTCGTCGGTTTTTGTCGGTTTTGGTCCGGACCGGACCGGACCGGACCGGACCGGGACCGATTATTTAAAGCCGAGACCGCGGACCGGATGAATGCGGTCGGTCCGGTGCTCGGTCCGTGTCGGTCCGGTCGGTCCTCGATTCGGTCCGGTCCTACGGTCCGCTTGCTCACCCTTAGCTGTACCTATTAAATGGTATCATAACAGATTGTCAATACATCTTTATCATACTACAATAGAAGTCAAAGGTGTTTAGAAGGAAATTTAATAGCAGTTCACATTATACAACAGGTAAACAATAATTTACAGTATTTGGTTAGGCAAGTTGGCACGATTAAAGAAAGAGGCTTAGGTAACTTAGCATATATACCGGTCCATCATATGTTGAGGAGTTCTATATGAAAATGTTTTGTAAGGTCATAATACAATTACTAGGCATACTTATGGCTGACTTTTAAAAAGTCGCGGTGAAACATATACAAATTTTGACTTTCTTATAAAAATTGTGTGATGAATGCAAACGTGAATACGATATAAGTTTAATTAGATATATCAGATATCTAACTTTAGTTGTGTGGGTGGTGAACTACCATTTAGCTGATCAAACTATTTTATACGTGAATACAATATACGTTTAATAAATAAATCGATGTTTGCTTTAGTATTAAAATAAAATATCAGTGTCCAACGTAATGTTTGATGTTCTAAAGTCGACTACAGAGACGGAACTTAGCGGGGATCAAGAGGGATTGTGGCCTTCTAAAATTTTTACTATAAGTACATTTTTAACTTTTATATTTTGTAGTGTTGACCCCCGTAAAGCAAATACATTACGGTTTAGCTTATTAAATAAAATTTTGTCAAGTTTCATCTTCGATCGACTATGTACTATATACATTTCATGATTTTAACTGAAACCAAAAAGGAATATCCAATTGACGTTTGTCATTTTTGTGTATATAGTAATATTCACGCTAAAACGATGGATGTCCTTGTAAAATGATCTCAAAGAAAAAGTTGAGAGAGACTAATATGTTATTCTAGAAAACTCAATATTTGACTCATCTTTTTTATATGTCTGGTTGAAACGTTTTCTATTACCGAGTGTAAAATTTTCATATGGTTTGACATGATTGCTAAAATTTTCAAATCAAAGATTCATTTATATGAAGGTAAAAATCCCCAAATATTTTGAAGTTGTAAATATTAAGATAAGAAAACAAAAGTTTATTCTGTAGCCTTTTGGCCTTACGCGGCAAGACTCGATCCAAAAAGTTATAGAAATCATTTTTAGTTGGTCAATAATTTGTTTTACTTAACTTCTTTTTCTACATTGGCATGCTATGCATTATTTTCAGATACTTTTAAAAAAGAAGGCGGCCCGGTCATGAATTGACAACCCGGCCATCCAGTACCACGCCGCTTTTCTCTCCAAATGACGCAGACAACCCGGACGCCCAATGACGACCCAAGTTTTGTTTTTGTTTTAAAAAAAAAAAAAATCATTTTAACATGACTAAAATTTCATTAATAATTAAAATGTTACAACGCTAAATAAAACAATCGAAATACATAAATCATAAATCTAATTTGAACGCTCCCACACGCAGAGTCATACGAGGAAGACGAACCCAAGAATCCATCGAAGCGAGCCAAATCTTCCTCGCTCAGCAGAGGTGCCTTGCATCGAAGTTGGTAGTCGAGTTGATGCACCAACACCATCGTTTTGTTTCTCGATAGCCCAATTGATTTTGGTGTCGACATTGTTCGTTATCTTCGAACACATCGCCACAACTTGTCAAGAACCTCGCATCTTTGCGGCCGATCTTTCAAAATTTGTCGATCACGCTTTTCTGCTCGTGCGTAATGTCGCTGCAACTCTTATAGTTTTGTCTCATCTGCTCCTTCTCCGCGCCGGTCAAACAATTCGATGACGCTTATAATAGCGTTTTTTCGAGCCTCATCGTCGTTATTGCATTGATTTTCAACGACACTTCTTCAACGGAATGGGAGGCAGTTCATATTAAATTTTGTATTGAGAAGATTTTGAGTTTGAATTGTGTGTTAAGAAGTGTGTTTGAGGTGAAGTTGGTATTTATAGAGTGGTAAATTTATTTTAAAACGGTTTTTTTTTTTTTTTTTTTTTTTTTTTTTAATGACCAAACGGTCAATTTTTAAAAAACTTTTCATTTTACCGAAATGTGGTGGGAATGCATTTGACATCGAGTGCAAACTCGCTCGATATTGCAAATCTTGATTGCTCGACCGATGTGCCAACCCATCTTCCCAATCGATGTGCTTGATATTGACATCGGTTGTGGACTAAAATTTTGCACACCCAACCGATCTTAAACACTCGAATGCGACTAGCCTAATGGTACTATAAAAAGAACCCGTTACAGTTATATTATACCTTTCCGTATGTTATTTATTTTATTTTATTTTGTTAGAAAAAGGTAACCCAAAAGGGAAATGATATGTGATTAATTAACAAGGCAACAAAAGCCATATGAGCATCTTGAATTATATCGTTCAATTGCTTACTCCACTTCAATCATTATTGATATGCATTTGTCTATCTATTGAGTAATGGTATAAGCTCTCACACGTCAAATATATTACCGATTATCAACTTAAGAACATGTCTTGACATCTGGTATTGAACTTGTCATGGAATTTTACATCAGCACTGATGTCCTTGACTTTAGAAACCTAAAGCAACTCCAATCATGATATTGGGATTGTAACAAAATAAGTGAACCATTCGAAAATAGAAAAAGAGAAAAATGCTCTATCTGTATTTCTACCTTTGCAATGACAGTCCAATGATAACGGGCATACAACATAGAGTGAATGTCATGCATTCAAATTCTTTCACCTCGCCCCATTAATCATATAATGAAGTTTAACTCTTTTATCTTATTTGTAAAACTTATGGACGGGTAAAAGCATATGATGACTTTTCTAGCTTTCTTTTAACAATTCATGGATGAGATTTAGTGGGAGGCAAATTTGAAATTAAAGAATTAAAAGAAATTTAGCCACACATTTCAGATTACGAGAAAATTTAAGAAAAGATACATATATGTTTGTACTTTATAAGTGTATCCGAAATGTACAATTTTGATTTCTTGTCACTTTTTCCATTTAATTTTATTTCTTATTTGATCTTAAATCAAACAACTATTCATAAACGAAAAAGCTTTTATTCGATTTGACTTTTAATAGAAAATAGATTAAACATACTTGAAAAACATAAGATCAAGTCATCAAACTCTAAAACCTTATTTATACTATTTTAATTTCAAAAGATGCGTGTGATTAAGATATTAATTTGAATAATTCCTTACCACAAATACAATGAAAGCTTGTAGAACATATCTCTCTTTCAAACAAGAAACATTCAAAACTTTTCCGTCAACGGTCAACCCACACTCTTATTCGTCTTCATACACCTTCACATTCTCAAATTCATATATATTTATTTATATAAAGATTCAAATTTTATAACAAACCCATTAATCAAATCCTATCTTAAATGAAACCCACAAATCTTTTAACCTCGTTCATCTTATTACTATGTTTCCTTTTTCTCCCGGAATTTTCATTTTCCCAGGACATAGCCGGAGACATGGCCGCCTTAACAAGACTCAGCTCCGCCGTGCGTGGCAACACGATGCGGTGGAACTTTTCATCCCCATCACCATGCAACTGGAGTGGGGTGACGTGTGATAACGTCACCAACCGTGTAACCGAGCTCAGGCTTCCCGGTGATGGACTCACCGGAGAGATTCCGGTGAGCACCATCGGAAACTTGACTCAGCTGAGAACACTGAGCTTACGTGGCAACCGTCTCTCAGGTGTGGTCCCACCGGATTTGGAGTTGTGTACTGAGTTAACGGTTGTTAATTTGCAAAATAATAGGTTTTCCGGTGATATTCCGGCGAGTTTATCTAGGCTTAGGAATTTACTCCAGTTGGATATTTCAGGTAACAATATTTCGGGTTCTTTCCCGCCAAATTTTGGTGATTTATGGACTTTGACGTATTTGAATGTGTCTATGAATAGATTAAGTGGTAGGATACCGAATAGTTTAGCCGGTTTTAACGCCAGTTCTTTCGTTGGGACTGACTTATGTGGGGCTCCTTTGAGTCCATGTGAGGATGGATCAGATGATGGTAAGCTTTGGGTGGAGCGATTGCTGGTATTGTAATTGGGGCGGTTTTCGGGTCGGTTTTGATCATTGGAGTGATTTTTATTATGGTTAGGAAGTTTACTAAAGCTAGAAGTTCGAATAGAGCAGTAGTACAAGATGTAGCCTCAACGACACCGTCTACACCGGTTAAGTATGATTATAGGAGTCCTGATCATATTATGGCAGGTGAGAATACTGGTTCCGATGAAGGGTATTCGAGTCGGGTGGAGAGTGGTGATGAGTTAGTGTTTTTTGGTGAGGGCGGGTTTTTGTTGGATGATTTGTTGAGAGCTTCTGCTGAGGTGATGGGGAAAGGAGTTGTAGGTACAACTTATAAGGCTTATTTGAGACATGGTGAGGTGATTGTGAAGAGGCTTAAGAATGTTTGTGTATCTAAAAGGGAGTTCACAAAGAGGATCGTGTCTGTTGGTGAATTGTATCATGAGAATATCTTGCCTATCAAAGGTTACTATTTTGGGAAAGAAGAAAAGCTTCTTGTGTTTGATCACATGCCTGTTGGGAGCTTGTCTTCACTTTTACATGGTAAGTATCTTCCTCTTGTTACCGATATAGTTCATATATTTGATACATTGAAGTAGTATTAGGTTGCATTGAATCACGTTTTTAAGTTTTGTTTCAATTATTGTAGGTAACATGGAGGAAAGATCTCAACTGACATGGGAGATTAGAAGTAAGATTGCTTTTGAAGTTGCTAGTGGGCTTGAACACTTACATTCTCGCAATCTGTCTCATGGAAATATAAAGTCAAACAACATTCTTCTCACCTATGAGTTCCAAGCATTAGTATCGGAATCAGGGTTGATCCAGCTTGTGACTTCTTCGACCCCAAATTTATCTGGATATCGTGCTCCAGAGTTGATTGACACGATAGCATCTAAAGATGCGGATGTGTATAGTTTTGGGATATTGATTCTTGAATTGCTAACGGTAAGGATCCTACTGTTCTGTTGAATGAGGAAGGATTGATGTTCCACATGGGTCCAAAGTGTGGATGAAGCTAGGTGGATCAGCGATGTGTATGATTCGTTTATGGTAAACAACGCGAACAATGAGGATAAGATTATCAAATTGTTGCATCTTGGCATTCGTTGTGCTTCTCAAGTTCCACGTAGACGAGGTTCCATGACAGAAGTGGCGAAACAAATCAAGAAAATATGCAAGTTTTGAAGGATGTGCTATTACTTTTTTATAGGTTTAGGATATTCATGTAAATTTGCTGTGAATCTTTATTAATTGAATGTGAAATAGTATCATTTTTTAATTGATCTAGAACTTGCATCCTTTTATTTTCCTGAACGTCGTGCAGATATTGGAAATCAAATAAGTATAGTTGACTTTGACAGAAAGTAGCGGCCGAGTTGCCATGGTCTCTCCTTCGATCCCACTCCAAACCTCCAATTTTTGGATTGAACAAAGCCATTGAGTTCACTAACCCTGATTGAAGGAATGTTTTTTGCTCAAACACTTGCAAGCAATTTAGATCCCTTAACAAAACTGCACATCAAGTAGGGCATTTGAACAGAGGAAATTCCATTTAGCATAAAACTGAACAATGAGATGCAAAAAAGCATGAAGTTATACGCTTTAGTGATTCATAAGAAATGTATTTTACTCGATAAATTCTAAAACATCACTAAAAAAACAAGATATTCAAGTAATTAAATGCTTTCAATGAGGGACTCATGGTATGATTAGCAGTTTTAAGGCTGAAGTAAATACCATTGATATGATTCAAAGTCTTATCATTTTAGTTGTTTGTCTAGAGATTGCGTCATCTATTCGAAAGGCTCAACTTGTGTTAGGAAGGATAGAAAAATACTCGAGAATTGTATGGTTAGAAATCAGAGGTAGAGCATTTGAAAGCTGTTCCAAGGAGAACATTTGTTCAACAGCTATGTTTATACATTACTTATTAAAGGAAGATCAATGAATATGCAACTGGAGATATCTTTAAAGATTATTTAATTTCGACATGGGTGGTCGGGTAGAAGATGGAAGAAAGTTTGAAAAAAAGGTCTGCAATTTCAAAGGAACGACATAATTGATTAGGTCAAACAACAACATTTGGGAGAGATGGATTTTTTCAAGTTCACCGTGCAAGTGGATAACCAGGAACTGCCGTTAACAAAACCAGTGGCAACAAATATGAATGCACATGTATACGTCAGACTTCAATGGTTTACATTCTTTGAGAGGTCTCAACAGTCAAGACGAGTGTCCAATCGGCTCCAACAACATTTAAAGATATAAGGTGTCAGGAACCTGAAAAGGGGGGAATTTTGCTTGATCCAAAAGTAGAGAAATACTTTTGATATGCATCTATGTCTAATGTTCCCTTGGGGATGATATTCAAGTTTGTGGGCTTCTTCTAATGACCAAAGTACTACATACGCTCAAGTCTTTTGAATTGTGATAAAAGCGGTCGCACACTAGTTTGAAGGTAATAAAGATACTGATAAGAAGTGCCTATACCAGAACACAACATCCTATCACCTGTTAATAGTTTGAACAAAAAATCTCATGGTCTGAACCGCAAGATAATATATAGAAGTTAATTAAACGGTGTCAGTGATTGTTGCACAGTTTCACTTTCATTTGGTGTCGTATCAATGCAGTGGTTTTGGTTTTAACATAGGTCCTCATTATGGAAAAGTTTTGTTTTATCTAAATTTCATTCAGAAACTTGTTCTACATAGATTATTCGAGCACACCAATCTTATATTTGGCAATGTCAACCAAGCTGTGCATAAATCCAGTGGTGACAACAACCTGTAAACATAAAACAATACCAATGCCATTCCTTTTTACAGCTGAAAGACAAAATCAATTCTTTTTTCATTTATCACCAAAAAGGTAATTACAAGTTTACAACCTTAACCACTATTCAAAAGGGGTTGTGAAATAGACTATTTTACCAAATGTTACTAATAACAAAAGATTTACACTAAACTAATATGTTGCCAAGCTTGCTACTTTCCAACTACCTTGCCGTCTTCCTTCCCTGTAGCATCTTTCTTCTTCAAGAGGGATAAGTCATACTTGGTCTCTTCGAGAATTTTAGCCACATCATCATGAGTCACCCAGGAACAAATACCAATTGCAGTATCTTTAAAAAAAAAATGATAATAAGTCATTTAGTTTAATAAAAAACTTTCTTTTAGAATAAAACAGCATAATTCTGATAGAACAAACCTCTTTCCTCAATTACATTCGCACAACATTCGTTACATATCATTTCAATGTCCTCCCAAACCATGCCTGACGCTCTGAAGCAATGTATTTGCATATCCTGTCTTCATCTTCAAAAAGAACATAGTCTCCGATTAGTGAGTGAACCATTTTAATTCTGGACCCATATCCGGTTTTCCAATATGAACTAGCATGCTGAAACCAATCTCAATTCCGTCACCAATTTTTCAACATCATCGGCCGTGCCTATAACAAGAACAACTGCTCCGTCTTTTTTACAACTTTTCATCTGATTCAAAATCTGTAGCACCAACAAACAGCATTAAAAAATCACAAACATATTGAGTGTATTAAATTTTTTTAAGTTATGTTTTTTTTTTACCTGAGATATTCCCGTAGCAGTGATAAGTTCTACACCTTGAATGTAAATGATGGACGGGGAACTAACTCTTGCTTCAGAAAATAAGCTTATGATCATCGGTGGATTTTTTTCAATTTCCTCACCTTGGACCACAAAAAATGGTAATTTAGCTTCTCTGGCGAAAGCATGGACCAGAGAAGATTTACCGTTCGTGGGACCATGAATCAGGATACCAGAGGGTAATTTCACATTCATTATAGTATATTCAACACTTCCTTGAAGTCGATTCAAAATCTATAATAATCGAAATGAAATATCAGTTATGACACATATTGGTCAAAACAAAGCAGACCAAAATAGCGTAAACTACAATAATGTGCTGGTTTCTGAAAACACGTTTTAATTACTATATAGTAAGTAATCCACAATCTAGATTGCACAATCAGTTACTGTAGTTAGAAGATAATATCAAAGATACATCAGTTTGGGATCTTTTTCCTCTATATACCTGATACTACTAATATAATAAAGATGTCAGTTAAGTCCCACTTAAGATCAACCATCCAATATTCAGTTATACTCTTAATCAGTCTACTAACTATGATAGCATCTGATCTCCAACCCATATCAATAGCATCATCTAATACTATAATCTTATTGTGTACATCAATTAAACCATACTCAAAATTTTCATATAATCATTCCAAAAGTGAATAAGACTATTGTCTATACCTTTATCCTTTGATATACATAACATAAGTCATCATCAATTGGTGTTGGACACTATCAGTCCCTGTACTATTACAGAAAATACAATTGAGTCCCTGAACTTTAAGACAAGTTATCCCACCATAAGAATCTAAATTGACCCATATTATACAGGAGCATGCAAATTAAATCTCAAGAATTCCAATCAGACACCAAAACTATATGTATTTATTGTAATCTTTTAGCTGCAAATTGTACGTCAAAATGCAGCAAACTTCATAAGTAATCTTAAACCAACATCCTATCTAAAATCTGTTGACTTTCGCCAAATGTACAAACACTTTGTGATATGATATACTTCATTAAGTAAATAATCACATACTGAATAGGCAAGTAAAGGGATCGTAGTTGTTATCGATTGCATATTTTGCATATATAACTTGTGAGGCAAATATTTAGGAGTTTCTGCATATAAATGCAGCTAGTACATTTAAATCTTTGAGTAAAAACTCTAACATGCAATTATACATCAAATCTTATAAAACTTTGTTAACAAAATCATATACTATTCATAACCAGAGAAGCATATATATGTTCATGTTTCTAAAAACCAGCACAATGTTATAATTTTCTTCCCAAAAATAAGATATATTACCTTTCTCATTTTTGATATTGCAGTATCCATACCAAATAGTTGATCAAGTGAAACATCATCAGGTTTTATCTTCTTCGAGGAAGAGAAGAGTTTTGCAAGTACTAAAAGTATCTGAGCTGGGATCTTGACCTCATTAGGTGCATCGTTTGAGGTTGATAGAGGACCCAACACTTCATTCAGTCGCGTCATGTAATGTTCAGGGGCAGTTTTAATATCTTTCCAGAGCTTGACTCTATATACCTCGACAGCTAGCCACAAATTAATCACCTCCTTCAGCAGGGCAGGCTGTTCATTTACACCTATCAATCCTACAAAAGAAGGAACATTAGTAAAATATAAATCAAAATTTTAATCAAAATGAGGACTAATTAAACTAATACCAGTTTGAGTCTCTGTTTCAGATTTAGTCTTCGATTCCTCCTCCTTCAACCCAACTGGACAAACAAAAGCATTAGGAGTTATGGAATGATTAGTGCCATTTGAGTAGGCTGTTTATAATGAAAATCCTAGAGTAAATCTAACTTATGGATCCCAAATCCCAATCTGGTACATTAAATACAATAACTTTACATTAAATTACATCATATATATATATATATATATATATTAACTAACCCCTAATTAAAGTATGTTCCCATACATTTATCAAACACCTATCGGATTTGAATCTCAAATTCCCCTACATTCACTCCTATAATACAGTTGTAAAGGGTAATCAAAAGAATGTTTATAAGATATGTAATCCAAGTGTGGTCTTTTACCCAAGTGCATTGAAGGTAAATATGTGTTGGTTACAATAAAGTAAGGGGTTTCATACCATTACGTGTCTCTGCAATTTTGTCCTTGTTTGTGCAACCACGGCTTACAATGATGAGATTTTTCTACAAATAAAGAAGCAACGTCTCATATAAGCAAACACAATCAATAACTAACAACTTGTTTGAGGGTGTTTGGGACTGCAGGCTGTTGGCATTACATACATGCATACATACCATACATCTTATAATGTATCTAAAGAATTTATCTAAACTGGTCAATTTCCGCTTTAAGACTCGAAACTTATACAGCAGTAAATGGAAATGCTTAACAAATTGTAACTTTTCTAAATTTGTTCTGCAAGAGTACAACACAATAGACTTATGTTTAATTAACATTTTCGAACAACCGTTGATCCTACTCAAAACTAACATGAAAGACTAGTGAGAAGGAGAAAGTACATTTACAAATGAATATTGCATAAATCAAAACATCTTACCCTCTTGAGATCTTGGGGCGTACCAGCATTGCCTTCGATATTGAATTTTTGCTGAAAACAACAGATATAAACATGAGATCTATGCATACTGCATAATTTTAAACTTCAAGAACCAAAAGATTGAAGGATTCATAATAGAGTAAACTCGATAAATCTCTCTCTAAAAATGACTAAAATGGCCTTGTCTTCTTCACAAGCCATTGCCATCACCAATTCCGGCCGCCACCAGCACCACCACTTTTAGCCGCCGCCACCAGAAACAACATTTTAGCTGCCACCACCGCCACTTCTAGCTAACACAGGCCACCACCACCACTTCTAGCCACAATCAATTCCACCCGCCAGCACCACCACCACCACCACTTTCAGCCTCCATCAATTCCACCCGCCAACACCACCACCATCACCACTTTCAGCCTCCATCAATTCCACCCGCCACGACCACCACATTTAGCAACAAACTTTGAAATATATTTTGGTCCTTAAAGCTTTTAAAAAAAAAAAGTATGAAATAAATATATGAAGAAGATGAAACTGTTTGAATGACCAAAATACCCTCAACATACAATTTAGGTGGTGTAGAAAGACACTATTCACGTTCATTAACCATAATTAAATAATGAGTTATCAGTTTATCACGTACATTTACATACAATATAGAGTTTACCCTTCAGAATACACTAATATTTTGTTTTATACTACCAGATAAGGGCATCCATGAATGTAAATCCATACAAAGTTTCGTTCTTTACGTTCAACTCGGTCAAGATTCTCTTTTTTTCACTTTTTTCAGTTCAAGAACATCATGCAAGTACATAAATAGTCATAAAATTATTATCTCAATAGTCTTACAAATACAAACTGTTAGTATGCAATCATTGTCATAAAGATAATAATAAATGATAAGTAAAGACATGATGAAAGATTCTACCTTGAACTTGATATTAGTAGATACACTGCTAAAATGCTTAAATGGCGGGAAACTTCGTGCATTTGAATTGAACATTTCTGACTTCATGATTTTTGAAAAAAATCAAATAGCTAACTAACTAACTAACTAACTGAAATTGGTATATCAAGAAATGAACAGGTGTAGTGATCGGAGAAGAAAAGATGACGGTTAGTTGTGTTAATTTTTCTTTTTTCAAATTAATAAAGGTCAAAATTTGTGAAAGGGGTCATATATAGAGGATTGGATTCGTAACTTTTATCTTATTTTGGGGTTGCAATTGAATTATAGGGTTGGTGTTCGGTTATTAATGGTTTGGATAAAATATTAGTATTACTAGTAGTTATAAGCAATGTTTTAAAACCCTTTTTTGTTTATCGACTCAGTTTAGTTGCTAGTTTATCGGGTCACAGGTTCAACCGATTAAATCGTCAGGTCGAACCGGTTCTTTAAAAGCGTTGCAAAGAACATGCAAGTTGTCTGAGCAACTCATCTACAACTTTTGATTACCGATAGATTATTTGTAGATACTAAAATCGGGCTGAAGAGGATGGGAGAAATCGATATAAAAGCTCTTTACGATGCCCGGAAGGAGAAGTTTGGTGTTAGTTGTGTGAATAAAATGGTCGAAATTAGTTGCCACACTAAAATTGCAACTCAATGGGTGAGCGAATCATCAGCGGTAGTCAACTCTAATTCAAATCAGATTTATTCTTTGCATAAAAGAGCAGTTGTAGAAATCATATGCATAAAAAAAGTTTGATGTATAATGAGGCTCAGCTTCATAAACTATCAAAAAAGGATGATCAATCAGCAATGGCTGCAAATTTAGTAAGCTGTCGCGTCAAGATGCTGATAATTTAACACTCGCCTGAAGACGATAATAAAATATTTAAACGCTATTATCACAGCCTCTTACATTACCCTTATATATATATATATATATATATATATATATATATATATATATATATATATAAACTCCTTCAAAAGACAGTTTGAAAACACACTACATTGTTCTAGAAGGATATAACAATATAGGCCAGTGTGCATAAAATATGGTGACAGAAAAACCTTGAACTACTCTATTATACATTAGGCGTGTAGCTTATGCCGCTTTTTGCTACAAACTTACAAAGCCTGCTCCGGCATAATGCAACAAATAATATCAGCTTTGTTCGAGAACAAATGTATAAAAGGAACGATGGAGGCTCATATCTGTAGAAATGTATCAGTACAAATACGAAATAGACGCCATGGTTACATTAATATAAATGCCCTGACAAGGTGCACTTATTCTCAAACTTTGACCAAATTCATAAACACACATTACACATTTATAATGATCGCCAAAAGGGCTTCAAATGATAACATCTAATTGTCCATTTAAAAACAATTAATGGTCCGGTTACCAAACAACATGTATAAAACCAACATAGTACCAAGGTTGTAAAAATCGTTAGGCGCTAGTGAGGCGGTCGGGTAGGGCATAGCAATTAATCGGTTAGGCGGGGATTAATCGGGGATTAATAGGATTAGAATTTTATGCACAAAATTGCAATTTCAGATATTGTATTATATTATATGTATGAAATAAGCATAGTGCATCAAAGTTAAAATATTTCAAAAGTTTAAATATAAACATAATACATAATTATTGAAAGTTCAAAGTCAAACATATATATTACTCAGTTTGTAGGCCATTTTTAAGCGAGCTTTGACCGATTTTTTTCGATTAATCGGTTTGTTGATCGATTTTTAAGCAGTTTTGTCTGACTTTTAAGCGATTTTGTTGACTGATTTTAAGTGATTTTGTCCGATTAGACCGATTTTGTTCGAGTTTGTCTGATTAATCGGTTTGTTGACCAATTTTTAAGCGATCTTTGACCAAACCGATTAAATAGGCCGATTATAATAAATCAAGGCATCGAAGCGATCGGCGATTATGAGATTAATCGGCCGTCTGGGCCGATTTTACAACAAAGCATAGTACACAACAAAACGACCAAAATTGTTTCCACCCAAAACGGCATAGTCCACACGCAGACTGGAATTTTGTCTTTCTCGTTTCTTTTTTCCTTTTTTTAATAGTTCTCTAGAACTTTCTTTTATCAACTGTCATACAATAATCTATAGCCTCATACAATTAAAGAGGCTCAGATAGGTAAAAATTCAGAAAAAGAGGACAATGGCTGCGAACTTAGTAAGTTTGCCCCGCCGTAGTGCAGCATGCCATTTGCAAAGCCAAACAACGTTGTTCTGTTGCATAAAAAGTATGCTTCCTAAACGACATCTTTCACACGGCTAAGGTTCGTACGTTGCCTTTTAATAGTGGTTTCAGGTCTTTCTTTCACCAACTCCATCTAAAGCATGGCTGCAAACTTAGTAAGTCTGCCCCGCCATAACGTAACAAATAACTGTAGGCTCACATATGTAGTAATGTGTCAGTACGTCATGGCTAAATTCAAAATTCAATTACATATATTTTTTTATAATTTAAATATCTATGAACCGTTTATCGTTAGACAAAACAATTTATACAGTTACGAAGATCATTTAATTTTTTTTCTATAGACAAACACTTTGATATACTTTTGACAAACATTTTTTTGGTCATTTATTCATGTTTTATTTTCGGTATTGAAATTCATATAACATATCACATGTGATTTAACGCTAATATCGAAGTTCAAAAACTAAACATTTGTACTAAAATTGACATAAGAATTTTTCTACAAATCAAAAACTTTTCCCCTTTTTTGCGATGAAAGACACACATTCATGATTTTCCAACCATATATTACACATTGTATTTGAATTATATATTATATCATTTCATTCGTGAAACTTCTATAATACATGTGATAACAACACATATCGTAAAAATCACATATGATTAAGATCATGTATGGTTAAAATCATGTTGAATAAATTGGTCAAACCTTCCCTCTATATGTTCAGGGACTAGTTCTAGTAATCAAGTTTGCTGGTAATCAAGTTTTCTAGTAGTGAGTTCCGCTCTGCAGATTGCTGGTAATCAAGTTTTCCATGAGAAAACTAAGCACTTTGAAATTGATGTTCACTTGGTTAGAGAAAAGGTCTCTGCTGGGGTTATTAGAACTGAGAAGATTCACACTTCTCAGCAAATTGCTGATATCCCGACTAAAGCCTTGGATATTAAGCAACACAAGTGGCTTTGTGATAAGCTTGGTATGATGGACATGTTTAAGGTTGAAGGTTTGAGGGAGGGTGTTGAATAAATTGGTCAAACCTTCCCTCTATATGTTCAGGGACTAGTTCTATCATTCATAGAACTACACTAACACTAACATATTTGGTTTTATCTGTGTTTGTCTCTTTATATTTGTGCAGGGACTAAAGATGAACAAGTACATTGTTGTTGCCTATATATACTCACCTCTAGTACTACATCAAAACACACAAGTCGGCTTCTCCAAATGACTCTCTTGACCTCTGTGATATTCTCCTATTGTATAGCTAGGCTGATCTATCATCTTGATCAAGCCTGAATTGTATTCTGATTGATTGCTCACACCTGATGACAATTTTAGTCATTTCTCTCTTGTATTGTAAACTGATAATTACTGCTTTGAATCAAGGGGTGGTTGGTTGGATTCTATCTTGGTGTTGTTATAATTTCTACAAATCATATGTGATTTTATGTATTTAATCCAACTTTGATGAATTAAATGGACTAATTTACAATTCGAAATATAATGTGTTATATCTAGTTGGAAACCTATAAATGTCTAGTTTCAAAAAAAAAAAAAAAAAAAAAAAAAACGTTTAGACTTTTAGAATATTGCAAAAAAAGTTATGTTCATTTTATTACATGTTTAGATATTCGAATATTCAAATTAGTGTTTAATTACATGTGATCTTATGTAAGTTTCAACAACGAAAAAAAAGAAAAAAAGACGAAAAAACAAAAGAAAAAGTTTGCCGAAAGTATATCAAAGTGTCGTCTATAGAAAGATAATTAAATTATCGTTGCGATGGTGCATTTTTTTTATTTAACGATTAACGGTTTAAGAGATATTAATTTTAAAAAAATAAGGGGGTGAAAGTGGGTTTATGATTTATATGTACTTAAATTAGATAAACCAATATAAAAATAAGATAATTACTCGTATTAAACAATAAATGCAGGTTTAGGGGAAATTGAAGTATTAGGGAATTTTAGATCAAAAAGTGAAATCCATCAATCTGTGGAATGGCTGGTCAATGTAGCATGACAACAAAGTCTTCCGTTTGCACGCCATCAGTCCCATTGTTGCGTCATTCTTATAATCAGATTAATTTTAAGGTACCTCTAACTTTTTTAAAAGTCAAACTAACAATCTTAGAATATATACATGTTAAATATCTTAAACAATTGCTTTTCAAAAAAAAAAAAAAAAAAAAATCTTAAACAATTGTCTTAAATGAAATTTTAAACCCAGAATCTCATGTATACCGCTAAGCTATAAGCCCTTTGGTAAAGCCAAACTAATAAAACCCGTGTTTTTATCGGAAAAGTTATTTTAAGATCTTCAAAAGGTTTAAATCGGTGGAGAAACCACAACTGCCACATGTGCGTGGGTGTCGAAAAGTTATTTTAAAATCTAATTGTATGTGTTTATGCTAAATATATTCAGCAATCAAGGTTGTTATCGTTTCATTATCCGGCTTCCATCACAATGCTGGCAGCAGGGTACTTCTTACAACCCGTTAATTTGGTGCGTACATGTTGTATAGTGCTCTTTATGTTAGTTTTAAACACTTAACTGACTAGAAAGGTTTGCTGATCCATCTTAAATGTATACACTAAAATATAAAATATGAAACCTCAATTTAACATTTTTTCTACTAAATAGGTAAAGAAACATCGTTACTTTTATGTATTTACCTCTATTATCTAAAACTTATGTAACTCTTTGATAAGTACTATATAAGCTAATCAGAGTTCCATATGTCTGCTACCGCATATTCCAACTACTAATGTTTTAATGTAGTTCAGTAGTTTACAATTCAGTAAACATGATTTTGTTGCTCTATTGGGATGGTTTGTAGAAAATTACATGTGTCAGCTTCCAATGTGGGTGCACAAACAAGGAGAATTCTGCAGAGATCAAAACTTTTGGTATGCATTCCTTTTTAGGTCTTTCATTCATAAATGATACAAACATATACTCCGTATATGCATAATACTCTTTAACAAAAGGTTTATTTTAGTTCTTTATCACTTTTACAAATATGCAAGCCTTTAATGATTTGTAAGTCGTTATTTTTTCTTTTGTTTTATCGACAGAGGCTGATTTACGACCATGGAAGCAATTTGTTCCTAACTTGTTGACTCACACTTTTGATTAAATGTTGCTTTTCTTAGGACCAATAAAGGATGGCATTCCAAATCTTAACACCAAGTGGATGGCTGTGTTTTTTACTCCAATAATTGAGTTCTTAAGGCTAAAAAGAGAACCAAGAAATGTATCCTTTGATAAATTAGTGGGTGTTGATAATATCATACAACCATTTCGACGTGTAAGTTTTGTCTCTTGTTTTGAGCACTTATGACTTGGTTATATCATCTTATGCTTGCATTTGGACTTTGTAGTTTATACGTATACTACGAGGAGATAGTGCATACAAGAAATACAATGTGAGGTTACCGAAAGGGGTTTTGCTATTTGGTCCTCCAGGAACAGGGAAAACTACATTAGTTCATGCTATGGCTCATGAAGCCAAAATGTCATTTTTCCCCCTTTCTGCTAGGGATGTTGCAACGCGAGCAGGAGTGGTTAGGATTGAAAGAATATTTAATGAGGCAAGAAGATGGTCACCATCCATCGTCTTTGTTGAAGATTTAGATATGATTGGAGGTGAACAAAGAAATTCTGAATCCGATGTAGCTTTAAACCAGGTAAACAAAACTAGCTATAGAGGATAGGAAGTTTCAGCCTATTTGTTTCTTATGTCATCTAGTTCGGGTTCAGTTTGATTCTTGTCTTGTTGTTTATACCCTTGAAATTTAATAATAATAATTTTTTTTTTTTTTTTTTTTTTTTTTTTTTTTCAGCTTAAATTGAAATTTAATATTCTAGGACACAAAATTTATACTAAAATTTGCATGGGATTTATTTCAATTTTTCCTTTATGTTATAGCTTTTTCTGAAATGGACAAGGCGCTACAATAAAGATGGAAGATTGGTCCTTGTTATAGCTGCTACTAACAGAATTGAGTCACTAGATGATGAGTTGTGTGATCTTAGCCACTTTTCTAAGACATTGCATGTGGCTAAACCAGATGAAGATTGTAGGAGAAAGATGTTCAGTTTATATTTGGATGAATTTATTTTGAGGAAGACAAAGAAGCCATTTGCATCCTTGTCGCTAAATCAACACCAGGCTTAGTTTGGGGTGATCTTCAAGAGATAGGCGATGAATCTACTAGACTCGCTGCTCGAAGAGGTTTGTTACAAACCTAACAAAAGTAACTTTTTTTTTATACATATTCGATACATCAAAATTAATGTCATTGGTATATTTTTTAAAAATAATCATTCCAGGAGGTGGTCATGTGACAATAGATGATGTTCGTCAAGCTATTGAAAGAGTCAAAGGCAATTTGCGTTTTGATGAAAGATGAACCAAACAAGGCAATCAGTTCAAGAAGGCTCATTTAACTATTGTCATGTTTATCTGTTTATCTCTTTGAAACTAATTATCTTTTCGTTACTTAGGCATATAATCACTCAAGAAAATTTACATGTATGTTAGGGAAGTGGTAATAATATTTGTTTCTCTATGTGTATCTTGAATATGAATCCAAGTACATAATATATGAAACCGTTTGTTATTATATTAAGATGCTATTCTTTAATAACTCGTCGTTAATTTCTTTTTCACAATGCTATATCGTTTATATTATTAATTAAGCATCTTTCACCCAATAGTAGATATCCATTGTAGAGGTGTCACTACACCAATTTTGGGCTTTGGAGACGCCAAATTTTTAGCGACTACAGAAATAGTCGCAAAAGGCGCACAAAACGACAAAAATCTCATTTTCTTAGTCCCGTCTTTGACCTAAACTTGTAGCGACTACATTTTAATCTTTAGTGACTACGTGTAGTCGCTACAGATACAATAGAAGACAAATTACTAATCAGCAAATTATTTTGCTTTGACTATCACTTGTTGCGACTACATGTAGTCGCAAGAGGTTTCGACACGAACAAATTTTAGTCAAAGTCAAAAAATGTTACTTTTCTGGTTGCGGGGATTTTTGGCGCCAAATCTTTAGAGACTACATGTAGTCGCAAAAGGTTCCGAGACGAACATTTTTTTGGCCACATCCAAAAAATTTTATTTTACCGGCGAGGGAATTTTTGGCGCCCAATTTTTAAAGACTACATGTAGTCCCTAAAGGTTGTATTTTTTTAATTGATTAATAATATTATAATTAATTATAAGTTATTTAAATAAATTAAAAACGATTTCTAAATAATTTAAATTAGTTTTTTACTAGACAACGAAACGAAAGACAAATGCGGATTACATTACAAATCGAAGTAAAATACATACGAAGTGCATTACAATGTGGGACAAACATACTTTTTCAGTCAATGATTTTGGATTTAGACAAATTTGGTCCCGACGACATGTCAAACGGATGAGTCGAGTTGTTATGGATATGCATAACATGTTAAATGGATGAGTCGAGTTGTTATGGATATGCATAACATGTTAAATGAATGAGTCGAGTTGCTATAGATATGCATAACAAGTTAAACAGATGAGTCGAGTTGTTATAGATATGCATAGCATGTGCTTTGATTTATAAAAATACTTGAAAGATACATATGAATTAGTTAAACATACGTACTATTCTAACAACAACAACAACAACAAAGAAGAATAACAAAGAACAACAAAGAACAACAACAAAGAATAATAACAACAACAACAACAACTACTACTACTACTACTACATACGAAGATTTTCCATGTCACCTAACAACTTCACGGTAATGCATTCGATCGACACGCGTGGTCGTCGGAATCCTTGCCATTTCAAGTCCGGCCTCCAAGAACCTTACTCTTGTGTCTAGCACATGTTTTTGTGATTCCAGCAAGTTTATCCTAAGATCTTTTCATGGCACTCGAGCACTGCTGATGCGGATCCGTAACCTTGAGAAGAGATTGTTCTTAAGTACTGCCAAATGCATCCTTCCACATAAAATATCCGCACCCATTATCATCTTTTTTGGGCTGTTACATAATAAGAAAATTATAAGAGGTTACAATCCAATTATTTGTATATTTACATAAATAAGAAATGTATGATTGTTCACCTTTGACAGAGGACATGCATAATATTGTCGTCCAACTGAATATTCTCTATGTGATGTTCTTAATCTTATATTTATATTTCCTGCTCCACAAGAACACATAAAAGGATTAAATGGCTCCATCTCAGATTTTGAAATTTGTGTGAAGATAAGAGGTTGTGATGTTGAGTGGTTTTGAGGATAAGATCTGGTAGCTTTTGGTGGGATAAGATCAAAAATTTCTTTAGGTGATATATAGAGCAGATCTGGTAGCTTTTGGTGGGAAATTTTGGCGCCATTTTTTTGGTGGGAATTCTTGGCGCCATGTTTTTTGTGGGAATTCTTGGCCACATTTTTTTGGTGGGAAGTTGAGACCAAGAGACCACAATTTGGACTTATGTAATAATAATAATAATAATAATAATAATAATAATAATAATAATAATACGATACCAATGCACCTATACTTGATCGTTTAACATGATAATGATACCAATGCACCTATACTTGGTCGTTTAACATGATACGATACCAATGCACCTATACTTGGTCGTTTAACATGATACGTATACCATAGCACATATACTTGGTCGCTTAACATGATACGTATACCAATGCACCTATACTTGGTCGTTTAACATGATACGTATACCATAGCACATATACTTGGTCGTTTAACATGATACGTATACCAATGCACCTATACTTGGTCGTTTAACATGATACGTATACCAATGCACCTATACTTGGTCGTTTAACATGATACGTATACCATAGCACCTATAATTGGTCGTTTAACATGATACGTATACCAATGCACCTATACTTGGTCGTTTAACATGATACATATACCAATGCACCTATAATTGGTCGTTTAACATGATACGTATACCATAGCACCTATACTTGGTCGTTTAACATGATACGTATACCAATGCACCTATACTTGGTCATTTAACATGATACATATACCAATGCACCTATACTTGGTCGTTTAACATGATATGTATACCATAGCACCTATAATTGGTCGTTTAACATGATACGTATACCAATGCACCTATACTTGGTCGTTTAACATGATACGTATACCAATGCACCTATACTTGGTCGTTTAACATGATATGTATACCAATGCACCTATACTTGGTCGTTTAACATGATACGTATACCAATGCACATATACTTGGTCGTTTAACATGTTACGTATACCATAGCACCTTGACTTGGTCATTTAACATGTTACATATACCATAGCACCTTGACTCGGTCGTTTAACATGATATGTATACCATAGCACCTCGACTCGGTCGTTTAACATGATATGTATACCATAGCAGCTAGACTTGGTCGTTTAACATGTTACGTATATCATAGCACCTCGACTCAGTCGTTTAACATGATATGTATACCATAGCACCTAGACTTGGTCGTTTAACATGTTACGTATATCATAGCACCTCGACACGGTCATTTAACATGATATGTATACCATAGCACCTAGACTTGGTCGTTTAACATGTTACGTATATCATAGGACCTCGACTCGGTCGTTTAACATGATATGTATACTGTAGCACCTAGACTTGGTCGTTTAACATGTTACGTATACCATAGCACCTCGACTCGGTCGTTTAACATGTTACGTATAACAATAGCACATAGACTTGGTCGTTTAACATGTTACTTAAGAATAATCTCTTCTACTTCAACATCTCAAGGTGATGGATCTGCACCAACAGAGTGCTCAAACTGTAATGCCAAGGATCTTAGGATAAACATGCTGGAATAAAAAATACAGAGTGCTCAAACTGTAATGCCATTAGTTATATCAAGTTGATAAACCGTATTTCCACGTCACCTAGTGGGTGTTATTTTGTGAACCAAAACGAGACAACAAAACACCCTCGCGGTGTTAGCCAAACCAAAAGCTACCAAATACTCTTCGTGGGTGGTGGTAGAACTAAAAGTACCATAATCAACGCGACACAAATGAGCTCAACCATTGTGGGTGTCTCATTAAATCCGAAACATAACAAAACAACCACACCTTGCCAATTCAAAATTACCAAGAACCAAGAGGGATCAACACAAACACTTCTATACGGTATGTACTTTACCGAAAGAACCACACCATCCAAGCACACAAACACTTCTATACGGTATATACTTCACCAAACAAGCCTAGTTATCTAACCTTTTTACTAATCCAAACTAATTTTTTTCAATTTACTAAAACAACCCGCCGTGCCTAAGCCTATGCATCCCGCACATACATGACTATGCACGCAAGACTTTGCTCGGTACCTAAGCATATGCATCAAACGAAACAACTTTAACACCGTTCAGTTTGACGATATAACAATTAATATTAATCTTAAATACTAAAAAAAGAATATAACATTGTTAGCTCAAATCGAATCTTGAACTAAAAACGAAAAGCGCTAACAACATTCGTTTTGAACAAACGTTCGTTATGGTTTATAAAAAACAGTTTCTGATAGTTTTCTAATTAACATATACTTCACGAAATTATAAACAAAATTAACCTATTTTTCTAATTAACTTATGGTAATTTTATTAAAAAAAATTATAAAATAACTTATAGCCACTACGGTAGTCCCTAAAAGTGATTCTGTAGTTGCTAAAGGATTCCTTCCAATTTTTTGTGAAAAGTCAAAACGCACCGCCTAAATAATTCATTTCCCTCTCCGATGTATAGGGACTATGGGTAGTCGCTACTAGTGTACGTGTAGTCCCTATAAGTTTTCTAACATATTTACTCATCCACCTAACACTTACAGATTTTCTCAACTCATCTCATTTAACTCACCCATATAATTCACTCACCACCACCACCACTCCGCCCAACCACCATTCTCCACCCCGTACCACCGCTTCTCCACCCGTCAATCACCACCACACTAGCACCACTCCACCCCGCACCACCCTCTGCACCTTTGCTCTTCATCGTTCCCATGTGTTGCTTTTCACAAGAGGTAATAGTTTGTTTTTAATTTGGTTTATGGTTTTAGTATGGTTTTAATTTGGTTTGGATTTTATTTTTAATTTGTTTTATTTTTAGTTTTGTGTAAATAAGAAGTTAAGTAAGTAGCTCGTGGTCTTGTAATAAATTGAGTTAAATTGAATAACATAACACGCATAAAAAAAGGTACATCAAAGTAAATTGAGTTGAATTGGATATAAATTGAGTTGAATTGAATATCAAAGTAAATATATAGTATAAAGTCAACTGTGTATATTTTTGTATTATTGACAATATATGTCTTTTAGTATTTAAATGGTCCCCCAGGCGACGACCGTCCATGGCAGCCACCTGGTGGTTGTAGGAGTAAGTAATTTTAAAATATTGTACTTGAATTTCATTACTTGTATTTTGATTTTATTTACTTGAATACTTGAATTGTTAATTTGTATTATTAATTTGTTCATTCAAATTT
The DNA here is from genome assembly GCA_022545495.1 of Chrysanthemum lavandulifolium. NCBI lineage: Eukaryota > Viridiplantae > Streptophyta > Magnoliopsida > Asterales > Asteraceae > Chrysanthemum > Chrysanthemum lavandulifolium. Next base: position 174,797,740 of record CM040242.1, on the reverse strand, counting down.
TAATTTGTAGATCCTAAAGGCCGAAAGGAAAGCCGAAACCTAAAACTCAATAAGAAAATAAAGGCTAACGAAGGCAAACCAATCAGAATTGATTTTGATCTTCGGGATCAAGAGACTGTCAAAGCGGTAGGGGACAACCAGAGAGACTTTGTGAGTTTGATAGGGAATGAGATCCAACGTACAGTCCCATTCTACTACGAGTCATGGGATGTTGTAGATGAGAAGTATAAAGGCACCTTGTGGAAAGAAATAAATGTCGAGCTTTACTCTTAAACTATTATGTAGAAAACTAGAAGTGGGGTTGAATAGTTTACCAATTAAAAACTTTGTTTTGAAACTTATTGAAAGATCAATTGATATTGATCTTGAGTATGTTAATGAAATATGCAAGCAATATGTAATAAGTAAATAAGGAAAGAAATGATCAAACCACAACAAGTTGTTTATAGTGGTTCGGCCTACAAGGACTCTTTTCCTCGCCCTACTCCACTCCCCGAGTCTCACACTCGAGAGTTTAACTTCACTAGTCAACAAGCTCCTTTCACCGCGGAGAAAACCTTTACACTTCGCTTACACTATTTCCGACACTAAGCTAGATGTCGAGTTCTTTCCAAGGGTACAACTACTCCCACACACATGTATTTTGAGGACTAAAATACTAACCACTCACACTCACAAGATTATGATGGTTTAATACAACAATGAAGTATGAATCAACACTAGATCATACAACACTAAACAAACAAGACTTCCAACTTCGTTGAAGCTTGAATGTGACTTGATCTTCTTTGCTACAAAAGAGATCACTAATATGATATGAAACCGAGTTAGAAAGGTTAGAGAGAAGATATGTATGAGAGTATAGTAGAAAGGGATGAAAACTACTTGGCTTGGCATTGCTATTTATAGCCAAATGGACGAGAGCGTCCACGGACCGCGGGACCCTTAAAGGGTTCCGCCTGTACCAATTTGGTACCGCCGGTCCGACAACCAAGATATCAAATCTTGCCAAAGTCAACTCTATCTAAGTGAGATTGTGCAAGATATGAAGAGTACAAATCATCACAAAATATCTAATGAAATCTTCCAATGATTTCCATGATGCATCACATGATGTCATATGTTGTATTTCTATTTTTAGAAATATGCAAATACTTAAGTAGTGTTTGGTTTTAAGAACCTAACACATTCTAAAACTACTATCATACATAATGATTAGAGTCATATCAAGATGTTACTAATCATAAATGTAAATGCTTGAATGATGAATATATTGTTTGAAAAAGCTTGTTTTAATATCTATTAAACTTGACAAGCTTTAAGCTTTTATACAAATTAAATTTACTTTTGTCGTTAACAAAACTTAGGTAAAGATCAAAATATAAATAACGTTTAATGACGATATTTGTATTAACAATCTCCCTTTTGTTGAGGACAAAATATAAATTTTATTTTTATAAAAGATACAAAGTTTGTACAAGAGTTATAAAATATTAGTTTTAGAACTTGAAAAGAAGTGATAATGCAGTGTATGATGTTTGACTTTTTCGAAAGTCAAAGTATTCACTAGTTGATGCATGATGTTGACTTTTCGAGAAAGTCAGTATGCAGATTGACTTTTAAGAAAAGTCAAGTATTACCAATGAAGTACCATGTTTGACTTTTTCGAAAGTCTATGTATGCGGTTGACTTTTCGGAAAAGTCATATATAACCAAGTTCTATATTTTCTCCCATTTTGTCTCAACAAAAGAAGAGGCGATGCGAATGTAATGAGCCTAGCCATTATCTCCCCTTGATCAAAGCTCCCCTAAATTGGGTACTTAATGGGAAGATACATGGATTGTGAAAATAAAGCTACAAAAAAAATGTTAGTAATAATGATCATTCACAAGCATTTCCAAACACTATGTAAAAGCACCAACAATATAATAAAACACCATTCATTAGTTAAAATTTTCATGAATAAAGATCATGAAATGGGAACACAATGATGTGTTTTAGTACAAGAAAAGGAAAATAATCCTAAGAAAGAAGAACTAGAAATGCTAATCTATGACCATCCTAGTTAGATGGTGGATGAGAAAAAAGCGTTGAGGCGCTCAAGGATATGATTGAGGATGAACCTCATTTCTTTTGGAAGTCATGGACCATAACCCGGTCCTTTCCATGGTTTGGGCCGTTTGCTCACAAGTTGAGCAACCATGCCTGGGGGTAGTATGTTTGGTGAGGTTGTGGTGGTGGAATGGTAGATGTGTTGGTGGTGTTGGGAATGTTTGGGGTGGTCATGATGGAGGCAAGCAAAGCATTTGCATTTGCATAGTCTCACTTAGTGAGAATCCACCATGCCTTTGAATTGGTGGAGGTTGTGGAGTTCGCTTGAATCTCCTCTCTAGTGGGATTGGCATCCACATGCACTCCTCAATGTCCTCAAGATGAGGGACATTGATGTGGGAGTGGATGATCCCATACAAAGGACCATGAATGTCTTTGTAAATGGGGTGGAAGAGAGGTCTTGGCCCTAATGGGCGTTTGGGTCAAAAGATGACCTTGGTGACTCATGAGCTATTTGCTCAATTGTGCCAAAAGATGGCAATGGTGGTGGATGATTTGGCCTAGGAGGCAAGTCATCCAAGTCCTCCAAGAAAGGATGTGGTGAAGTTGGTGGAGTGGATAATAACTCCATAGGCATGAGAGTAGGAGACCTTGGTGGTGAAGGTGGTGAGGGTGTTTTGGATGTTTGGATGGGTGCCGGTGGAGGTGAAGTTGGTGTTTTTGTAGGTGGTGGAGTTGTGATCACAATGTGTGATTGATTTGGTGTAGCCAAGGTAAGACTTGTATTATCTCGGATGGGAGATGAGATTGTGAGTGGAGAAGACTCGGATGAGGAGCTAAGGTTAACGGAGCAACAAGGCCTTACGCTAATTCTAGCGGTCTTCTTGCAAGGTTTTGGAGATGATTTTGTCATTTTTGACTTGGGTTTTCTTTGCTAGATGATAGTAAGAATGAAGAAGGTGTGAGGATGATCATGGTAAAACCTCTCAATTTATAGAAGTGAAAATTATGGAGAAATGTGTTTGATTTGATGTTAAACCATTGAAGAGATGAGGTTCCTAATGATTTGGAAGTGGGTTGAATGCTAGTCATATCACCCAAGTCAATCCATACAAGAGAGATGGAGTGAAGAAGAAAAGATTTGCAATAAATGTGTTCTAATGAGTGGAATTTCTAACAATCGATCATCCGGATTTGAAGGTACCAAAATTTGGTTCCTTCCTTTATGCAAAAGGGCTCCTTGGGTGGATTTTTCAAATTTTTGAATTTTGGTGGGAAATGGATTTCTTATATACCTAAGTGAATTATACTAGTTCTAATAAGAGTATACACTAGTTAAGATTGATTTATAAGTGATGGATGGTAATTTGGAATCACGAAAGAGTCGAAATTCAGAAAATTACCTGGAGGATCCACGACACCAAAATCATACACGGCCGGAACCCTAAAAAGGGTGCCGTCTGGTCCGCCTGTACAGGTACGGCGGTACCAATTTACATAACGGACGGTACCAAATTTATGGTGCCGTCTGATCCGTGAAGTGCAGAAAAATGGACAGAGTACGTTTTTAGGTGTCGGGGACATTTCCGAAACCTGAAATTTTTCTCAAAAGTTGTTATACTAAACATTTCTAGTTAGAAAAAGTAAATAACACATGTATAAACATAGTGGAGCATAGATTTTGAGCAAGGCTTATTGATTTTCACAATATAGTGAAAATGGGTAAAATTTGATAGCATACTTGTGCTATCCCCCTGCATGAGATTGTTAGCATACAACATTGTTTCAAGTTATATTATCATCCTACATAATAAAAACAACTAAATAGTATCAAAACATTAACGATAATGCATTGTTCCAAACACTCCTTAAAGTACCCTCATTTGTCCAACTTCTTGTAAATCTTGTTCATCATCCTACCAAGGCACTTGAACATTCCCTTAGTTTGCTTGAATTCACCGATTCATTCTCAATCTCGGAAGAGATGCATAATACTCATGAGGTGGAAGACGAGAGCTTGGAAGACCATCCTCTGAGCTATTTGATGATGATGATGATGATGGAGTTGGAGGTTTTGCTCTCTTGCCTTTTGTCTTAGCAACTCGTGCATCACTCAAAGGTACAAAGATGTGAGGATGAGTTCATAGTGAAGGTGCATCCCTTTGGGGTTGGTGGAATTGGTGCGAAGTTTCTATAGAGACGGGTGAGAAGCATCCCGTATGGAAGAGCAACCGATCCTTGAGTTGGAATATCAATCATTCTCCTAGCTATGTAGTAGGCTAAGTTGAATGGTTGTCGGTGGACAAGTTGTAGAGCATGTGACAAAGGCAAGCATTTATGTGATCCCTATTTCCTATGGTGCTAATGACGTTGGCTCTAAGTAGCTCATCCCATTTCTTAAATTCGGGCTTAATTTCATTTAGCTCCATTCCATATGGATCTCGGTTTACCTCTTTTCCCTTTCGGGTAACTCGGGTTGTATCACTTTTTGGGTTAAAAAGGTGTTCACGGATGGCATCCTTATCGGCCAAACGGGTTTGGTAGGGAAGAGAGCGGTCATTGATTGTATCAAGAGCCGTGAGTGACCACTTATCCGTGTAGACACAAGTTCCTCGGTTGGGAATTCCTAGCACTTGAGCAAAGTTGCCTAAGGTGATGGTGTAGTCGTTTTGATTGATTCTAAACCTAAGACAAAATTCATCATCGTCTTCATCACTAAAGCCGGTCACACTAGCATAGAATTCTAACACAAACCTAGGACAAATTGGTTCATCGATGTCAAGAAGACAATCGAATTGAATGGCGGCTAGTTCTTCACGAAGATTGGTATTTTCAAGGAAGGATGAGTGAATGGTTCTACCCTCATGGAAATACCTTGATTCTAGACCCTTAAATATTTCTACTTGTTCTTTGGTAAGTCCTTTGGTTTTGTGGTGTTTGGGAATATAGTTAAGGGTGTCTTTGTGATCATAGAATCTTGCGGCTACCATGGTTATTCCTAAGGACAAGAATTAATATGTTAAAATGAGAATAAATTTTAACGTTTTTGGTTCTAGTGTGTGCCTATATGAAAACAATTTGAGTTGCGGTTATCTCGACTCATTTTATGCACAAAATGGTTTTAGTGGGTGTTTGGCAAATACCATGAGATAACCCAAATGCTCCTAATTCAATGTGGCTTCATTTGAATATACCCGGAATGCATATTAGTTATGCAATACCTTTAGTATTCAAGAGCATGCAAGTGATGAAAATTTAACGTTTCTATTTGTATTAGCAATGAAAAATTGTTTTCCTACAAGTGAGAAGCTTTTCAAAACTTTTGACATGGGGTGTTTGGTTGTTTGAATAAGGCCTTATATTCATTATCTATCAATTAGTGGGAAGCATGATTTGTTTATGCAATATGATAATGTAGTACCTAATTTCAATGACTAGTTATGCAATTTGCCAATTGAATTCATATTTGGTATAAAAGCATACATAAAACCCCATGTAATGATTTGTGATAGTTTTGTGCATAAATAAGAATCCTAGACTCAGAATTAAGAGATAAAATGTAGTTAGGATACTTACAATGATGTTATCTTCAGTGATTAGTGAGTGGGAAGGTGTCAATAATGAGCTTGGTTTAAGTTTTACACGTTTTGGTAAAGTGGGTTGTGAGGAAGAGGATGTTTTGTATATAGCAATTTTGTTTCAGAGACACCACGGACGAACGGCACCAAATATTTGGTTCCGTCCGTGTTGTCGTTTGGTGCCGTGGCACTGAAGAGTATACAAAGCAAAATTGTTTTGGTTTGACTATTCTAATGTTTTAGGCTATGTTTATCCTACATGTTTGGTTCCATTAACCCTAAACCAAGTCTAAGAAGATTAAAAGGTTCTCGTTTAAGAGGCTTAGTTAAGATGTCGGCAATGTTGTCTTTGAGGATACTTTCTCAATTGAAATGTTCCTTTTGAACATTGTCGCGAAGAAAGTGATGACGGATTTCAATATGCTTTGTACGAGCATGTTGAATGGGATTCTTGTTGAGATCGATGGCTCCTTTGTTGTCATAAAGTATAACAATGTCGTTGAGATGAATTCCGTAATCTAAGAGAGCTTGCTTCATCCAAAGAGCTTGTTGACATGCTTTTCCTACCGAGACGTACTCGGCTTGAGAGTTGAGATGGCTAAGGCCGTTTGCTTCTTTGCAAACCATGAGGTGAGACAATGTCCAACAAAAGTGCAAATACCACTTGTACTTTTCTATCGACATAGTCACCGCATGATCCGAGTCGGCATACACTATGGTTTCTACACCCGTTCCTTTGGGATACCATAATACTAAACACGTTGTTCCCTTAATGTATCTAAAAATCCTTTTTTAAGGCTTCTAAGTGTGATGCCTTTGGGTTTTCTTGAAAGCAAGCACATAGACAAACACTAAACATAATGTCGGGTCTACTATCCGTAAGATAGAGTAGGCTTCCAATCATTCCTCTATATTTAGTGTTATCTACGGATTCACCTTCTTCGTCCTTGGTGAGTTTAGTGTTCGAAGACATGGGTGTTTTAGTCGGTTTGGAATCTTCAAGACCAAATTTCTTAAGCATGTCTTTTATATATTTAGATTGGTTAAAGAATATGCCATCTTCTAGTTGTTTAATTTGAAGTCCTAGAAAGAAGTTTAACTCACCCATCATACTCATTTCAAACTCGTCGTGCATGATTTTAGAGAAATCATCACATAGCTCTTGACAAGTTGATCCGAATATAATGTCATCAACGATATTTGAACAATGATAATATGTGATTCCTTTTCTTGGTAAAAGAGTATTATCTACTAATCCCATAGAGTATTTGTTATCAATAAGAAAAGTCTTAAGTCGGTCGTACCAAGCTTTTGGTGCTTGCTTAAGACCGTATAATGCTTTCTTGAGTTTGAAGACATGATGTGGTTTCTCAAAGTCGGTGAAACCGGAGGTTGAGCAACATACACTTCTTCGTTAATAAACCCATTAAGAAAAGCACTTTTAACATCCATTTGAAATAATTTAAAGTCATAAGCACATGCATAGGCAAGTAATATTCTAATAGATTCTAGTCTAGCTACCGAGCATAAGTTTCATCATAATCAATACCTTCTTGTTGATTATAGCCTTGTGCAACAAGCCTAGCTTTGTTTCTAGATACTATACCATTTTCATCCATTTTATTTGAAAAACCATTTCGTTCCAATTATGGTTTGATCTTTAGGTTTTGGAACTAATTTCCAAACATCATTTCTAACGAATTGGTTTAATTCTTCTTGCATGGCAATTACCCATGATTCATCTTTTATTGCTTCATTTATTTTTCGGTTCTATGGTGGATACAAAACAAAAATAATTACTTTGATTTTGGGCTTGTGACCTTAAGGTTCTTTGATTAAGTTGTCCTATGACCTTTTCTAAAGGATGACTTTTAGATTCTTTGATGTTTATAATTTCCTTATTTAATGGTTCATCTTCCTTGTTATATTAATTTGACTTTCTATTATTTGACTTTCAACTAAGTCATCATCTACCAAAGGTGATGTCTTAGAGGAGGTGGACTTTCGTCAAATGTTATGTTCAACGATTCCTCGACTATCATTGTTTCTTTGTTTAGGACAATATAAGCTTTACTAGTTTGAGAATAACCTAGAAATACACCTTCATAAGACTTTGGGTCAAACTTGGTGAGATAATCTTTAGTATTAAGAATAAAGCATTTACAACCAAAGACTCTAAAATATCCTAAAGTTGGCTTTTACCTTTATAAAGCTCATATGGTGTTTTGTTTAAGAAAGGACGATTAAGACTCTATTCAAAATATATGTAGAAGTGTCAACGGCGTTACACCAAAAATTTTGAGGAATGTTTTGTTCATTAAGCATTGTTCTACTCATTTCTTGAATTGTTCTATTTTACGCTCTACTACTCCATTTGATTGAGGTGTTCGTGGAGCGGAAAAGTTATGTGTTATACCATTTGTATCACAAAAGTTTCCAAATTGAGTTTCGTTGTCAAATTCACGACCATGATCCGCTCGGATCGACACAATTTTGACACCTAGAAGATTTTGAATTTTCTTGCTAAGAATTTCAAATTTATCAAAAGCTTCATTTTGGTTTTCAAAACAACGTCCAAGTAAACCTTGAGTAATCATCTATTATGACCAAAGTGTATAAGTTGCCTCCGTCTTTATAGCTATGGTCCAAACAAGTCCATATGTAATAATAGACACTTAGATGTTGTTAGATCTTAATATTTATTGTGTTTGATGATTCGGTGGTCTTGGATGATCAAAATACATGTTTGCCATTAGAGAGAGAGTTAGAGAGTTGGGTGTTTTCTTGCTAGAGAGTTGGTTCACAAAAGTATGGAATATTAGATTGAAAAAGCACCACCCTTCCATGGATGGAAGGGTATTTATAGTTACAAACACAACGACCTCCTATCGGCTGTGGATCGTGCATACAATGGGTAAAGACCCGTCCTTCCTCCACGGTGTTACACTAAACTAAACTACGCTACTAATTAACTAATAAACTACTAAACAACGTAAATAACGACAAATCTACGAGCTAACATATGCTAGACCATAATTGGGGTGACCGACACTTTAACATGGAATTTTCTAATTCCTAACAATCTCCCTAAGGAGGTCACCCCATGAAATACATTTTGCATCCTAGCATTCTATCTTTGACTTTGTTCTTGAGCTCAGAGACTTCAATTCTTCAATTTCGCAATCTTTGTGCTTTAGTAGCGATTCTTCAAAGTCCGCATAGATTTGTACTTTAAGTGGAGGCCTTTAACCGATCCACATCTTTGATGATCTTTGAGCTTTCATTGAGATCATCACCACAAGAAATCTCTGGATCACCCTTTATTGTGTTGCCATCATGTGAAGTTGTGACTTTCGGACCGACATGCTCACACTTTTGAATCATGACATCTTTCCATCGAGTAGCGGAAGCCTTACTGGTTCATGATATTTGCAGCAGTAGCATAAGCATAGTATGAAAATATCGAGCAAGTTATGTAGATATGCACCAGTCATGATTTCTTCAATTAAGTGATGATCTTTGTGAGCATGCGGCTTTGGATTGACTCCTCAATTCGATCACCGCAACCGTCCAAATGTACCGCAAACAACAGTTAGCAATAAAACACACGAAAGTGTCTTTGATCACTTTCGTTGAATTGAGGTACACGCCCACGGTTCCCCGCTGATCAAGACAAATCGCCTGTGATCGTAGGATTCCTAAGAATCTCCTTGATGAGGTTTCGCAATGTTCTAGTCGTTCTCAAACCGAACGTCTCAAAGAAGACAACACGGAGTGAGTGAACAAATGAATTGAGATTCACCGATTGATGAAAATGATTTGAAAAACAATCGCGTATTGCTTGAAGAAAGAGTTTTGCAATACGACGAAGGTTTTATGAGAAAGATCAATTTTCAATCAAAATACTTTTGTATTAGAGAATGAGTACACATTCGACGTGCTAGCTAAAAGAAGAGATTCGCACATCGAACGGTTTTTCTAAAAGTATTTTTCAATCGAGATACTTTTGAATTTGAAATATGAATACACATTCGACGTGCTAGAGAAAAGAAGGTTTGCACATCGAACGGTTTTTCCAAAAGTATTCGTCAATTCCATTCTCGACCAAGGTTGATTCAAGTGAATCTCCCATTGTTTCTATCCGCTTGTCACAAGCTTGATCTTTTGAGAAGATCTCACATGTCACCCACCAAGAGCTTGTTTGATGTTGGCTCTAGAAGGATTTCCATCTTCATCGTGAATATTTTACATATCACTCGGATGTTCGGCAATACCACAAGGATAATGCGAGGACTCTTAATATATTCTTACTTTCCACATTGTGTGAAACAGCAAGTCTTCATTAATTTAGTGTCCTAACGAGATATTGTGGATGATCTCTTGGCTCTAGACTCAATAGTGCACATTTGGTTCTCTGTCGGAGACTAGGGAGAGGTCTCCTTCTTCAATATCAACAATCTCTAAGAGAAAGTCGATAGATTATGTCGGTTCCCGTGAGAATGAAACAAGTCCTTTAAGAGGAACTTGAGTAGCTTGGGAAGTTTAGTGTAGTCGTCACCGGGTCCATGACGTCTTGTCTTCAATACCGTGTTACCTTAGTAACCACCAGTAGCATATGTATTGAACCCGGTTTCGCCCTAAGGTTGAATTATGGAGGCTATTTCTTTTCACCCTTTTCATATTCATTTCTTTTCATTCTTCAACCCTTCATTGCTTACCGAGACTTCATAACTAGAACCTTGTTGGGTTTATTCCAAGACTAGCTCTGTCTCATCCGCACTCTTCCCATATTCTCATTTTTCTCCTTTTTCAATATACCTAAGGACTCTACACTATCTAGTGGATTGTCCTCGGTAGATCCCTCCGGTTCTGGCGGATCGTGGGAACAAATACCTAACCTAACCATCCTTATAACACCATGCATAAAGTAAATTTGGTCGGTCTTTTGGTATTGTTCATTCCTTCCTTGAAACCAATTGAAAAATCATTTGGAAAACAATCAAGGTACTTGTGATACGAGATCAAAGCATTTTGTACCTTAATAGTTTTGATCATTTAGAAAACCTCCCTCAACATGTGCATATGATTTAGAAATTGTTTAGCACAAGGAGGCAAGAGGACTTTGAAATATTTTCTTTGATCACAATTTTCATACGAAAAAGCCATTTGATTTTCATGGTAAAATTCTCCCTCAATATGTGCATAGGATATTTGAAATCATTTTATCACATAGAGGCAAGAGTTCTTTGAAGCACATCCACAATCACAAAAGCCATTAAGAAAACCATTTGAAAACTCAATCAAGGTACTTTATGTTAAAACATAAAAGCTTTTGTACTCGATAGTTTAGTTATAAAATGCTCCCCTCAATATGTGCTTCAAGATTCGAAAGCGTTTAGCACATATGAGAGAGAGCACTGCACAATTGAATCAAAACGATCACCTTTATCAAATTTCATTATTAAATCACAAATTCTCCCCGATCAAAAATATCAAACCCTTTGAGATTTTGGATCCCAAGTGATTTAATAAGGTTTAGAAAACATGGGAGAAAATGTGGCCTTGTTTAAATACTCATCCGGTTTTGGATAAATCCTCCTCCTCAACATGTGCATTATGTATATTGAAATCGTTTGGCACATGGAGGCGGAGTGCCTTTAAAGGACTAAAACCAATTCCATTTAAAACAGATTTGAGATTTAAATCACGATCTCTACCCCGATAAAAAATATCAAACCATTTGAGATTTGTGATCCCAATTGATTTAAATCATTTAGAAAATTTTGGGAAAGACGTGGCAAGATTCAATTTTGAAAGATGATGATAAGGACCAATTTAAGACATTAAAGATTGTTAGTGTCGTATGATAGTTTTAAGAGATCTTTAAGTAAAATAAAACAATTTCACAATCAAACAAGAACAGAAAAAATTTCATTTTGAAAGACCTTGATTCTAAAGAAAAATCATACCATGACATAACATTAAATCTTTAGATCACCACTTATATTGTACAATCCGGAACTTTTATGAAGAAATATTGTTTGAAAATATTTTATTTTAAATCACTCTCCCTCAATCCATGACCGTAGTCGATAATTGAGTGACTTAAGTTTTGATAAAATGAAGTCCGGTGATTTTCAAAATTTAGTTCAATATATTTTCAAAACAATATTTTCCATTTTCAAAACAATTTTTCAAAGTTTTCAAAATGGTTTAGAAATGGTATCCCGCACAAAGATACGTTAGTGGTTGAGAAGCTTTTGTTGTTGTTGTTGTAGGGTTTGGAAGAAAACCATCTCTGCGATGTAGTGAGACTTCTTCTTACGTTGCATTTTGAATGCCAACCGAGGTCAAATTAAGCTCCGTTTCTTCAATCACTTGAAGAAAACCATCTGCGATGCAAGTGAGACCTCTTACGTTGCATTTATGCCAACTCTCCATAGAAGTCCAATTAAGCTCCGTTTCTTCATTTGTCAACCCAAGAAATAGTTACCCTTTCCTTTCGGCATCCAATCATCTTCAATTGTGGGATCCGGATCGGGAACATTCTTATATACCAATATACCTGCATACGTTAGTGAACACACATACAAATATATGGTGGTCGACATCACCCAAACAACAATCGACTAATAAAAGTCAATTCAACATATCAATCGGATCATATAAAGGTATGGGAATAATGTGTTTATCAAACTCTAATCATCTAATCCTAGCAATCATATCCTAGGCACCTAGTCCTTCAACATAGGTTAACATCATTTTAATTAAGCATATTAGGATAATTAAGAAAGTCCGTTAGATGATGTAAATTTGAAAACATTATCCCCTCAATCAATGACTCATTTTATGAAAAGGTTTAAAAGCGTCAAGTCATTGATTGAGTTTTCAATTTTACTAAAACTCTAAATCGATTGTTTTTAAAGCAACTCATTTACCACCATTTTGAAAACAACAAATATTTTTCGAAGAATTTTAGACGGAAAAACATTTGTGTAGGAACAATGATCCTTCGACATACTTTCCTTGTTTTGTTTTAGGATAAGTGCACGAAATATTTTGAAAATTGTTTAAGCGTAACACTTTCCTTCCTTTAAAGAGCGGGTTGCTATCTCGAAATAATAGCAAGCCATAGTTTTAAGCACGGTTCAAGTATCGAAATAATCGCAAGCCATTATTTGAAGCCGGGTTACAATCAAATAATCGTAAGCCATTGTTTTGTGACATGTTTAGAAAAGAATATTTACACCTCCCGCTCGAACTTCATCTATGGTCCCGTGCCATTATTGAATGACATTTCTAAGACCGTAGATGTTATCGATACGAAGACATGTCTTGAGAAAACATATTTTGGTCTTTTCAAATTTTTCGATTTTTATGGGTTTTGAAGGTTTTATATTTTTCTATTTTGTTTTTGTTGGTTTTATATTTTTGTATTTGGTTTTATATTTTTGTATTTTTTTTCGATAAATATTTACAAAGATAGAATAGATGATATAGTTAAAGAAGATGATGATACGAGTACCGAGATAAGGATATCGAGCAAACCCGTCGTAGAAGATAGAAGTCATCATCTCTTAAACATTCACCACCAAAGCTTCCGAGGCTCTTGAATCGAAGAAAGAAATTGAACCATCCGAAAGTGAGACTTTGGTAGCTTCCCCAAACCGAAAATCCTTTAGATGAGCGATTCAAAGCTCTATTTCAAGCTTGCCTTAGCGGTGCACAAGAAGCACACCATTATCATAAATCTTGCGCCTTTTAAGACCGATAATCGAGATTCTTCGTTCGGGTTATATCATCAAGAAGAACAACAACGTATCATCCCACTCTTTAAATAATCTTCTCAAATTTCATAACCATCAAGTCCGAAGCAATCCATTCCAAAAGGTGTCAAGAGACCACTTCCCGAGTAGTTGAATTGATGCGTCAATCTCTTAGACTAGAGCTCACGAACCCGAATACACATACCCAAGACAAAGAAACTTATACCATCAAGTAGCAGATTAAGTCCAATAGCCAAAGAATAACGAAAAACCTCCCCGATGTATACTTTTCTCTCCTCAAGAAAGTGTATGAAGCTCAAGAACCCGGCACCGAATGCCCAAAGAGAAAATAACCGATAACATTGAAGAAGCGGGCGAATCATCGATTATCTCTGCGGGTGACTATCTCTGCGGATGTCAACTCCGAATAAGTGATTATATCTCGAATCACCGATTAAGCCCTCAAGTGAAACAAATGAGCATCCCCAATGTACACAATCTCTCTCCCCGATGATTGTGATAACATCGAAATCATCACACACTTGTGTACCTCTTTCATCTTCGAAACTAACTCTTACATCTCTTCCCCACATAGTTGGAATAAGAACACTAAACGCCTTGATGAGTAAAACCTTGAGTTTCTCTGCGGTCATGACATTTGTTTTCCGGGATATCTTCAATCACTTAGAAGAGTTAAGTTCATCAAGTTTACTCGCCATGAGTCAAACCTTGAGTTTCTCTGCGGTAATAACATTTGTCTTCCCGGATATCTTCAATTACTTAGAAGTATTAAGTTCATCAAGTTTACTCGCATTTAGATGCTTGTCTCCTTCCCCTTCTCTGGTTTTGACACTTGTAATCAACAACATCATTATAAGCCCAAATACTTGAAATCATTTGAGAAGAACATCATTAGCTCATATGTTGTGAGAATCAACTTGTTGAAGAATGTGAGCAAGTCTAATTGGGGATTAAATTCGACATTTCACTCTCCCCAATTAGTGCTCTCCCTAAACCGACAATCTGTTTGATAAATGCTTGAATTAAGAAGAAGTCTTTGGATAATCAAATGCAACTCGTCTTTAGTCTTCTAACATGTAGCGAAAATGTAGAACCGATCAGACTCGACCTTCTTCAAGATTGTGCGGTTGGGGAATAGATAGTTAACATCTTCAACTCACCAAAACAAGAACATCACCAAAAGCATCCCAATCAACTTACATCTTGCAAATCCCTTAACTAAAATCCTCCCAATCAAACAAGAACGAAAGATGTTCATCAAGGAAATCAAGAATCGTGCCGCAACGAACACACGAAATGGTAACACCAAGCAAACAATCACATCAAACAAGAATGAAGGTTGTTCGAATCATCATGTTGATGTGCACGTGAAGCATTAACCGGAAGCACTTTGTCAATAAACTCATATCGACGAGTGAAGATGTCAACTAACGGCTCTTAAGAAGAAACTCCATGTGAAGATGACCCGATAAGAAGAAGCTCGGTTCTTACATGAGTTTAGAGCCGTATGACCATTTATATTCTCAAATAATAATCAACCATGCAAAAATTCACACTTTTTCTCCCCTCAAGAATTGCATACGGAGTTGCCATTCTTGATTAAATAAGTGAAAATTATCCGAATGTTCTATTCACACTTTCTCCCGCAAAATAAGCACATGATGTCGCCATCTTCATTATAATCGAGCAAGTGGAATGAGAAAACAATCAATGGTAGCCGGTTCACTTGATGACCAAGCGCATGGAAAAGTATGAAGCATGTTGATGAGAATGGTCATAATAAGAAGATTTCTTCTTCGGAAGATAAAGCGCATCGACACGCATACACTTTTCTTTTCTTTAGAGAACGAGGCTTGAACTGTTGTGTTCAAATGAATTCATACGTCATTAGAAGATTTCTCTTCTTGAAGATAAAGCGCATCGCACGTACACTTTTCTTTTCTTTAGAGTACGAGGCATGAACTGCTGTGTTCATACGTCATAATCTCTCTTTTCAATTCTCTTAGCAAAACATGTAATCAACCCCATTATCATTCAAGAGGCTCTTTGTCGTGACGGTGATGGAGAAAACCCAATATGATGAATTTGACCTCAAGTAAACTAACCCGAACTCGTGACTTAAACTTGCACATATGTAACAAAGAGCGGTGTCGAGACTTCATGCCCATTTGAATCTCTAAGTACTCTATACTCTTCAACCAACCAACCATCAAGTATAAGACGACATCACCTCTTGAAAATCCACAATTGAATGTGACACCGAGCACTACAACGTAACTCCTTAAAGTGATAGTTATTTTGTGGTGATATGAGCCCAATTCCCCAAGTGGTAAAAGAAAAGGTAAAAGACACCCAACAATAACTAGAGTTCCAAGTCTTCGTTTTTAATGATAAGCTTGAACAAGGATCATGAAGAATCTTCATCCAACCATCCCCGATACCTTCAGATACTAAGTACACTCGCCCGTGATATTTCACTTCAACCTCAAATACATAATAGTGAATTAACTCCGTTGTCACATCTTGGTAAAAGCTCAAATCAAGCCTTCTTTGACATTTAAATGAACTTTGATAATGGTTTCATCCCGACCATGGTTAAAAGCACATAACCCCGTAAAACCATGTAATAACCAAACTTGCCATGACTAATATCCAAACACACATCCAATTCATGAAGTACACCCTTTTATCCCTTCTTCGAAGTAGAAACCGTAGCACCAACATCGAAAGATCCCAAAATACACTTTCCTTTCTCCAAGATGGTTCCATCATTACGGATTTTATAACTCTATGGTTTAAACCAAGAAATAGTTTCTTTCATGGATTTTACAAAACCAAGAATAAACCGTAAGATAGATCCGGAAATGCACTAAACTATTACGTGATGTTTCCATTGTCACGGATTTTACAAGTCTATGATTTAAACCGAGAAATAGGTTCTTTCGGGATTTTACAAAATCAAGACAAAACCGTAAACAATGTCGACTTGAATGTGTAATGACAACTTTGGTTTCGGTGAATATCTATTTTAGGGGAACATGCAGCGGTTCGTTAACTGTTCATTATCCAACATCATCAACATCATCAACCATCCAATAAACACATTGGTAAACACATCATTCACTCATTTTGTCGGCTGTTGAGTGTGACCACATGGTGAAGTAAACCCGATATGTCAAACTTGATCATGAAGTAAAATTTCCCCAGATTTGTTACTTAAACTTGTACTAATCCTTGTGAAGAAGAAACGGTGTACCCAATGTACAAAACCTCTTGACATATCCTCAATGCGTGAGACACCAAGTGATAGTTACGTTGTGGGTAAATCGAGAAAGAATCACAACCGTAACTAAATAGCCAAGTCTTTATCACCCTCTATAAGTGCCCAAACAAGTCATCTTGGCGGAAGGGTAGAAAGAAAGAAGATGAAAATAAGTAAACACGTCCGGAAAGACTCACTTTAAATCCAAATAAGACATGCCGAACAACAAACCCATAGTCAACATTGATTGATCATAAGTTCAAGCCGTGACATAATATTATATGTGAGAATGTATCCCCCAAAGTAACAAGCCTCATAGAACATCAAATCTCATCATCAAATCTCTTAGTCACAAACCTCATCACTAGTTAGAAGTTCATATAAAATCGATAGTCCTTAGTCACAATACCATCCATTGCCAAAATAAAATGTGTACCCTTAATATTTTGAGAGAAGAGAATTGGTAACATAAATTTATCCTTAGACATCTACTACATCATCTAAGTCAATCACAACCAATGATCAATAGATAATTGTAAAAGCCTCAAATGAATTAATCAATAATCCATATCCAGTTAAATGATTGAAGTCCAAATCTCTCATGGGAACCAAAGGTCCACGGTTCAAACTTTTATCACCCGGGTTTAAACACATACAAAATCACAATGTACATTTAACATCTAATAACTCGACCCAAAAGTGTGATTACTAGACCCATTGCAATCATTTAACATGTAACAATCACGATCCACTAATAAAAAAAATATCACGTATGCAATGTTATGTATTATCCCACTTTCGTTCCAACTGATAGCATCTCACAAAATAGTTTATAATCATGCAGCCCATGGATGTATTCGGTTAAGCCCATTATCTCATGCTTTCAGTCCAGCCCGTTCAAAACATAGATACCCAGTCCAAAAAGTAGAAAACCTATTCAACTTAATGACCGGTTATAAGAGTGCCCTAAAACTACTCATATCATAACCCTAATTACTTCTCAAAGAAAAACTCCGCCTCTCTCTTCACTGGTTTCACTCACCAAAAATAACAACTCTTATCTAATCTGCTCTTCACACATCAAGTGCAAATCAGAATGCAAACTCATCTTAGTATAGTGATCACATCCCCATTAAGAACATATGAACAAAAAATTACAAACTCCTGAACAAAGCATCTTGCCTGTGGTTGGCACTAAAGTCATTGAAACATATGATTCAAGGTCCATAGTACGCCATGTGGTTGGCACGAAGTTCTTGAAACGGCTTAAAGGACACGGTAGGCATTATCATGTTTTTGTTTTCCTTATAACCGAACAAGGAGGAGGATGAAACCCTAAATGGTTTTGTTCTTACTTCATTGGGTTCGAATAATGAACAGGAGATCTATGAGGATAAAAAATTCGTGATTAAGATCTTTTGAAGGTCTAAAAGTCATATGATATACACGAATTTAAATCTGAGATCCATTAGTAACATTTGGTTTTCGATCTGAGAAGTTAGGTTAGTTTTGATTGAATGTGGAAGTTGGATATGGCTGTGATGGTTAACATTTGACCTACACATTCAATTTTCTTTAGAGATTAGCTTTGAGTCTTGGACCGATGATGTAATTACTGAGGTCGTGTTGGGTTTGAAATGGTATAGGTTATTGATGTTGTCGTGGTCAGTTGTCAATCTTCTACATCATTTCTGTCTAGTTGCTAGGTCATCACGAGTCGCTACGACACGAGACATAAGTTGCTACATTTTTTAATCACAACTCGCGACTTGTTAAATAACAAGTCACTACCCAAAGTAAAATCAAGTCGCTAAGTCATTTGAGTTATAAGTCGCTAACCATCAAATTCGAGACAAGTCGCTATTGACTCAACTCAATAGTCAAGTCGCTGCATATTTTCTTTATAACTCGCTAGCACGACCTTTTTAACATAACTCGCTATTGACTTTCAAGAAAGTCAACGAATAACTAAGTCGCTACAGAGGGAAAGTGAATCTAGACAAATATGAGGCCAAGTCGCTAGAAAGAATCTCATGCCATTTTCCGACCATCTTCAAACAAACCGATAAAATTCATATGAAACCGCTTTAGACCGGTTTGACCACGAATACGATAACCATTTAACCACCGTTTGGACCATAAAAATCGACCATTTGACCACAAAACCGTTCACGAGATGGTA
Source organism: Chrysanthemum lavandulifolium (assembly GCA_022545495.1). NCBI lineage: Eukaryota > Viridiplantae > Streptophyta > Magnoliopsida > Asterales > Asteraceae > Chrysanthemum > Chrysanthemum lavandulifolium. The sequence goes on along the minus strand of CM040242.1, from coordinate 174,778,878 downwards.
CAAAACAAGTCACAAAATTTATGTTATCAAGAAACTTATTTCGGACCTGCAAAGACACAAGAACCAAAGATGAAAGTTTGAAACAACATAAAACCGATTGACTTTTAAGACCAAGATGATATGACATGCATAAACTGTAAACACAAACATTTTCCAACAAATAAAATATCACAAAAACAGTTTAACACATCATGAAGAAACCACCATAAATCGAACAACACAATAACCATGGCTCTTGATACCAATTGTTAGATCTTAATATTTATTGTGTTGATGATTCGGGTGGTCTTGGATGATCAAAATACATGTTTGCCATTAGAGAGAGAAGTAGAGAGTTGGGTGTTTTCTTGCTAGAGACTTGGTTCTCAAAAGTATGGAATATTAGATTGAAAATGAGAAGCACCACCCCTTCCATGGATGGAAGGGGTATTTATACTTACAGACACAACGACCTCCTATCGGCCTGTGGATCAGGCATACAGTGGGTAAAGACCCGTCCTTCCTCCACGGTGTTGCACTACGCTAAACTACGCTACTAAATAACTAATAAACTACTAAACAACGAAAATAACGACACGTCTACGAGCTAACTTATGCTAGATCATAATTGGGGTGACCGACACTTTAACATGGAATTTTATAATTCCTAACAGATGTGGACACCATATTTTTAGATTTGTGACTACTATGGGTTTGTTTACCAATTTTGCAAGCGTCGCAAAAGTGTTGGTCATATTTTAGTTTTGGTAAATTCCTAACTAACTCTTTTGAAGATAGGTTTTGTATAAGTCTCATATTAGCGTGACCTAAGCGTCTATGCCAAAGAGATGAGCTATCGCTAATGTTGTTAGGCAAAGTTTGTCATTATATGTTTTATCTATTTTCATGACGATATGTTATTTTTCCTAACTCCTTTAGCTATGGTGATACCATCTTTTAGTATTTTACTACCATTTTCATCAAATAGTACTTTATACTTTTTATCACATAGTTGGGTAATACTAAGTAGATTAAATCCTAACCTATCCACATGAGCAACATTTTCAATAGTTAGGGAGTTATGAGCGATCATACCTTTGCCAATGATTTTGCTTTTGAGATTACTACCAAAAGTGACATTACCTCCGTCATACTCTTGGTATGATGAGAATAGACTTTTGTTGCCCGTCATATGCCGTGAGCATCCACTATCTTTTATCCACTCATCAGGTTCCAATCCAACTTTCAAGCATACCTAAGAAGTAAATAACTCAAGCATTTGGTCCCCAATATCTCATGGGTCCGTTTGGGTTAAACATACCATTTATTTGATTCATGTATGGAAACGATGGGTAAGAGTTCCATGACATGTAATCTGGAGTTTGATATGGTCTAGGGAAGTTTTGATTCCAACCATTGTGTTGGTAGTTGGGTTGTATGTTGTGGTTGCTCTTAGGAAAGGGGCGTTTGGCAAAAGGTGCTTTATATCGTTGTTGAGTGGTTTTTTATCTAAATTCATTTTTAGCAAGTCCTACTCGATGTAATGGTGGTTTTAGTTTAACACTATGCTTGGTTTTCTTTGTTACTTTGACAAATTCAAGTATGGTCCAGACACGAACATTTTGTCCTGTTTGAAGTACCCACGACACCATTTGTTTCCACGGACGGAACCCTTATTTTGGTTCCGTCGTCCGTCTTGCATCGCAGCTAGCTTTTGACAATTGTTCGTCCTTTTCGGCCGCTTTTGTTTTGACTCTTTGGAATTAATACCTCATTAAATCCTAGCCCATTCATGTCTCCCGGTGTTTTATGGATTTTAACTATTTCATCGGCAAGAGCGATGTTTTTGTTAAACCTTTTAAATTTAGGATTATTTTCGATTAAAACATCTTGTGTGAGCTTTAGTTTTCTATTTCAAGATTAAGCTCTTGACATGATTTACAACCATCGCTCATTTGCCTTTCCCTTTTCAAGTCGTTTTGCTTTTCTTTTAACTCATAAACTTCATTTTCCAAAATTCCTTTTGGTTTTAAAAATTTATTTTTAGTTATGATTTTTAGACTTAGCTCACACAATTGATTATATTGTTTTTGCAAAGTGTCATCATCAATAGAAGAGTAAGAAGAGTCGGAAAGTACCTCATTTGACTCATGTGCCATTAGAGCGATTTCTTCCTTGCTTGATTCTTCATCGCCTTCACTATCACTCCAAGCACCACTTACAAAAGCTCGTTGAGTTTTGCTTTTAGGTGGCTTGGGACATTCTCCTATGAGATGATTTGCATCACCACATCTAAAACACTTTCTTTCACCTTTACCCTTTTGTCATCCCGATCTTTTCGAATGGCTTCTTTTCTTCTCGAGGTTGTCTTACGAACTTTCCTCTTCTTCTAAAGAACTTCTTAAAATCTCTAACGCCATGGCATATTCCTCATCTTCACTACGGAGCAAGATTCATCATCACTTGATTCCGCCTTTGCTTTTAGAGCAACGGATTTCATCTTCTCCTTTTTCCTTTGATGATCTCCGAATCTTTCTCCATCACCATTTCGTGTACTTTGAGGTTACCGATTAGCTCGCCTAGTGACATTTTGAGAGATCTTTGATTCTTCAATAGCGGTCACTTTAGCTCTCCATTTGGGATGAAGTGCTCTAAGAAATTTCCTGACAAAGTTCTTACTACGAAAAGATTCATCAAGTGCTTTAAGTGATGTAATAATAGTATTAAAGTGAGCAAATCAACAATCAATGGTTTCATCTTCAGGGATAACAAATTGTTCATATTGTTGAACAAGAAGATCAATTTTGTTATCCTTGACTTGTGAATTACCTTGATGTGTAATAATCAAAGATTCCCAAATATCTTTGGCGGTTTCACACATAAAAATTCTTTCATATTCTTTTCTAGGTAAAGCATTGTAAAGCATCATTTTAGCTTCATTATTTTAGCAACTAATTTCTTTTGTTCATCAATAGAAATATCCTTTGTTGTAGAGCTAAAATCCCTTTAACAATAACAAACCAAAGATCTATATCTTTTGATTTTACATATGTTTCAAAACGGTTTTTCCAATAGATGAATCCATTTGTTTCAAAGAGTGATGGTCTTTGCATAGATTGCCCTTCTTTAAAGTTTTCAGAATCCATGGATCGTTTCAAGTTTATAAAATACAAATTATTTTAGAAATTCTTGAGCAACGAGGCTCTGATACCAATTGTAGAAAACTAGAAGGGGGGGTTGAATAGTTTACCAATTCAAAACTTTGTTTTGAAACTTATTGAAAGATCAATTGATATTGATCTTGAGTATGTTAATGAAATATGCAAGCAATATGTAATAAGTAAATAAGGAAAGAAATGATCAAACCACAACAAGTTGTTTATAGTGGTTCGGTCTACAAGGACTCTTTCTCCTTGTCCTACTCCACTCCCCGAGTCTCACACTCGAGAGTTTAACTTCACTAGTCAACAAGCTCCTTTCACCGCGGAGAAAACCTTTACACTTCGCTACACTATTTCCGACACTAAGCTAGATGTCGAGTTCTTTCCAAGGGTACAACTACTCCCACACACAATGTATTTTGAGGACTAAAATACTAACCACTCACACTCACAAGATTATGATGGTTTAATACAACAATGAAGTATGAATCAACACTAGATCATACAACACTAAACAAACAAGACTTCCAACTTCTCGTTGAAGCTTGAATGTGACTTGATCTTCTTTGCTACAAAGAGATCATTAATATGATATGAAAATGAGTTAGAAAGGTTAGAGAAGATATGTATGAGAGTATAGTGGAAAGGGATGAAAACTACTTGGCTTGGCATTGCTATTTATAGCCAAAATGGATGTGAGCGTCCACGGACCGCGGAACCCTTAAAGGGTTCCGCCTGTACCAATTTGGTACGGCCGGTCCGACAAATTAAGATATCAAATCTTGCCAAAGTCAACTCTATCTAAGTGAGATTGTGCAAGATATGAAGAGTACAACCATACAAAATATCTAATGAAATCTTCCAATGATTTCCATGATGCATCACATGATGTCAGATGTTGTATTTCTACTTTTAGAAATATGCAAGTACTTAAGTAGTGTTTGGTTTTAAGAACCTAACACATTCTAAAAACTACTATCATACATAATGATTAGAGTCATATCAAGATGTTACTAATCATAAATGTAAATTCTTGAATGATGAATATATTGTTTGAAAAAGCTTGTTTTAATATCTATTAAACTTGACAAGCTTTAAGCTTTTATACAAATTAAATTTACTTTTCTCGTTAACAAAACTTAGGTAAAGATCAAAAATATAAATAACGTTTAATGACGATATTTGTATTAACATATTATGTTAAATTTATAAACAATAATCATTACATGACTATTTCTTTTGAATTGCAGTTGCATTTTAACATGGCTCGCCATAGGAAAGAGAAGGCTTGGGAACGGATCAAGAAAGGCGTGGAAGTAATGTTCCAGGAGCGATACATGGATCGAAAGAACAAGCTCAAGGCTAAGTTGTTTCCTGGGAATACGGATCCAGAGTCGCTTAGGGATACTCCTCAGAATGGCATGGCTATGGATGATTGACACAAATATATTGATTTTGTTTCTTCTGATAAGTTCAAGAATCGGTCCGAAAAGAACAAGGCCAACCGGGAGAAGCTGTCGTACTCGTCAAACCATGGCACAAAATCTTATGCTGCAAGCTAATCGGTCCGAAGATGATGTCGACCCTTCAGGTGAGTAGGAGATGTTGTTGTTAGGTTGGTTTGTGGAACGTTTAATGCTTTTAAACAACTTATGTCGGTCGTTGAACAATTTAAGTTTATGTTGTTGTCGTTGAACAATTTAAGTTTATGTTGTTGTTGAACAGTTTAAGTCTATGTTGTCATTGAACAAGTGATCGTTGAACTTTAAGTGAATGAAATTTGTATGTTTTAAGTTATTATTTGTGTTGAATTGATTTGCGTTGAAATTGTGGAAAAACTGCTTGTAGAATGGGTCGGAATGACCTGGTAAAACAGCTAGGAACAGCCTGCATTGGTTTGTGCAAAGTAATTGTAGGATCAGTAACGCCCGTGAACGCATACCGACTTAAAATCATTGAAATTTAAACTTTTACGCGGAAACGATTTGACTTAAAACTGACCTGCTGTTGCTAATCGTTGAACTGATATAATTCTGTAACAAACTGACCCTTGAAAGTATTTTTACATGAAACTAGACTCAATTATCTTCGAAATGACGGGTGGCTCGACCCGTGACGACTTACGGTTAAAAAGATATGATTTTTCCAAATTTGTTCTCCAAATTAGTTCTCCAAATTTGTTCTCCAAATTTGTTCTCCAAATTAGTTCTCCAAACTAGTTCTCCACTAGTTCTCCAACTATTTTAACCACTTTACAAACACTTATCCATATACTTTGTTTTTACAAACATTCTTGACCCGTTTGACCCAAAATGGGTTAAAATAGACCTTGTCCCAAACACCCCTTTTTCTGCATATCCATTTTATATACTTTTCACCCATTTTCCGGAAAATGACATCTATTACTCGGAAAGACACCAAAATTTCCAGAATTTATTAAGACCTCATATATATAATTTTCATGCATAAACATTAACCAATTGACCTTCGGAATGGTACTTTACAAAACGACGGGTATTATGTAAAATACCCGTTTTGACCCATTTTCAATACATACAACCTTTACCACTTCCGAATTACTTCAAACCTTTCAAAAAGCATTAACTTAACATATTAAATCATGTTCATGATCATTAACCCATTTACAACTCAAAATGGGTATAATTACACATTATTCCAAACGCCTCTTTAAACATGACCATAAACACCAAGACCATGTTATAACATACCGTTTGACGACCCAATTACTTCAAAGACCATGACATACCACTTTGACACGTGACGACACATTTACAAACCATTAAGACCAACGGGGGTACCACATTGACTTAAGCTCGGTATCTACCTAAGCTCTTACTTTCTTACCATGCTTCTAATCTTTCGTACTAATCATCCTTAAGCCTTAGTCCAAGCTTACCATTTAGCATAAGCACCTACAAAACATTGACATCTTAAAACCATAAGCACGAGGCTTAGTAAGTAGAGCGGATATAACATAATATCATAAATCATTCATACATTACATATCATCAACCATTAGTCCATTTTAATCATTAAAACACGTACCTTAAATCACTTAAGCACCAACATGCCTTATAGGTCAAAGCATCAACATACCTTAAACCTATTTCACCATTATCTAAACTCTCCATGACTAGTTATACCAAACTAGTCTCTAACACACTTTCACATAAGCACATACATTCATAACCTCAACACATAATACATAACACATAATATGATGAATTCAATATAACATCATCTTATAACCGGTTTACTTACCTTAATTCCAAGATAGTGAAACTAAGCACATCATTATCAACATCATCATTCTCCACTCTTGCAATCTAAGCTATTTCACTAGAGGCATAAACACATAATCAATTAACTATATTATGGTTACCACAACTATAGCTCCTTTTAATCACTTCTAATTACCACATAATCATAGAATGATTATATGATAATTAATTCCATTAAATTATTAACTTAACTCAATAAAACTTAACCCATGATCATCATAATCCATTAATTAGCTAAAAACCATCATTTACCCAATTCCCCAATTTGGGTATGAACCCTAACTTATAATTTCATCAATTAACTTAAGACAAAGGATTACTTACTTGAGAGGATCATTACTAGGGCTTTACTACTGAATTGGGAACATAATCTCTTCATTACTAGCCCATCAAACTTGGTCTCTCTTTCCCTCCCTTCTTCACTTCACGACACAAACACATAGCTACACACTTCCTGGAATATGGAGAATGTGGTAGAAGATAACTATTAGTTGTTATAGTTTGCCTAATTGACACATTAGGTCCTTCAAGTCTCATTCCTTCTATTTGGCCACACCATGCTTTATAACATGTTTAGCACTTGGCAACATAGGTCCCCTTACTCTCTATAACTATAACATAACATGTGTTAACTATTAGTTTGACTAGTCAATTTAACATTCGTTGACTAACCAATCACGTTAAACCTTGGTCAATTTCATCTAAGGTGGGGCCTATTTGTATCCAGGAAACGGGTCTAACAGTGACTACATGTAGTCACTAAAATTAATTGTTACATTATGTGTAGAACCTTCTAGCGACTACATGTAGTCACAAAAAGTAGTCGCTAAAAGTATGGTAAAAAAGTCAACAAAAATATAGCGACTACAAAAATAGTCGCTACAAATGTGTCGTTATAGTTTTTTGGTCAAACTTAAAAAAGTCAAAGTCAACAAATAGTAGTCGCTAGAAACGAAGATGGTAGTCACTACATACCTATAGCGACGAGGTATAAGAGATGGCAGTTTTTGAGATTACATGTAGTCGCAACAGGTTTATAGCGACTACATGTTGTGCTTTTAGCGACTACTTTTGTAGTAACAAAAAGCGGTTTTTGTTGTAGTGTGTACACAAAACTGTTAAATCTGTCTAAACTGTAACAATTTGGCCGGTTTGGCCAGGTTGTGTAACATACTTCACCGCCAGATTGTAAATACGTGAAACCATCAATTGCGGTTCGAGGACGGTATTGATTTCTTTCACAGCCGTGTCGGCCATTTTAATATTACACTATATCGCTTGTATATTCTTACATGAAATGATGTGAAACTTCTTTATGCAATTCCAAGATTGTATATTGAACTGCTTTGTACCAATAATATAGATATAGGATTGCGTTTTGATTGACGGTGTCATTTGTTTTTGGAAGAAGCATTTTTTCCCCACTTTTCACTTTTTTTTTCTAGCAGTCGCGCAGAGGTATTTGTTTATTTTTTACTTTTCACTTCTCACTTCTTAAAAAATTAGATATAAATTTTCACTTCTTCCCATCTCTTCAACACAAACCATATCTATTTCTTTTTCATTCTTTTCTTTAAAAAGCACAAAAAATAAATGGTCTTTTTTTCTGCCGATGAAGACTTTAGATGTACCTCTTATTTTATAGACATGGTTTGCAGATGAAGAGATAAAACCTCTAAAAACAAACGATTAAGTGTGCATAAATTATATATTCTTTTTTGAAGTGGGAATTGCATATATATTCTTCCAACAAATTAATACAAAGAGCTTCAGGTACCACATAAGAGTACACCTGCAGGACGTAGAATATAGGTGTAACAAACTTTACAAAAGACACCAAATCACCATACTAATTATTAGGTTATACACTTTACATCAACTAGCTAACACTCTACAAAGCTTTGCTTATATGAATTACTCGACTACTACAACCACTAAATATGCTCCAAAGAAACTAAATATCCATAGTTTCGCAACTAACAAGATTGACAAGTAACCACCACGCGTGGCCGAGTGGGCAAACACACTTAAAATGACCACGCCAACCTCTTTGAACGGGAAAGATTTACTCGGTTTGAGTATGTTTGATGGTACGTGAACCTAGGCCCCGTGGTTTAATCAACCAAATGGTCGCAAACTATAGTAGAAAATGAAAAACAAGATTGACAGTTAAATTGACTAAAAAAGAATAAATAATGGTCTAATCCATTAAAAGCGGCAAAACCACACCGGTTCACAATGGTCTGGCTGTGCGGTTCGACCGAGAGTCACCTCTAGATGGTTTAAGTTGTCATTTATTTAAACCGTAGTTAGGCCAAGATTTTTGGCGAAAACCGGCCATATCATATCATGTACACAAAATTAGTATTATCTTCAAATTACAAAAATCAAAATTCTAAAACCAAGTATAATTTGTTAATGAATATTTAACATGGTACCAAATCGTGGACCTAGAACTTAGCGTGACAAGGTGCAAAAAGAATAAATTATGATTGGTTTAGTCAACAAATGGAACATAAACTGTAGTAGAAAAAGAAAACAAATTTGACAATTAAATTGACTAAAAAGAATAAATAATGGTCTAATCCGTTAAAAGCAACAAAACCACACCGGTTCACAATGGTGTGGCCGTGCGGTTCGGCCGAGGGTCACCTTGGCCAGTTTAAGTTGTTATTTTTTTGAAACCGTAGTTAGGCCAAGATTTTTGGCAAAAACCAACCCGTACCATGTACACAAATAAGTATTATCTTCAAATTACAACAAATCGAAATTCTAAAAATACGTATTTTTAACATCATATTAAAAATATATAAATTAATTACAAAGTTATCAATTGCATTTTAGAAAAATTCATTATGTTTAACAAATTTTCACTAAGGGGAGAAAATCCATCAAGTTCCATGAAACCCTCTAAGTCCGCCTCTATACCAAATGATAATCAGATAATGATATTGAGAATTCAAAAGAAAAAAAATTAATATATATCAAAATAGTTCAAATGGTGGTTTAGCTAAGGTCTATCTTTGTTTTATATGAAAACAAAAATATGAAAATAACTTTGGGGCAATTAGCGATAATTTAAGATTGGGTTTTGCTATACAATCAAGAATCGTTTAAAAATAATTTATTAAATTATTTTACTCATCTTATTATTATTATTATTTTAATTAATTCACCTTATACACAATACATTCATCATGAATCATGAATGCAATTATAAATTTTATTTTAAATTCAACTTAAATATGAAAATAAAAGTAAATAAATGACTCTTAAACACTACTCATAGCAAAACCCTTTTAAGATTTATAAGTGAAATCCATCGATCTTCAATGGCAACAAATCCTTCCATTAGCATTCCAATAGTCCTCTCTTATGTAATTTTAATAATCGATTAATTTTAAGGTAACTGTTTCTTCCCAATATAAAGAAATTGATAATATATGTTATCTAAAATATAATGTATTTGAGCCCTTTATGTTTCACTGCAGATTCATTCGTTATCTTTTCCGTTATCCGGCCTCAATCCCAATTCCAACGGCAGGGTAATTATGATTAGTTTTTATCAATGATAATAATGATAATAGATGCTGAGACATACCTCTAGGAGTCTAGGGCTATTTATCCACTACAACAAATGGTGTAATTATACACACACATTGGGGCATGTTTACACGGTTATAAGTGTTACTAAAATTGGAGTCCACGATGGGCCTAACCGTGGAGTATATCGGCGTCACAAAATGGTGGACGGTACTATGCGTAGACATTTGGATTTGATTGTACACAAAACTGTTAAATCTGTCTAAACTGTAACAATTTGGCCGGTTTGGCCAGGTTGTGTAACATACTTCAGCCTGCCAGATTGTAAATACGTGAAACCATCAATTGCCGGTTCGAGGGACGGTATTGATTTCTTTCACAGGCCGTGTCGGCCATTTTAATATTACACTATACGTTTGTATATTCTTACATGAAATGATGTGAAACTTCTTTATGCAATTCCAAGATTGTATATTGAACTCTGTTTTGTACCAATAATATAGATATAGGATTGCGTTTTGATTGGACGGTGTCATTTGTTTTTTTGGAAGAAGCATTTTTTCCCCACTTTTCACTTTTTTTTTCTAGCAGTCGCGCAGAGGTATTTGTTTATTTTTTACTTTTCACTTCTCACTTCTTAAAAAATTAGATATAAATTTTCACTTCTTCCCATCTCTTCAACACAAACCATATCTATTTCTTTTTCATTCTTTTCTTTAAAAAGCACAAAAAATAAATGGTCTTTTTTTCTGCCGATGAAGACTTTAGATGTACCTCTTATTTTATAGACATGGTTTTGCGATGAAGAGATAAAACCTCTAAAACAAACGATTAAGTGTGCATAAATTATATATTCTTTTTGAAGTGGAATTGCATATATATTCTTCCAACAAATTAATACAAAGAGCTTGGTACCACATAAGAGTACACTGCAGGACGTAGAATATAGGTGTAACAAACTTTACAAAAGACACCAAATCACCATACTAATTATTAGGTTATACACTTTACATCAACTAGCTAACACTCTACAAAGCTTTGCTTATATGAATTACTCGACTACTACAACCACTAAATATGCTCCAAAGAAACTAAATATCCACAGTTTCAAGAACTAACAAGATTGACAAGTAACCACCACGCGTGGCCGAGTGGGCAAACACACTTAAAATGACCACGCCAACCTCTTTGAACGGGAAAGATTTACTCGGTTTGAGTATGTTTGATGGTACGTGAACCTAGGCCCCGTGGTTTAATCAACCAAATGGTCGCAAACTATAGTATAAAATGAAAAACAAGATTGACAGTTAAATTGACTAAAAAAGAATAAATAATGGTCTAATCCATTAAAAGCGGCAAAACCACACCGGTTCACAATGGTCCGGTGTCATGCGGTTCGAATCGAGAGTCACCTCTAGATGGTTTAAGTTGTCATTTATTTAAACCGTAGTTAGGCCAAGATTTTTGGCGGAAACCGCCGACGGATCATGTACACAAAATAAGTATTATCTTCAAATTACAACAAATCGAAATCTAAAAGTTGGTATACTTTTGTTAATGAATATTTAACATGGTACCAAATCGGTAGCGGACCTAGAACTTAGTCTGAACACGTGCAAAAAGAATAAATAATGGTTGGTTTAGTCAACCAAATGGTCGCAAACTATAGTAGAAAAATAAAAACAAGATTGACAATTAAATTGACTAAAAAAGAATAAATAATGGTCTAATCCATTAAAAGCGGCAAAACCACATTGGTTCACAATGGTTTGGCCATGCGGTTTGGCCGAGGGTCACATCTAAATGGTTTAAGTTTTCACTTTTTTTGAAACCGTAGTTAGGCCAAGATTTTGGCAAAACCGCCATATCATATCATGTACACAAAATTAGTATTATCTTCAAATTACAAAAAATCAAAATTCTAAAACCAAGTATAATTTGTTAATGAATATTTAACATGGTACCAAATCAGCGTGGACCTAGAACTTAGCGTGACAAGGTGCAAAAAAGAATAAATTATGATTGGTTTAGTCAACAAAATGGAACGCAAACTGTAGTAGAAAAAGAAAATCAAATTTGACAATTAAATTGACTAAAAGAGAATAAATAATGGTCTAATCCATTAAAAGCAACAAAACCACACCGGTTCACAATGGTGTGGCCGTGCGGTTCGGCCGAGGGTCACCTTGGCCAGTTTAAGTTGTTATTTTTTTGAAACCGTAGTTAGGCCAAGATTTTTGGCAAAAACCAACCCGTACCATGTACACAAATAAGTATTATCTTCAAATTACAACAAATCGAAATTTAAAAATACGTATTTTAACATCATATTAAAATATATAAATTAATTACAAAGTTATCAATTGCATTTAGAAAAATTCATTATGTTTAACAAATTTTCACTAAGGGGAGAAAATCCATCAAGTTCCATGAAACCCTCTAAGTCCGCCTCTATACCAAATGATAATCAGATAATGATATTGAGAATTCAAAAGAAAAAAAATTAATATATATCAAAATAGTTCAAATGGTGGTTTAGCTAAGGTCTATCTTTGTTTTATATGAAAACAAAAATATGAAAATAACTTTGGGGCAACTAGCGATAATTTAAGATTGGGTTTTGCTATACAACTGGGCACTGTTTAAAAATAATTTATTAAATTATTTTACTCATCTTATTATTATTATTATTTTTAATTAATTCACCTTATACACAATACATTCATCATGAATCATGAATGCAATTATAAATTTTATTTTTAAATTCAACTTAAATATGAAAATAAAAAGTAAATAAATGACTCTTAAACACTACTCATAGCAAAACCCTTTTAAGATTTACTAGAAGGGTACCAAGTAATGTCATGGTACCCGTGATTATTTTTGTGCCGAGCAAATGTTTTCATTTTAAACTTTCCTTATTTATCATGTCCCAAATACTTTATAACGTAGAATATATATGTTTTTCAAATGTAGAACGTCCAAATTATTAATAGTTTAAATATTTAGCACTTTTATTTTTCAAAATTTAGCATTAAATTGATTGTTATTATTATTATTATTTTTCAAATGGGATGTTACAACTTTGGGTTGTTAAAATACATTTAAGTTCCAGTATGTTACAATCCTGAATTTTTAATAGCAAAATTAATACATTTAACTTTAAGCTGAAATCTCTTTATGTGCAACTTCCTTTTAATAGTAATGTTTTTGGTCTTTAAATTTTTAAGACTTCTTTATTTAGAATGTCCTAAACACTTTATAAAGGAGTATAGATATAGATAAGCTGAAATCTCTTTATGTGCAACTTCCTTTTAATAGTAATGTTTTTGGTCTTAAAATTTTTAAGACTTCTTTATTTAGAATGTCCTAAACACTTTATAAAGGAGTATAGATAAGTGAAATCCATCGATCTTCAATGGCAACAAATCCTTCCATTAGCATTCCAATAGTCCCTCTCTTGCGTAATTTTAATAATCAGATTAATTTTAAGGTAACCCGTTTCTTCCCCAATATAAAGAAATTGATAATATATGTTATCTAAAATATAATGTATTTGAGCCCTTTATGTTTCACTGCAGATTCATTCGTTATCTTTTCCGTTATCCGGCCTCAATCCCAATTCCAACGGCAGGGTAATTATGATTAGTTTTTATCAATGATAATAATGATAATAGATGATGAGACATACCTCTAGGAGTCTAGGGCTATTTATCCACTACAACAAATGGTGTAATTATACACACGCATTGGGGCATGTTTACACGGTTATAAGTGTTACTAAAATTGGAGTCCACGATGGGCCTAACCGTGGAGTATATCGGCGTCACAAAATGGTGGACGGTACTATGCGAGACATTTGGATTTGATTGTACACAAAGCATTAACTGTCTAAAGCTGTAACAATTTGGCGGTTTGGCGGGTTGTGTAACATACTTCACCGCCAGATTGTAAATACGTGAAACCATCAATTGCCGGTTCGAGGGGTATTGATTTCTTTCACAGCCGTGTCGCCATTTAATATTACACTATACGTTTGTATATTCTTACATGAAATGATGTGAAACTTCTTTATGCAATTCCAAGATTGTATATTGAACTCTGCTTTGTACCAATAATATAGATATAGGATTGCTTTGATTGACGGTGTCATTTGTTTTTTGAAGAAGCATTTTTCCCCACTTTTCACTTTTTTTTTCTAGCGATCAGCAGAGGTATTTGTTTATTTTTACTTTTCACTTCTCACTTCTTAAAAAATTAGATATAAATTTTCACTTCTTCCCATCTCTTCAACACAAACCATATCTATTTCTTTTTCATTCTTTTCTTTAAAAAGCACAAAAAATAAATGGTCTTTTTTTCTGCCGATGAAGACTTTAGATGTACCTCTTATTTTATAGACATGGTTTGCAGATGAAGAGATAAAACCTCTAAAAACAAACGATTAAGTGTGCAGAAATTATATATTCTTTTATGAAGTGGGAATTGCATATATATTCTTCCAACAAATTAATACACAGGTACCACATAAGAGTACACCTGCAGGACGTAGAATATAGGTGTAACAAACTTTACAAAAGACACCAAATCACCATACTAATTATTAGGTTATACACTTTACATCAACTAGCTAACACTCTACAAAGCTTTGCTTATATGAATTACTCGACTACTACAACCACTAAATATGCTCCAAAGAAACTAAATATCCACAGTTTCGCAACTAACAAGATTGACAAGTAACCACCACGCGTGGCCGAGTGGGCAAACACACTTAAAATGACCACGCCAACCTCTTTGAACGGGAAAGATTTACTCGGTTTGAGTATGTTTGATGGTACGTGAACCTAGGCCCTGTGGTTTAATCAACCAAATGGTCGCAAACTATAGTAGAAAATGAAAAACAAGATTGACTGTTAAATTGACTAAAAAGAATAAATAATGGTCTAATCCATTAAAGCGGCAAAACCACACCGGTTCACAATGGTGCGGTGCATGCGGTTCGACCGAGAGTCACCTCTAGATGGTTTAAGTTGTCATTTATTTAAACCGTAGTTAGGCCAAGATTTTTGGCGGAAACCGGCCGTATCAGATCATGTACACAAAATAAGTATTATCTTCAAATTACAACAAATCGAAATCTAAAAGTTGGTATACTTTTGTTAATGAATATTTAACATGGTACCAAATCAGCGCGGACCTAGAACTTAGTCTGAACACGTGCAAAAAAGAATAAATAATGGTTGGTTTAGTCAACCAAATGGTCGCAAACTATAGTAGAAAAATAAAAACAAGATTGACAATTAAATTGACTAAAAAAGAATAAATAATGGTCTAATCCATTAAAAGCGGCAAAACCACATTGGTTCACAATGGTTTGGCCATGCGGTTTGGCCGAGGGTCACATCTAAATGGTTTAAGTTTTCATTTTTTTTGAAACCGTAGTTAGGCCAAGATTTTTGGCGAAAACCGGCCATATCATATCATGTACACAAAATTAGTATTATCTTCAAATTACAAAAAATCAAAATTCTAAAACCAAGTATAATTTGTTAATGAATATTTAACATGGTACCAAATCAGCGTGGACCTAGAACTTAGCGTGACAAGGTGCAAAAAAGAATAAATTATGATTGGTTTAGTCAACAAAATGGAACGCAAACTGTAGTAGAAAAAGAAAATCAAATTTGACAATTAAATTGACTAAAGAGAATAAATAATGGTCTAATCCATTAAAAGCAACAAAACCACACCGGTTCACAATGGTGTGGCCGTATGTTCGGCCGAGGGTCACCTTGGCCGCTTTTGTTGTTATTTTTGAAACCGTAGTTAGCCAAGATTTTTGGCAAAACCAACCCGTACCATGTACACAAATAAGTATTATCTTCAAATTACAACAAATCGAAATTCTAAAATACGATTTTTAACATCATATTAAAATATATAAATTAATTACAAAGTTATCAATTGCATTTTAGAAAATTCATTATGTTTAACAAATTTTCACTAAGGGAGAAAATCCATCAAGTTCCATGAAACCTCTAAGTCCGCCTCTATACCAAATGATAATCGATAATGATATTGAGAATTCAAAAGAAAAAAATTAATATATATCAAAATAGTTCAAATGGTGGTTTAGCTAAGGTCTATCTTTGTTTTATATGAAAACAAAAATATGAAAATAACTTTGGGGCAACTAGCGATAATTTAAGATTGGGTTTTGCTATACAACTGGGCACTGTTTAAAAATAATTTATTAAATTATTTTACTCATCTTATTATTATTATTATTTTTAATTAATTCACCTTATACACAATACATTCATCATGAATCATGAATGCAATTATAAATTTTATTTTTAAATTCAACTTAAATATGAAAATAAAAAGTAAATAAATGACTCTTAAACACTACTCATAGCAAAACCCTTTTAAGATTTATAAGTGAAATCCATCGATCTTCAATGGCAACAAATCCTTCCATTAGCATTCCAATAGTCCCTCTCTTGCGTAATTTTAATAATCAGATTAATTTTAAGGTAACCTGTTTCTTCCCCAATATAAAGAAATTGATAATATATGTTATCTAAAATATAATGTATTTGAGCCCTTTATGTTTCACTGCAGATTCATTCGTTATCTTTTCCGTTATCCGGCCTCAATCCCAATTCCAACGGCAGGGTAATTATGATTAGTTTTTATCAATGATAATAATGATAATAGATGCTGAGACATACCTCTAGGAGTCTAGGGCTATTTATCCACTACAACAAATGGTGTAATTATACACACGCATTGGGGCATGTTTACACGGTTATAAGTGTTACTAAAATTGGAGTCCACGATGGGCCTAACCGTGGAGTATATCGGCGTCACAAAATGGTGGACGGTACTATGCGTAGACATTTGGATTTGATTGTCACACTGAGAAGTGTGGCAAAAGTGACTAAAAGTCCACCCTTTTTGTCGTCACAAAAATTTAGAAGTTGTCACAAAAAGAAGCGTGTAAAATTTTGAAAAGTACACGCTTTATATGGTGGAGTAAGTTTAAGCATGAACCATGAGAGAAAAAACTCCACGGTTTATAATGTGTCTCTCTTTTGATAAAATTACAATTATAACCCTGTACTTTTAATAATTTTACAATTGATACCTGTATTATAAGGAAATCTGAAAACAAACATACTTGATTCTCGCAAGACTAGTCAGATACTTAATTCCAGATTTCAACATACTTGATTTCTTGCAGAAAAGATTTCTTGCAGACATTGAAATACAAAATATATTTCTTGCAGCATGACTAGCTGTACAAAAGATTTCAACATACTTGATTCAACATACCATATTTCTAAGTACATAGTTCTGCCCACTGATACAAACCAACAAAAGATTTATAGACGAGATTCTAAGTATGTTTACAAAACATCATCTATTAGAGGAGACTGAAATTCCATTAACATTTCTTCGATCTCTCATCTTCAACAAGCTCCTAAATATAAAGAAAGAAAATCAAAAATTAGTTTGTATTTAAAAACTTAAAAGATCATCTATATAACATCTTAAAGATTTTCTTAGACATAGCTACTAATGCATAGGATACAAATTGGCCATTTTACATATGAGAAGCTTAAAATATGTGTTAACTACATTACATCTACTAATGCATTTTGGAATTTGAGAAGCTCAACAAGAGGAGGGATAGCGACACATGTCACTATTTGTTCTTTGTTTCTGGAATTTCATGTGGATGTTGAACTTGTTAGATAAACAATGGTTAACTGGACCTTGTACAAAAGGTAATAAAATCTAACATATGAATGACCAAATAAAAGTAACAGCAGCATGCCCTATATAGTGTACTATCAGTGATAGTTTAATCAAGATTATTGAAACAATTAATAAGTTAAAATTAAACAATGGTTAACTGGCCATACCTTGTACAAAAGGTAATAGATAGCTCTTTCCTCTATGTCTGTTTTATCTAGTATAGTTATGGCGACGAGGCCGATGGGAGATGAGGACATCTGTCCTCAGTATTTGTTATTTAGTTATGTATGTTCTCATCGATGACCGTTTCTAGTCCCAATCAAATCACCTTCAATATGCCATTGAAGTTGAAGTTAGTGTCAATATAAGTGCAAAGACAAAGTTGCAAGTTCAAGGCTAGCCTAAGAATTATGAGCCAAAATCAGTAGGGCAACAAATGGACCCAACACTCGTGTTATTAACTAAACTGAAAATAGATTTTAGCCTTTGTACAACAAAACCTCTTATTACGGAAAATCTTTATCCTCTTGTCCTTTCAAAATCTTCACCTAGTCGTACATCTCAACAATAACACAAGTTTCTATCTGTGAAAACAATTAGTTCCTCCTTATGCATACTATTTGCTAATCGAATTCAAATGTGTTATCTGCTACTTACTAATTCCCTATTTCCTAGCTTTAAGAAGACAACATCTCATATTCTTATTTATATTCAACTAATAAATTCCTCAAGCAGAACTCTCAAAATAATCACTACTTACCAAACCAAACATTTAACATAGATCACACAAAAACACGTCACGCCTCGAGGTCGTTATCGACTAACTGTCACCAAACACCATGTCTGTACTACTGATCTGTACTACAATGTGCATCATCTTACAAATTATCTTTATGCAATTAATAACTTACGAAAGTCCTCATCAATCAACATATAAATTTAAAACATTAAAATATATACATTTAGTGATCCATGATGGGTGAGTAGTGGTCCAGTAATTGGTGATGCGCCAAAAGAGGGTGAAAAAACATAAAATACTTCAAACAAGGGATGAAAAAATTTATTGCGATAAACAATAAACCACTCAATTGTTTGTCACATGTACCGTAGAAGCAAGACCGGAGAAGAAAGCGGATAGAAGCACCATTATATAGATCAGAAACGCAGTTTCAACAACTTTGAGCATTCCATAAAGCTCATTTAGCTTTTGTCCCATATCCTTAAGTTGCAAACCTTGATTCTCTAATTGCTTTTATGAGTCTCTATTTCCTTATTTTGATTCTCTAATTGCTTTTTTGAGTCTCTAATTATTTTTTTGAGTCTGTACTTTCTCCAACAAAAACGATTTTCATTTGTTAGAACCTCACCCTCATCTTTCTTAGATCGCAATGAATTTGGATACTTGGGATTTTGTTACACGGCTCCAAAACAACGAGGATTTTCATCTCCAATAAGTGTGTTAAGAACATTCCTAGCAATTTACGCCACTCGTCATGTTCAACATTACCTTCGGGACCTCCTAGCTCTAACTTCTTTCTTAATATTTCTCTATTTGCTTGAGCACGAAACAATGCATACGCTTCTAAGTTCATAAATCAAAATATGCCATATAAAACTTAAAAAAAAATAATCCAAGATGTGTATACCATCATTTCATTGTTGCTTCTTGAATATATGTGTCGTCCACGCTTTATAACAAATTTGAAACCTTTCAACATCATTCGGTGATCTTTTATTATTCACTTTCAGTATATTAGATAGAGAATATCAAAGAATGCATAACAATCTGAGTTATAGCGGTTGTGAGATTAAATATACTCACAAATTCATGGTTTCTTGGCAAACCGACAAAGAGAGTATGACTATGCATCCGGTCATGTCGTGCTTTCTTCCCACATCCGATTGTTTCGCATTTGGGACACCGGTCAAGATCACCCATATATAGTTTTACAAGCAATAATGTATGATACGATCGATTAAAATGTTAATGGTAAAACATAGAATTCTTATCACAAGTCATCTAGACATGTCAGTTAAGAATAGTAATAAAGCACAATTGAAATCCTCCATAAGAACCTGATATAAAGAAAACAAAATCCAACACTGTTTCCTGGACATTGTGACCAACTGAAATCATAAGTAATCGAAAAGAATCGCTGCATCATAACTGCGATAACTACAATATCTTATGTCAATGTCCCACAGGAATTTCATCATTTCCTTTTCTATCCAATAAAATTTGAATAACAGTTAGAAATCTGATCCATCAATTTAATTAGTTTGAGTGCCAGAGATATTTAACAAGGGTATTTCACACATTTGATCATGATCAACTGCTTTGTCAAAATTCAGATGCCGTGAAAGGGGACTATCGATATTGCAGAAAGATCAAAGACGACATTCATTTCAAAAATGAGAGCAATGACCCTGCACAAACATTTAGCTAGACTAGAAAGAGAAACATTGCAGAATGGCTTTTGTTTCCTAATCCTATTAAAGATGTTTGTTTCCTTTTTATAATCTCTCCTATCTGATTTATTTAATCTGAAACTGATCATTCATTAAAGTATGACCCCTGAAACCTTATGTGTAAGATCTTCTATTTCCCCTAGCTAGACTATTAAATTATTCATCGCCACCCTTCTGAATAGTATACTCATCCAAAATCTCATTTAATCCAATACAAATTTAACTGTCAGAAATAATTCTCAGCAGACACTTCGCCCCTTATCTGTCTCTTTCCAAATCTGCTGTTAAAACCTATTACCTATTGCTCAACCGATCATATACACTGCTCGCATCCTAGCATGTACCACAACATACTTATCAAATTTATAAATCGCAACTACCTAAACAAGCATGAGTTTCTAGATAACAATACTTGTAACAACTAAACACAACACAAACTTATCAAACGACAATTCAAGATCAAAAATAACCTATGTGTCGTAGAATTCCCAAACATCACATAATTCCTATGCATAAACCTATTGTATATCACAATATAAGGTCCGAAATCATAAATTTAACTTCATACAAGACAAACAATTAGTATAATCAAAACAACAAACTCAAGAACATTAACTTATTAGTTACAAAGTATCGCAATTTACAATCACCTATCCTAGCACGTATCATGATATAAGGAACAAAATCATAAACTTTTTAATAACAAACTAAACACCAATCACCTATCCTTAAACTTAACGTGTTACTATTCTAATGACTAGCAATCTTAAGTAATCACAATGAAATAATCGATGCATCGGACGTGAAAACGAAACCCGAAATCAGATAATCGAAAAGAATCACTCTATTCAAACCAATAAAAGAATATTTTGTACATCAAGAGTGGAAAAAATTAATACCTTTGCTATAGGCTTTCGAAGATGACTTTTATACACTTGCCATTGGTGGTCACGGAAGTTTGCTATAAAAATTAATCCAACTTTTATCCATCGGTTATACTTACCAAGTTTCCAATACAATGCCTAAAGTCATCAGAATTGAAATGTTATTGATTTTAAATTCCAAAAATTCTATCAATGAATATATGGAAATTGAGTTCTATGCGCTAATAATGATTTTAATATTGAAATGCAATGAGTGAATAATAACATATATAATGTACGAAAAAAATACTAGCAACTTCTAATATAGTAAAAAAAGGTTGCATACTTAAAATCAATCAATGTAATCATGAATCACAACTACTAGCCACATGTACCTTGCACAGTCAAGTATACTTACACACATTAACAACCATCGAAAGCTTTGTTCATATGAAATATACAAAAGCATCATACATCATATATTACTGATAGAAGTAAAGCATCTATTACTAATCAACATATACATAATAATTGTATATCCTAATCACAGAATTCTTAAGTCAACGATATATTATATACTATTACTAATCAACATATACATAATAACAACATATATTACTAATCAACATATACTATCACTAATCAACATATACATCATCATATATTACTGATAGAAGTAAAGCATCTATTACTAATCAACATATACATGATAAGATTCGCAAAAACTCACATAATTCTTAAGTCTCTTTTCACAATGTATTCTATTCAATCCACAGTACAATTCAGATAATGAAATTCAAAATCGTGTTGAGATTACATACCTTAATCGAATTGAGACTACACCAGAAATCGAAAGTAACCTAACATCAACCAAGAGAAATCGAAAGTAACCTAACCTCCACCGGTGCAACTCGAAACTAAACTAACATCCACCGTGAGAAATCGAAAGTAACCTAACATCCACCAGTGCGAATCGAAACTAAACTAACATCACCAAAGACAAATCGAAACTAACCTAACATCCACCACGTGCAAATCAAAATCGTGTTCAGATAACGAATTATTCAATCACATTAATTTGATTGAATTAGGGTTTACACGAATTGAGATTTGTGGAAAATGAATTGTTGAAGATGAGCATAATGAATTGGGGAAAATGATTTGGGAAAATGTAGTGAGATGTACTCGAATTGTTATATGTTTTTCGGTTTCATTTTATATTTTTTCAGTATCTCTCGAATTGGGGAAGATTGCATAACTGATTGTGATAGTGAGAGAATTTATATATATACTAAATACCGGGGAGGAAAACAGTAACCAAGCACGCATTAATTGCCAACTTTCACAACTTGGCAAAAAGCCCCTGAGGTTCAAGTGTCGTTGCAAAGCAAGTCCTTTAGCATTAATTATCTTTGGCAACTTGGCAAAAACAGCCCCTGAGATTTAAGTGTCGTTGCAAAGTAAGTCCTTTAGCATTAATTGCTATCTGTTGCAATTTGGCAAAAATAGTCCCTAAGGTTTAAGTGTCGTTACAAAGTAAGTCCTTTGTAGCCGCGAAAATAGTCCATAAGGTTTTAATTGTATTTGCAAAGCCGGTCCAAACAAATTTTTCGGCCATTCATCAGTTCCAAATTCACGTCTACAAAAGCAATCCCGCTGCATCGCGCGGGTTTTCCTCACTCGTTGTTATCTGTATTTGTGATAGTGAGAGTGTGTTTTTAGTTTGGATAATGTATTTTATTATTATAGGTATATAAAAAGTCCACGTTTTTTGTGGTGAACTTAATTCTTTTTATTTCTATACTCAAATATTTGTACACGCTTTTATGTGTAGCTTTTGGTATATTATATCCACGCTAAAGGATGTGGCTATTCCTTTTAGTTTTTACACGCTTACAAGTGTGGACTACTTAGTAACATACACACATTTTTGCGTGACCATTGTAAATATTTTAGACACGCTTAGAGATGTGTACAAGACTGAAAAAAATTCCACCCTTCCAAAAGCGTGGAAAAATAAGCGTCGAGATTCTAACTTTTTTTTGTAGTGATCTTACGTTTTCTAAACTTTTAAACACAATGTTACATGTTGCTGTATTCGGTATGGTTTTGTAGCAAAATACTACGCCTGTCAGATTCCAATGTCGATGCACAAACGAGGAGAATCGCAGGCAGATTAAAACTTTTGGTATGCATATCTTTATCTTTTACTTTATGACTATGGTTTCTTTTAGTTCTTTGTCAGTCTTACAAACATACAAGCCTTTATCGGTTTTGTAACTCGTTATTGTTTCTTTTGTTTTTACCCTTGGGGGTGATTTAGGAGACTATATGGATCCAATTTGTTCCTAAGTTGCACACTCGATCAGTCTTAAAATATTATGTTACTTTTCTTAGGACCAATAAGGGATGGCATTTCGAATCTCACCTCCAGTTGGATGAGTGTGGTTTCTTCTCCAATACTTGAGTTCTTTTTGCTAAAGAGAGAACCACAAAATGTGTCATTTGATGAATTAATGGGTGTTGATATTATAAAACAATTTCGACAGGTATATGTAGTCTTCTGTTTCGCACATACTTGCTTATGACCTTGGTTTTATCATATAGTGGATTTGATTAATTATGCATTTGAACATTGTAGTATATATGTGTATTACAAGCAAAGAGTGGATCCAAGAGCCTACCACAAGGGGTTTTTCTTTTTGGTCCTCCAGGAACTGGGAAAACTACATTAGTTCATGCCATGGCTCATGAAGCCAAAGTGTCATTTTTTCCCCTTTCTGCTAGGGATGTTGCAACAGGAGCTGGAGCTCTTAGGATTAAAAGACTTTTTAATGAAGCAAGAAGATGGTCACCATCCATCGTATACATTGAAGATTTAGATATCATTGCAGGTGAAGAAAGAAATCCTAAATCTACTAAAGCTATAAAACAGGTAAACAAGCATAATTTGAATTCGGAGGTCAAACAAGTGATTTGTTTGTTGTTGATGATGTGATATTGATGTAATCCCATTTTTCTCGTCACAATAACTAAAACTATTAGAAGAGGATAGAAAGTTTCAGGCCACTGGTTTCTACTCTTCAAATCTGAAAACACAGTGTTAAGTTTTAGCTTCCTATTGTTTTCGTCTGTCATCTAGTTTGGGTTCAGTGTGGTTCCTGTCTTCTTGTATATCCTCTTGAAACGATACCTAAAACATTCTAGAACACAAATTATACTAAATCCCACATGCAAAATATTTCATATATATTTTTTTATGTTATAGCTTTTTACCGAGATGGAAAAGGGGTACTACAGAAACAGAAACGAGGGAAGATTAGTGCTAGTAATAGGCGCTACTAATAGACTTTGGTCACTAGATGAAAAGTTGCATATTTTTAGGCACTTCCATAGGACGTTCCGTGTGGCTGAACCAAATGAAGATTGTAGGCGAAAGATGTTCGGTTCATATTTAGAAGAATTTATTTTGGAGGAATACAAAGAAGCCATTTGCAACCTTGTCGCAAAATCAACACCAGGCTTAGTCTGGGGTGATCTTCAAGAGATAGGCGATGAATCTACTAGACTTGCTGCTCGAAGAGGTTTGTTATAAACCTAATAAAATGAACTACTTATACATATTAATTGTTTGATACATCAAAATGATGTCATTGATTTATATTGTTCTAAATACGTTCACAGAAGGTGATCATGTATCAATGGCTGATGTTCGTCAAGCTATTGAAAGGGTGAATGTCAATTTGCGTATTGAAGACAGATGAACCAGTGATAAAAGTGTCCATGCGACTGACCGTTGGTTCAAAAAGCTAGTCGAGGGATCCAGGATTGCTCATCTAACAATGGCATATACGTCTATTTATAATCTTCTTTATTTTTGTTACTCAGGTCGTGCATTAATGCTAATATATGTATAGACACTCGAGAGAGCTAGAGATTGGTTAAAGTAAGCAATATAACTTGGAGATTGGTCAAAGTATGAGTCTTGACAAAGAAGCCAAACAAATTTGTGTATACCAGACTACTTATCAGTCTCTCGACTTTCTTTCTATGTAGTGAACTTAGATAATAACCCCAAAAATTATCGGTTGCGTTTAGTTGTAAGAAAAAGACCCATGTTTTTTAACAAAACAAAGTAAACTTAAACCATGTTCAAATCACTTTAATTTCAAAAAATTCTCCGCAAAACAAAATTATTTATTTCCTAACTTAACAACTAAAATTACAAAACACATTGTACAATAGACAAATAAAATTACAAAACACATTTTCCTAACTGCCATGGTAGTGAGTGGGTACAATCAGTGGCGGAGATAAGGGGCGTCGCAAGGGTCACGTGCCCCCTAGCGAAAAAAATTGTAGTGTAAAATTTTGAAAATATTTGACTTTTTTTTGTAATTTGTCTTCTTACGAAACAATTTATAGTGTAGTTTCTAAAAAAAATTAAAATGTGCCCTTCAAGCAAAATTTTCTGGCTCCGCTCCCGGGTATAATAATAAATTGTATGGATAGTTAACAACTTGCAATTTTGTTAGGATGATGGTCAAATCTTTCCTAAAGTTCACTGAGATGTCTAAAGGGGAGTTTGGAACATAGGTATGTTGCATAAATGTCCTTTTGAACATAGCAAAGTATTTACGCCTATAGACAACGGTATGTAGTTTTTGACAAATTTTGGTTAAGTTAATTTGTGTGTTCGTTTGTTGGTGCGTGTTTAAGAGATGAGAGAATATTAGGTCGGTATTGTTTCTTACTTTGTTGTGTGTGTTTGTGAGTGAAATAAAGATGGTAAAATATGGATCACCCTTTATTGTGTTGCCTTCATGTGATGTTGTGACTTTTGGACCGACATGCTCACACTTTTGGATCATGACATCTTTCATCAGAGTAGCGGAAGCTTTACTGGCTCATGATATTTGCAGCAGCGTAGCGGAAACATAGTATAAAAATATCAGAGCCAGGTTCTGTAGATATGCACAAGTCATGATTTCTTCAATTAAGTGTGGATGCTGTGAGCATGCGGCTTTGGATTGACTCCTCAATTCTGATCAGCTGCAACCGTCCAAATGTACCTGCAAACAACAGTTAGCAATAAAGCGCAAGAAAGTGTCTTTGAACACTTTCGTTGAATTGAGGTACACGGCCTACGGTTCCCCGTTGATCAGTACAAGTACTGCCTGTGATCAGGTATAATTCCAAAGAATCTCCTTGATAGGGTTTCGCAGCTGTTCTAGCTATTCTCAAACCGGAACGTCTCAAAGAAGACAACACGGAGTGAGTGAACCAGCGAATTAAGATTCACTGATTGATGAAAAATTGATTTGAAAAAAAATCGCGTATTGCTTAGAAGAAAGAGTTTTGCAATACGATGAAGGTTTTATGAGAAGATCAATTTTCAATCAAAAATACCTTTTGTATTTGAAAAGAGTACACATTCGACGTGCTAGAGAAAAGAAGAGATTCGCACATCGAACGGTTTTTCCAAAAGCATTTTTTCAATCAGAGATACTTTTTGAATTTGAAAATGAATACACATTCGATGCGCTGGATTGATGAGTGTGTAAATACTCATCATTTTTAGTCAACCGAAGCGCGAAAACGCTTAAAAATGCTCAAATGCATCAAAATATCGAAAATATTCCAAATTGCATTTATATGTTTCGATGCAAAATGTTCAAAATCGATGAAAATGAGCAAAGTTTGTATAACTGGCGCTTCATCCCCAAGTTTCAAAAATTGTCGTGAATAGTCCTCGAGCACATAATTTCAAAAGAAAATCACCAAAGGTCCTTTTAAATCATAAGTTGTCAAAATTAGTCCTTGGTGAAAAATATCAAAAGTTTGAGAAAATTACAAATTAGTCCTTCAAGTTTGAAATTTGGCAAAATGGCCCTGAAATTGGAAATGTCAAGTTTGGTCCTTGTACTATGGAAACTTGTCACTTTTAGTCCTTGAGCAACTTTGATGAATTGGCGAATTGGTCCTTGCATTTTTCGTAAATTACAAAAGAGTCCTTGTCATTAATAAGCCTATACCACTGGACCTTTCCTTTGTATTTGACCCCTCTTTATTATTACACCCGGTCAAATGCCAAGTCAAACCCACCCTTGGCGCCAAACACTTTGTCTTCCTCCACCGCTTCTCTCGCGACAAGCAAGCACCCATTCCCTCCTCTCATCCACTCAAACTTGTTCCCCACCTCAACAAGCCTCCAAGATGCATTTAATGCACCTCCCTCCTCACTCAACCTAACTCGTCAAATACCAATTTGGCGCTAAAATCCATTCAATGGCCTGGATTGCTTGAAATCATCCAGTGGTGGAGATTAATGTTGGGAATTGGTCATGATGAGAGAGAAGATGTTTGGTTTATAAAAGAAAGCAAGAGGAGCGAGAGAAGAGTCTACTAGTTTATTTTATTTTCACTTATGTCGTTTTAATTCAAAGCTTTTAATTTAATGTAATATCCTGAAATATTTTGTTTCTAAGTATCAAAGTAAGGTTATTGTATCTGTATAATCAACTTTTAAGTATCAATTCAAGTTATTGTTCACATTTCAAATTTTTACACCACTGCTGGTAGTTTCAGTTTTTATTTCTTACAACCAAGCTTCAATAAGCTTGTTTCTCAGTTCTAATAAGCTTATACAAGCTTCTTATAGCTTTGTGTAAGCTTAAGTTTAAGTTTCAATTCATTTTGGTTCTTGGTCAACAGAAAGTCAAACTGGGTCAAATGGCAATGGAAATGGTTAATGGTTGATGCAGCATGGAAATGGGTTGATCTTGAATTCAATGGGTTGTTATAATTAGGGTAGTGGTCCTTTGGTTACTGTTTTCAAGCCATAGTGGCTATGGACCATTTGTAAGTCATTTTAAAGTTTCATATGCATAACTGTCTTTGTGGTTATAACTAGTTTTAATCTATTTAATTAGTTGTACTTAGGTGGATAAAACTTAGTTGGATCATTAATCATAGCTTAATCTGTTTAGGTCGGCTTTTATTGCAAACAATGAATTCGTGTGTGTTGGATCAGTGTCCTTAAACCGTGTTGCGAGTTTGTGCGAGGGGTAGAACCTGTTGTATCATGCTTGTTTATCTTTATTGAACTCATATCCGCCTTTAGTCTAGTGCTTGATAACACCGAAAGTCAAAACTCCATAAAACTGCCTAACTGCTCTTAATGTTGGATTTTTGAAAATCAAATCACTTGTTTTGTGCTTAGAAACATAGACATTGCTTGCATTGTGTTCATTACATCATATTACATCAATATCAGTGCCAAAATTGGTTTCAAATTTCATTTTGGTCAAAGTTCATAGCCGTCTTCAAAAGTCAAATTAGCAAATCCGCTGAGCCCATATGGAAGGAATTTTCATGGACTCATTCTTGGACCAAATTCAAGGAGAATTGTTGTTTTAAAACTTAAGCTGGTCTCATTTCTTATAGTCATTTTTGTAGAATTTACAATTTTATAAAAGCTTCAAACAAGCTTGTCTTTTGGGTCTTAGTTGCCCTGTTCAAGTACTTAGCATATGCTGAGTTTTCTCAGTTATTTGCAGATATTGCACAGATCTCAACCCAGCTCATCATGGTCTGATATTTGGTTTATAGTTGGTCACCCAGGTCTAGTTTAAGTCTCCACATTTAGTTTTTGATTTCTAGCTTATTCAAGTGCTTAATTTCGCCAAACACGGGTACCCACTCATTCGTTAAGGCTTAAACTCAAATAAGCCAAATCCTTGCAAGTTGCAATCCAGAGGTTATAGATAATTGTTTTCTGTTGCATTTTGGTTCTTTTAGCTTATTTAAGCTTCTATTTTGGTTTGTGCTTATTGGTCTCCATTTGCTTACTCAAAGTGCTTATTTATAAGCCCTTGGTTTAGCAGCTTCATATTCCTCCACACAAGCCCTTGTTTTTCCATTTTCCTAGCTTCCTAATATAATTTTAGAGTTTTCTTGAATTTTCAGATTTTTCCAAGTTGGTTTGCTATTTTTCGCATTTAAATTAGTTTTAAGCATTGTTAATTAGCATTAAATACAATTAATTAAGAAAAGTCTCAAAAATAATTTTTCATTTTTTATTAAGTTAAGATAAATATAAAAGTCAAAAATATTTTTCTAGATTTTCTTAGTTAAATTGTATTTTAAATAATTTAATTAGTTTTTATTAGTTTTAATTCCTAAAATACAAAAATAATCTAAAAATATAAAATAGTTTGAAAATTCTATTTTGATATTTTAGATTTTTCTAAGTCTTAATTTTATTTTTCTAGCTTTATTTCCTATTTTCTTGTATTTTAGGCTAATATTAAATAGTTAAAAATAGTTTTTAATTAATAATAATTAATTAAATAGTTGTAAAAATATTTTCTTTTCTAAAATTTTCTTTTATCATTAGGTTTGTAAAATGTCATTTCATATTTTTAGGATTTATATTGTGTAAGTTTCACTTTTTCATTTTAGACGTCGCGTTGTTTTTAATTCGCTTTATAAAACATAAAACAAAACATCATTTTGCAAATAGTGATAGCGTTTATTTAATATTTTTTATCTTTTAATTTCCTTTAATTTGCATTTAAGCCGTTGTAATTTGTTGGCTTTCACCGTAGTTATAATATCATTCAAATCCTTTTTCGCTCAAATTCCTCGATCACTTTACGTTTGGTAATCCATTGCATAGCTATTTGGTGACATAACCACCCGGAAACACTATACTCCCGGATCTTCATTGAGTTTGTTCCTGAACCGCTTTAAGTTTTTCACGGTCGGCCATTCAAGGGCGGTTTGGGTGAGAAAACTGACCGGTTCGGGCACGAATCGATTACCTTAGGTAACAACCAAGAGTATATGTATTGGACCCGGTTTACGCCTCTAAGGTTGAATTATTGAGGCTATTTCTTTTCACCCTTTCTCATTCATTTCTTTTCATTCTTCAACCCTTGCTAAGCTTACCGAAACTTCATTACTAGAACCTTGTCGGGTTTATTCCGCCTCTTGCTCTGTCTCGCCTAAGACTCTTCCCATATCTCACTTTTCTCATTTTTCATCATACCTAAGGACTCTACACTATCTAGTGGATTGTCCCTGTAGATCCTCCGGCTCAAGGGATCGTGGGAACCAATACCTAGCCTAACCATCCTTATAACTCCATGCATAAAGTAAATTGGTCTGTCTTTTGGTATTGTTCATTCTTCCATTAAACCAATTGAAAATCATTTGGAAAATCAATCAAGGTACTTGTGATATAAAATTAAAGCATTTTGTACCTTAATTGTTTTTATCTTTTAGAAATGCTCCCCTCAACATGTGCATATGATTTGTAAATTGTTTAGCACATGGAGGCAAGAGTTCTTTGAAACAATTTCTTAATCACAATTTCCTTAGAAAAGCCATTTGAATTTCTTTTGGTAAATTCTCCTCCTCAATATGTGCATAGGATATTTGAAATCATTTTATCACATAGAGGAAGGAGTTCTTTTGAAGCACATCCACGATCACAAAATCCATTAAGAAACCATTTATAAAATCAATCATGGTACTTTATGTTGAAACGTCGAATTCTTTGTACCTTGAAAGTTTATTTCTTTTTGAAATGCTCCCCCTCAACATATGCTTCGAGATTCGAAAGCGTTTAGCACATATGAGAGAGTAGCCTGCACAATTGAATCAAAACGATCACCTTTTATCAAATTTCATTATTAAATCACAAATTCTCCCCCAATCAAAAATATCAAACCCTTTGAGATTTTGGATCCCAAGTGATTTAATAAGGTTTAAAAAACATGGGAGAATATGTGCTCGATTTAAAACTCATCTAGTTTTTGGATAAATGCCCCTCAACATGTGCATTATGTGAAATCGTTGGCACATGGAGGCGTAGAGCGCTTTAAAGGACTAAAACCAATCCATTTAAACGGATTTGAGATTTAAATCACGATCTCTCCCCGATCAAAAATATCAAACAATTTGAGATTTGTGATCCCATCCGATTAAATCATTTAGAAAAGTTTGGGTAAAGACGTGGCAAGATTTAATTTTGAAAATGACAGGAGGAAGATTTAAACATTAAAGATTGTTAGTGTCGTACGATTGTTTTAAGAGATCTTTAAGTAAAATAAAACAATTTCAACAATCAAACAAAACAGAAAAATTTCATTTTGACAGATCTTTGAGTTTTAAAGAAAATCATACCATGACATAACATTAAATCTTTAGATCACCACATTTTGTACAAACGGACTTTTATGAAGAAATATTGTTTGAAAATAATTTATTTTAATCACTTCTCCCTCAATCGATGACCGTAGTCGATGATTGAGTGACTTATATTTTGATAAAATGAAGTCCGTGATTTTCAAATTTTAGTCCAATTTATTTTCAAAAGCAGATTTTTCCATTTTCAAAACAATTTAATCAAATTTTCAAAATTGTTTAAAATGGTATCCCGACAAAGATACGTTAGTGGTTGAAGCTTCGCTGATCTTTGTAGAGGGAAGAAACCGTCTCAGATGCTTGTGAGACTTCACGTTGCATTTTAATGCCAATCGAGGTCAAATTAAGCTCCGCTTCTTCAATCACTTAGAAGAAAACCATCCCCGATGCAATGAGACCTCTTACGTTGCATTTTTCATGCCAACACTCCATAGAAGTCCAATTAAGTCGCTTTCTTCATTTGTCAACCCAAGATATAGTTACCCTTCCTTCGCATCCAATCATCTTCAATTGTGGGATCCGGATGGGAACATTCTTATATACCAATATACCGCATACGTTGGTGAACACATACATACATATGGTGGTCGACATCACCCAAATAGCAATCGACTAATAAGAGTCAATTCAACATATCAATCGGATCATATAAAGCATGGGATTTTATGTGTTCATCAAACTCTAATCATCTAATCCTAACAATCATATCCTAAATTCTAGTCCTTCGACATAAGCAAATATCATTTTAATTAACACGTAGGATAATTAAGAAAGTCCGTTAGATGATATAGATTTGAAAACATTCTCCCCTCAATCAATGACTCATTTTCCGAAAGGTTAAAAGCATCCGTAGTCATTGATTGAGTTTTCAATTAATACGAAAACTCGATTCTCGATTGATTTTTCAAGCAACTTAGTTTCCACCATTTTTGTTAAAACAAATATTTTTCTCGAAGAATTTTAGAAAGAAAATATTTGAGTAGCTGAATGTAGCCCTTCGACATACTTTCATCATTTTGTTTTAGGATAAGTGCACGAAATATTCAAAATTGGTTTAGCGCAACACTTTCCTTTCTTTTAAGAACGGGTTGCTATCTCAAATAATAGCAAACCATTGTTTAAGCACGGTTACAAATCAAATAATAAGCAATTTTTTTGAGACATGTATGGAAAAGAATATTTACACCTCCGTCGAACTTCATCTATGGTCCCGTGCCATTATTGAATGACATTTCTAAGACCCCAGATGTTATCGATCGACGAGAAGACATGTCTAGAGAAAACATATTTTTGGTATTTTGAAATTTTTCGATTTTTATGGGTTTTGAAATTTTCTATTTTTCTATTTTCTTTTGTTGGTTTTATATTTTTGTATTTTGTTTTTTCGATAAATATATACAAAGATAGAGTAGATGATATAGTTTAAGAAGATGATGATACGAGTACCGAGATAAGGATATCTAAGCATACTGTAGAAGATAGAAGTCATCATCCCAAAACTTTCACCACCAAAGCTTCCAAGGCTCTTGAATCAAGAGAGAAATTGAGCCATCTAAAAGTGAGACTTGGGCGCTTCCCCCAAACCGAAAATCCTTATGTTGGAGTTGATTCAAGCTCTATTTCAAGCTTGCTTTAGCTGTGTGCACAAAGAAGCACACCATTATCATTGATCCTCCGCTCCTTTTAAGAATAATCACCGTGATTCTTCGTTCGAGGTTATATCATCCAATAGAACAACAACAACGTATCATCCCACATTTAAATAATCTTCTCAAATTCCATACCCATCAAGTCTAACGCAATCCATTCCAAAGTTGTCAAGAGAACAATTCCCCAAGTAGTTGAATTGATGGTCATCTCTTTGTATAATGCTCAAGAACTCTCCGAATACACATCATGAGGGTAATGAAGAACACCTCCCCAATGTTCACATCTTTCGTCCCCTGATGATTGTGTATGAAGCTCAAGAACCCAAAGTACACCAATATCCAAGAACTCTCCCGAATACACATCATGCCGGAGAGAAAACACCTCCCAATGTTTGTGGTAAACAATGGCTTTCTTCCCCGATGATCGTGTATAAGCTCAAGGACCAAGGCACACATTCCCCAAAGAGAGAACAACCGATAACATTGAAGAAGCAGGCGAATCATCGATTATCTCTCGGATGACAATCTCTGCGGATGTCAACTCGGAATAAGTGATTATATCTCTCAATCATCGATTAAGCCTCAAGTGAGACAATGAGCGCCCCAATGTACACAATTCTCCCCGATGATTGCGATAACATCGATATCATCACACACTTATGTACCTCTTATATCTTCATAAACTTTCCCTAACATCACTCCCCCACATAGTTGAAAAATAACACTAAAAGCCTTGATGAGTAAAACCTTGAGTTTCTGCGGTCATGACATTCGCCTTCCCGGATATCTTCAATCACTTAGAAGAATTAAGTTCATCAAGTTTACTCGCCATGAGTCAAACCTTGAGTTTCTCTCGGTAATAACATTTGTCTTCCCGGATATCTTCAATTACTTAGAAGTATTAAGTTTATCAAGTTTACTCGCTTAGGTGCTTGTCTCCTTCCCCCTTCTCGGTTTTGACATTCTCGTAATCAGCGAAACATTATAAGCCCAAATACTTGAAATCATTGAGAAGATCGCTTGAAGTCTTTGTGAGAATCAATATGTTGAATAATGTGAGCAAGTATAATTGGGGATTAAATTCGACATATCACTCTCCCCAATTAGTGCTCTCCCTAAACCGACAATCTGCTTGATAAATGCCCAGATTAAGAAGTCTTTGGATAATCAAATGCAACTCGTCTTTAGTCTTCTAACATGCAAAGAAAATGTAGAACCAACTGTAGACTCGACCTTCTTCAAGATTGTTCAATTGGGAATAGAAAGTCAACATCTTTAACTCACCAAATGCATTCGTTAACTTACAAATAGCAAATCCCTTAAATCAAATCCTCCCAATCAAACAAGAAGAAAGATGTTCATCAAGGAAATCAACTCGCAATCGAAGCACTTTGTCATTAATCATATTAACCGCGTGTGAAGATGTCAACCAACGGCTCTAAGAAGAAAACTCCATGTGAAGATGACCCGATAAGAAGATCGGTTCTTACATGAGTTTGGAGCCGTTTGACCATTTTATTCTCGGATAAAACTCAACATGCATAGTTATCATATTTCTTCTCCCCTCAAGAATTGCATACGAGTTGCCATTCTTGATTGAATAAGTGAATATCTTCAACAAATGTAGTCTATTCACACTTCTCCCCGCAAAATTAGCTCATGATGTCTCCATTGTCATTATAGTTGAGCAAGTGGAATAAGAAAACAATCGTCAGTAGTCCGGTTCACTTGATGTTTGAAAGCATGGAAAAAGCATGAAGCATGTTGATGAGAATGGTCATAAATGAAGATTTATCTTCTTCGGAAGATAAAGCATCGACACGTATACTTTTCTTTTCTTTAGAGTACGAGGCATGAACTGTTGTGTCTATACGCTCATAATCTCTTTTCATCATCTCTTGGCAAAACATGTAATCAACCCCATTATCATTCTTCAAGGCTCTTTGTCGTGACAACCGATGGAGAAAACCCAATATGATGAATTTGATCCCGAAGTAAACTAACCCGAACTCATGACTTAAACTTGCACATATGTAACAAAGAGTGGTGCCGATACTTCATCCTCCATTGAATCTCTAAGTACTCTATACTCTTCATCCAACCAACCATCAAGTATAAGGCGACATCACCTCTTGAAAATCCACAATTGAATGTGACATGAGCACTAACGTAACTCCTTAAAGTGATAGTTATTTTGTGGTGGTAAGAGCCCAATTCCCCAAGTGGTAAAGAAAGGTAAAAGACACCCAACAATAACTAGATTTCCAAGTCTTCATTTTTGGAAAAAGCTCGAACAAGGATCATGAAGAATCTTCATCCAACCATCCTCGATACCTTCGGATACTAAGTACACTTGCCCGTGATATTTCACTTCAACCTCAAATAAATAATAGTGAATTAACCCGTTGTCACATTTTCTCGATTAAAAGCTCAAATCTAGCCTTCTTTGACGCTTTTAAGTGAGCAATGATAGTGGTTTTCATCCCGACCATGGTTAAAAGCACATCACCCGTAAAACCATGTAATAACCAAACTGTCATGACGAATATCCAAACACATATCCAATTCATGAATTACACCCTTTTATCCCTTCTTCGAATTAGAAACCGTGGCACCAACATCAGAAAAGATCCAAAAATACACTTTCCTTTCTCCAGGATGGTTTCATCATTACGGGATTTTACAATTCTATGGTTTAAACCGAAAAATAGGTTCTTCGCAGATTTTACAAAACCAAGAATAAACCGTAAGATAGATCCGAAATGCACTTTACTTTACCGTGATGTTCCCATTGTTACGGATTTTACAAGTCTATGATTTAAACCAGAAATAGTTTCTTCGCGGGATTTTACAAAATCAAGACACAACCAAACAATGTCGCCTTGAATGTATTATGACAATTTGGTTTCGGTGAATATCTGCTTTTAGGGAACATGCGTGTTCATCAACGGTTCATTATCCAACATCAACAACATCATCAACCATCAATCAACACTTTGTAAACACATCATTCACGCATTACCATCCGGCTATTGTAGTGACCACATGGAGAAGTAAACCCGATATACCAAACTTGATCGAGTAGAATTCCCAGTTGTTACTTAAACTTGTATTCATCCTCGTGAAAAAGAAAGCGGTGTACCCAATGTACAAATCCTCTTGACGTATCCTCAACTTGTGTGAGACACGAAGTGATAGTTACAATTTGGCTAGAGAAAGAATCAAAAGTAACTAAATAGCCAAGTCTTTATCACACTCCTTAAAAGCCCAAACAAGTCATCTTCGCGAAGGGTGAAAGAAAGAAGACAAAATAAGTAACGTGTTCGAAACCTTCACTTCAAAACCAAATAAGAGATACCGTATAAACAACCCCGTAGTCAACATTTTCCAATACACCCATCAAGCCGTGACATAATATTTCTTGTGAAAATGCTTAATCAAAGTACCAAACAACTCTCATCATTAAGTCTCATTATCACAAATTTTTTTTTTCTTCAATAAATCTCATTAAATCCAAGTCTTATAATCCGATCTCATAAGCCCATATGACCGTCATCCGAATCCAAGCTTTATGACCCAATGTTCAAAAGAACATATGTATTAATCACATTGTAGGACCGATAAAACTAGTGATTCATGTGGTTCGGGAAGCTCAAAGAATAAGAAAGACATGGTTATTGTATTAGATAGAAAAGGGGAAGATGTGTGTTTCTAGAGAGAAGAAGAAGAAACCACACACTTCTTTACAAAATATGAACTTCCTACCCTCCTAGTTGGGACTAGGAGGTGTATTATCATAGCAAAGCCTAACTTAGCACTATTGACTAAACTAGTCCTTGTGAATGAGTAAAAGAAGAAACTAATGCAATTCGTAATGACTTCACTTTAGCGAGGCTAACACACATACTCCCGTTATGGTAAAATTGAAATTATAACAATCTCCAAATTATATATCAACCTCCAAACGAAGTGTGATTTTTATTCAAACTCTAAATCCAGTGAGGTTACCTACTTCAAAAATCCTTATCTCGAATATTAAGTGCAAGCCGTGAATTTGTATCCTCCGTGAAATTTTAATACCATACCAAAATATTGCTCTTTTTACCAAATGTTATCACAATTCATTTTAGTTAAATTTGATATCAACTAAACTTAATGGATATCATTTTGTTAACCAACTAGCACATTTCTGACTTCCCATTCACTTCAAATGGATAAATCACAATCCAATGAAGCCCATTTCAATGTAAGTAACGATCTATCTATTAAGCCCAATAGTAATCCCAAAAGATCAAGAACCACGACTAATCTTGACCCAATCCATGTTAAGCAGCTCAAAAGTCCGCTATAAGAGCATGTTACCCTAATGTTTCTCATTATTTGCAAAACCTAACCATACTTAACAAATACCGCCACCACTTATCTTTTCTCACCAAATAAAGATCTAAAATAGATCTACTCTTCACAAATCATCAATATCTTCTAACCACATAATCCCATCTCATCTTCGTGATTTGATATAATCCTCACCCACTATACGAGCACCATGCTTGCAGCGAGATGGCACGGCTAGAAATCACAACCATCGGATGTGCATGTGACAAGGTTTTGAGTCCGACTTCAAGATTAACACAACATCACGGTAGGTATTTCTTTGATTCTTCTTAGAGTCTTGAGCGAACTTAACGATAAAGAGATAACATAGTTGTTATACTCTTGTCTTAATATTCGAATAGAAAACATAATTGATCAATGATGAGTTTTTATCTCGTGTATGTGGACTTTTGGGTTCGAATAGGATTGTAGCACTAAAAATAAAAAGCGAGATCAATATAATTTTATTATGTGTATTTTGATGTTTGAAAGAGTGTTGGGGTTTAACGAGAGGGTTATGATAGTGTCAAGGGGAGAATATGATTCCTGTTGATGTTGGATTTGGTATAGCTTAGTGTTGGTTGTGGTCAACTTCACGATATCATAGTCTAGTTTGGATGATTTTCTGTTAAAGTAAGAGTACACGTTGGACTAATGATGTGATAACATCAAGTCCAACACAAGAGTCGTGGTATTTGGTTTTTGTTGGTCAAGGTCGCGGGTCAATTGACATACTTCTTCTTCTCATACTTATCGTTAAGTCTATATGTCACAAGTCCAATTTTTGACACAAGTCGCTAAGTCATTTTAAACCATACAAGTCGCTATTGACTAAATAGTCAATAGTCAAGTCAAATCGCTACCTTTTTTTTTTGTCACGAGTCGCTAACTTGTTAAATAACAAGTTGCTAGCTCAACTCAAATCGCTACCAGTTTGACTCAAAAGTCAAACTGCCACTTTTTCATGACAAGTCGCTGCTCTTGTTAACAAGTTGCTAATAAGAAAATTTGACCATTTAAATTTTTCCGGTGATTTTTCCGACCAAGTTTTTCCGACCAAATTCATACTAACCCAGAAAAATCATGATAAAACTGCTTCCTTTTTGACCATTTGGCTTATTCCGACGAGTATTCCGACCATGTTATCGTTTATCTTCAAAGTTGCCCGAAATGTGTATATAAAATGCTCGACTTAATACCCATTTAAATCATAACTATTTGGATGAAGGACAAAACTCTTTGTAAAACATGAGACATTATATTTGACCAATATGGATGCATAACTATTTGGACAAAAAGGACAAAACTGTTTGTAAAAAATTCGATTCAACAACGATTGCATAAAGCAGTTTAGAGACTTGATTCAAACCATAGAAATTGGTCAAGAAATGTAACCCGTATTAAACAACATCAAAGAATCGCAACAAAGCGCATTAAACACAAATCGGACCATACGAATCAACATAAACAACATAACCTTGGCTCGATACCAATTGTAGGATCGAAATATTAAAATATGTGGGATTTGTGTGATTTTGGGCATTGAGTTTGAATTGGATGGTCAAGATAGATGGTTTGTCTTATCTATAGAGTGTATAATACATTTTAGCACATTTCTCTTAATTAGTTTTAAGACTTTCATAAACACTATTTAAGCATTACAAGTAAATTAGCAATATTTATAATTATTTAAATTACAAATACATTTATTCAACACATACAATTAATATTCTTTTTAAATCATCCACACATTCAAAAGTACAACCATTTTATCACATGATACTATCTAATCAAGCTAGTAATCATCTATTATTAAAATCGAATAACTCAAGAACCTAAAACACCAGCATAAAAACATAACCTACGCAACTTAAAGGACAAACATGTAAAACTTAAAAGACCAACATAGTTAAAAGTTACTCCGCTTAGTTACAAATAAATAAAAAACTTAATTATTTTCAGTAGAACTCGCTTAGATAAGCCAAACAATATTTCATGAGGATAAACCAAAACAAGATTCTAGGCGAAAGATGGTCCGTTAATACTACGGATACACATGATACTTATTAGACCAAATTAGACTAGATAAGCCGACCCTTATTGTGTAGATGAGTCATACCCATTAGAATTGGTTATTGTCTTAGCTACTTTATTAGAATAAATAACGGTGCTAGCTTATGTATTTACACACTTACAATTACAATTCATAACAATAACCATTGAGGTTTCATATGGTATCAGAGCCTAGATTTCACTAATTCTAAGGGTTTCATATATCCGGCTACATATCCGTTACCCTCTTAGCTTACAATATAATTTTCGACTAAAATCGCACTTATTCATTGTTCTAGCCATAACTTTTACATCGTTTGGAGTTAATTGACGCCTTCGGTGACCTAGTTCCATTTAAAATTCTGAAAAAACCACACTAGAATCATCTTTGTTACTTCCCTGACGCGCCCCCATAAGCCGCTGCAACTTTTTGTTTCTTTCTGATATCTATGTTAAATCTTGAAAATTTAGGTATTTATCATTTGTAATCTCAAATAACTTACAACAATCTAATCCTGTCATCATACTACTTGGGCCACTTAATTATTTTTTGGGTATTGAAGTTGTTCCTTATAGGTCCGTCATCTTTCTATCTATGAGAATAACATTTTGAGATCTTACAAAGGGCTCGTCTAGCTAACTTTAATCCAATGTCATCTCCCATGATTGCTTCGAGTTCGCTAAGTCTAGA
Source organism: Chrysanthemum lavandulifolium (assembly GCA_022545495.1). Classification (NCBI taxonomy): domain Eukaryota; kingdom Viridiplantae; phylum Streptophyta; class Magnoliopsida; order Asterales; family Asteraceae; genus Chrysanthemum; species Chrysanthemum lavandulifolium. The sequence goes on along the minus strand of CM040242.1, from coordinate 174,738,816 downwards.
TGGCAGTTTTTCTTTCTTTCATCCTGTCAAACACCGACAAGCTATGGGTTCTTTACTCTATGTAACCCTTTCTTGACCTGAAATAACTTCCGCTATCAACGTTGTATGCCAATATATGCATGTTCCAACTGAGAATCACTGGTCAATAGTCAAACGAATTTTATGTTATCTTCATGTTACAGTTGACCATGGTATGCTCATTCGTCTTTTTTTAGGTTATATCCTTCAAGCTATTACCGGTGTATGATGGAAAGGTGTACCTAATGCTTATATTTAAAGCGTTGATGATGACTGAGATGGAAATTTAGATGATCGATGGTCCATGAGGGTATTTTCTATCTACCTCGGCTTATACCTTATATCGTGAACCGTTGGTTAGCAATGCACAATTTCTCATTCCTTTTCAAAAACCGAAAACATTGCACTTGCTCACACTGTTGTCGAACTCACATATCTTCAAGCTCTTCTTCGTGAGCATGGAATCCATACATCTTCAACTCCTATACTATGGCGCGACAATCTAGGTACAACATTCTTCTTAGCTAATAATGTCTATCAAGGTTGCAAAAATCGCGAATCGGTAGTGAGACGGTCGACCCCTCTGTAGCTTGTAATCGCTCTAAGCGGGATTAATCGGTGATTAATCGGATTTGCATTTTTGGCAAGTATTGGGTATTTCTTGGTAGTTTTGGGTATTCTCGAAAAGATTTTCCTTAAAAACATCTTGTAATAGATATAAAAAGCGACTATAAGTGATTACATTTGTTCAGGGTTGCAAAAATAGCGAATTGGTGATTAATTGTATTGCCATTTTTGGCAAATTTTAGGTATTTATGGCAAGTGTTGGTATTTTCGACAAGATTTTTCTTGAAAAACATCTTGTAATAGATATAAACAGCGATTATAATTGATTATAACTAATTTATGGCGAGTTTAGGATATTTCCGGTAAGATTTCCATGTTTTCGGCAAGTTTGACCATCGCTAACCGCCGTTGACCATGATTGACCGATTTATTTGAACGATTTACACAAATCGGAAAGGTCGGAGGCCCAGTAGCACCTAATCGGTGATTAATCGGCCTTGTAGACCTATTTTTGCAACACTGATGTCTATCATACACACACAAAAAAACATGGAAAATACACTTTCACTTTGTTTGGGAAAAGGTTGCTCAAGGAGATATTCAGGTCAACACATATCTGCACATGATTAGATTGCAAATATCTTTACAAATCCACTGCCAACTCCTCGATTTCTCTTTCTCAGATCCAAGCTACAATTCCTTACCCCTCCTTAGCTTGAGGCGTATTTTACCGTAGTTGCTTATTATCAAACTACCTTAGTAGTATAATTAGAGATTCTAGCTTATGTATTTACACACGATTACAGTTACAATTCAATACAATAAGCTTGAGGTTTTATAATACTGAAAATAGCTAGTCCAAACAGGCCATGAAATATTGATAGTCATGCTTATACATAGGCGAGAAGAAGAGAAAAGAAAAAAAAAATCGACTTGGGATTAGCAATGAGGTAGACTTGTTATTTCACTGCATCCTATTTTGAATGGCAACATCAAATTCGAGCAGTCCTCCTAGCCAATTGAATGCGCTGTAATGAGATTACAATGAGCTAATTAACACAAGTGACCCTTAATCAAATCAAGCCTTAATCAAATCAAGCCAAAGTGGCCAAATAGTCCTAGACTTATAAACAATCCAAGAAATGTGAAAACCTTTGATATTTTCACAGAGAATATATTTTCTAGGTGGTTTCACATCACATCAACACATAACTTGTTCTTGTACATACACCCAAAATCCCAAATTACCCATAGGGGTCGCGTAAAACCTTATTTTTAAAAGGGCAAATGTTTTTAAAGATATTATTCTTGACATCATTTGTTTTGTGGGTAGCGAACAAATGTTTTTGCTTTTGTGGGTACTTTTCTTTTAAATTCATCATTTTTGGGGTATTTTGCGAAATCTTTGGACATTTTTGCCCCCTAGCTAATAGATTTTATTATTTTTTTTTTTTTTTTTTTTTCTGAAAGACAAAAATGTCACATAGTACCTTAAAAAGGATGAATTTGAAAGAAAAATACCCACAAAAGCAAAAAAATGTTCGCTACCCACAAAAGCAAATGGTAGCAAATATAATACCTTTTAAAAACATTTGTACTTTTTAAAACTAACATACTAGAATTAACTTTAATGGGATTATGAGAGACGTTAGAGGTGCACGACATCTAGTGTAATTTCTCAGTATATAGGATCTAATTCGAAAACGCCCTTAACCACATGGACCAACTAAGTAACTATAATCAAATATATAAATATAAAGAATGCAGGTTTGTTAGGGTTTTTGAGATTAATTACCTGAAATCCAACGATCTTCAATGGCTGGCCAGTGCATGACACTAAAGTATTGTGTTTCGATTCCAACAGTCTCCTTGTTCCCACGTTCTAATAAGCTGATCAACTTTAAGGTACTTATTCCTTCCTTTTTTTTTTTTTTTTTTTTTTCTATTTTTGAAATCTTATCATTAAGGTTAATGTTTAATATATATACAGCCATCAAGGTTGTTATCGTTTCCGTTATCCGGCCTCCATCACAATGCCAGCAGTAGGGTGCTTCTTATGACCCGGGTTAGTATCATGATCTTTTTATTATAATTAAGTGTTTATATATATTTTCCTGATCACGAATAAGAATAATAATCGATGCTTACATAAATATATTGTCTAGTGCTCCTTAGGTTACGTTTTGGAGATCACTTCTAAACAAATTGTAGGATACAATAATTTAGTGTTTTCGTTTAGTATAAATATGATTTGAGTGAGTTAGTATAATGTATAAATTGGAAGCAATGTTGAATTTTTTTGTTTTTATTTTATTATTATTATTATTATTATTATTATTATTATTATTATTTTTTATTATAAAAACACTTTTATTATTATTATTATTATTATTATTATTTTGTAATGTTCAAATTTATATGCAATGGAAGATTTTTATTGATACTTTGTGCAATAACACTTTCTGCATTACTGATTGTGTTTCTCTATTTGGATGTTTTTTTAGCAAAGTGTTATGCCTGTCAGCTTCCAATGTCGATGCACAATAGGTATTACATTTCTTTTAATTCATTTTCTCAATCATACAAACATATACTAGATGATTTCTCTTTTTTTTTTTGTTGGCAGGTGGTGATTTAGGAATATGGAAATACTTTGTTCCTAAGTCGAAGTTTCAGTGGTTTATTTGGATGTTACTTTTCTCTGGACCAATTAAGGATGCCTTATATGCCATTTCAAAGTGGGTGGCATTCGGATTTGTTTCGTTACTTCATTATCTCAAGTCGCTTAAGAAAGAACCAATGAATGTAAAATTTGATAGATTAATAGGCGTTGATGATATCATACCTGAATTTCAAGATGTAAGTTTAGTCTCTTGTTTGCACATTATGTACTTGTTTATGGCATATCTATATCATCTTTTGTAACTGATTAATTCCGCATTTGCACTTTGCAGATTATATCTATACTACATGGAAAGAAGGGATACAAAAAGTTTAGGGCAAAGTTACCAGATGGGGTTTTGCTTTATGGTCCTCCGGGGACTGGAAAAGGTACATTGGTTCATGCTATAGCGCGGGAAGCTAAGGTGCCATTTTTCCCCGTTTATGCTGATGATATTCTAAATGGAGATGTTAGAGTTAAAAACCTTTTTAATGAGGCCAGAAGATGTTCACCATGCATCGTCTACATCAGACGTGTAAATGCTATTGCACAACAGGGAAATTGTGAATCTTACCCAGCTTTACTCCAGGTAAACCACATGATTCGAATTGAGAGGTCAAACAAGTAATTATTTGTTTGTCAAAGATGATGCAAATTTTTATAATTCGAGTGTTTAGGAAACACTAGTATGAAAACTATTTGGAGTGGATAGGAGATTCAGCCCATTGGTGTTGCATCTTTTTTGTTTTCCCTAGCTTGAAACGATACCTTAAAATGTTCCAGCACAAAATATATAGTTTATTGATGTGCAATTATTAGTATTTATCTCTTTTCTGTGATGTTATAGCTTCAGACTGAGATGGAGAAGTGTAATAAGGATGGGAAAATGGTGATGGTTATAGCTTGTACTATTAGTCCTGAGACACTTGATCCAGCTTTGATGAGTTCTGATCGGTTCTACAAGACAGTTCATGTGGCTAAACCAGACAAAGATTGTAGGCGAAAGATGGTCCATTTCAATCTGAAAGATTACATCATGAAGGAAGATAAAGAAGAAATTTGCAACCTTGTTGCTTCAAAAACCTCTGGTTTGAGCTGGGCTAATATTGCAAACGTAATAGCTGATTCTAGAGCATCCGCTGTTAAGAGAGGTTTGTTATAAATTTAACAAAACTTTCTTTCTTTTGCATATTGTTTGATACATCCTAGTAATGTCACTGATATATTTTGTTCTAGGAGGTGATCATGTGAAAATGGATGATGTCCTTCATGCTATTAAAAATCTCGATGACTATATCAGCCTGATGAAGAGGATAAACAAGAACTCATGTGACTCGTAGTTGGATCACAAAACAGGTCTTGCAATTCCATTTGGCCCATTCAACAATGGCATATGCATAAAACCTTAGATGTCTTCTAGTGTCTCTCTAGCGAGGCTATTCAATTAAATTATTTTGTTGAAGCTGTCAAAAAGATTCACATGCCTAGAGAAATGGTACTTTGCATCTTTATATATATATACTAGGCGAGTACCCGTGCCTAGTGGCAAAGTGTTTCATGTAACGTTCAAAATAAAATGTGAAAAGATCAAAATGTATTTGCACGGTAGTCCATATACAAGGGAGTACAAGTTGTTGGTGATCATCCAAAAAAAGAACACCTGCGCAAGGGTGAAATTGATATTTCATGATGTTCACATTTATCATCTTAACGCATCACCCATTGATTCAATATATCAAACCGAGCGCGTATACATTAATGTAAGATGAAAACTTCAATACATGGTTATGTTGCAATTAGAAGTATAACATTGTTTTAATTAGTTACGCACAATATTTCTGAATAGAAACAACTAAAATAATTTCTTCTTAGAAATATAATATGAACCTTTGGAAAATATGAAATAAGGAACAACTAAAACTCTTCGCCGTTTTTTTCTTAAACTCGAGATTAGGATCAGGATCAAATACATAACATTTTTCAAGACCGTCTTCCGTTTTGAACTAAAGCACACGTACAACATAAAGGTTTTGTAAAGTCGTGAAAAGTACATAAAATTGATACCGCACGTAAATTTATTATAAACTCTTGTTAAACTTAATAATGAGTTTCTTATATTAACGTCCAATTCAAATGTTGGTTTCAGAGTCAACTTTGTATATAGAGATTGTTATACACATGCTTTTTTCAAAACACACAATCATAATTTCAATGTTTCAAAATATATCCGGAGAAAGTTATATACCAACAACCAAAAACTAAATATATGAATGCATCTTGTCTAATATTCCAGCATGTATTTTAATGTTTCCTTCAATAGCATTTTAATGTTTCACATTTCACTTGCAAACCATGAATACTTTCAAAAGTTACCATGCAAATCACATTTTCCACTTTTCACATTTCACTTCTCCAATTCTTGACTTGTTAACCATTTTTGTTTTTTAAAATGAAGCTTCACCCTTGCAATTTGCCGTGGTCCATTTTTATCAAAAATACGTGGATTATATTTTCTTAATTCTTCGCATACTTCCAAGACACTAAGGCAGTAATAATTAGCAAATGTAAATTTCTCAAATCATTCGGAAAAATTACTCAAATAACATACCAAAGAAACAAATCATTCAGAAAAAATTACTCAAATAACATACCAAAGACAATATATTACGTACCATACGTAGTCGCCATAGTCTTTCTGAGCAAACCCTGATAAAGGACGAATGATGGCATAGCCCTTACACTGAGAGTAACAACTTTCCACTAATTGATTGAATATATCTTGGATTTCTTGAAGTAGCATATTTCTATGATACTTCTGTGTTACATAAAAAACAGCGAGTGTAAATTTATAAAAAACATAAAATAAGAAAAATGATAACGTGTACATTAATAATGCTAGACTTACATGGTTATTTTAATGTTTCCTTCAATAGCATTTTAATGTTTCATATTTCACTTGCAAATCATAAATACTTTCTAAAGCTACTATGTAAACCACATTTTTCACTTTTCACATTTCACTTTTTCAATTCTTGACTTGTTGAGCGTTTTTGTATTTTATGTAGTATAGATATAGATATAGATATATACTAGCTACAGGTCCGCCCGCAGGGCGGCTAGCTTCAAAATTTTTAAAGATAAACTTAATAACATAGTTTTTAAAATATCATTAAACTTAATATAATGTTTAAAAATAAAAATAAGTTTATGTAAGTCATAAACGCTAAAAAGCCTGTAAGCATAGTACTCCTTTACTCGCATAATAAGTGTACTTTCATAGTGCACAAAGTTTAAAAATAATTCACAAATTTTACTCTCCACCAATCAAATATCGTATTTACCAACTAAAGTTTATTTCACGTATTAAAATATAAAGTAACACTTATTATGAGACTTCATAAAATAACATTGTGAACACTCAATATAGAATAAATAAAGTAACATTAAAGAATAATACAACATTATCTAATACGAGTAATAATAAATTGATTTCAGGAAAAAGATTAATATCTAATCTTTTTCTGCGAGAAATGAAGTACAATGCGAGTATTTAGATTTTAGAATGACGTTCTAGAGTTTTAGTGATCATTGTTGACACTCACAATGGGTCTTCTAGTAACCGCGCCAATAAACTATTATTGACATCAATTTAATGCCTGACTCAAGTTGCAACATGAGTACAAATATAGCATATCTCTACAACATGAATATTTTCCCATATCATTAGGCTGTTAATGTAACATGTCTATAGTAAAGCCAAGAAAAAGAAGACAAACATAATACTTCTCCTAATTATCTCTATAAAAAGGACTTCAAAATTCATATGTACAAAAGTGTGGACCGGGTAATATAGTCTAACATGTGTACAACAAAGATACTCGAGCTAAGGAGCCAATAAAAGCTAAGGAGGTCTCATTTCCGCAGGAGAAAGAATCCACCGATTCCATGTAACCCGATACTTAAGGGCCCTGTTTGAAATCCACAATAAAGAAATTCGTTGAACCACGGGAAAAATATCTTCATTACAATAATAAATCCTAATGTTGTCGCGCGACTAAATTTGTTTCTCCAATTCCATATATGCCAAAGGGTCGTTAAACACACTCCGTGAAACGCTCTACTAACCTATCCCTAGGTTCGATTAAAACACTTAATAGCTTCATAAAACTTCAAGCATGACTTTTATCTTGCACCAACATAAATTTATATTAAATTATCATAAAGATATCCATCAATAAGAGGAAAATGCAGAAAAATGCCAAAACTAAATGCTTAATGCATAAAAAAAGACCAAAACCAGGATCTCTATAACTTTTAACGAATTAAGTAGAAATGCATAACTAAATGCTAAATCATGGAAAACAAATAGTAAAAAGAGACTGAAAAAAGTAATATTTACCGCTTGAAGGTAAATTTATCCTTGAACAAAACCTTTTGCAAGTCTTTCCTCTAGTGATATAGCATGCCAACTAACCTTTTGAACCTGTAAAAATGTACACAAGGTTAAGTCATTAGTCATCAAACTTAAAAAAAATTAAACGAAGTGATTAACATGCTACGACGTTGGTTCTTGATCAATATAGCTAGGTGAACAACGTGATTTACCCAGTCAACCTAGTTTGACCCATAAACCATTTTTCTTAAATCATGAATTAACTCTCGTACACATATTTGGCAAGACTTGCTAAAAAATACCGATTCACTCACTCTTATGTATCTGCCTTCTTCTTAACATTATCGTGTATGTGTAATGTTACATGTAAGTCTATGCAAAGCGGTTTGCTACTTTTGATTCGTAATACTTTCTTAAAAAATATAACACTAATAGGATGATGGACCAACCATATTATAACACTTGCTTACAAATCTAAAACATATTTGGAAAACTAACAAACACCAGTCATGTCATCGCCAGAAATAAAAAATAAATACGCATGACAAATGTGCCACAGACACGTGAACTGGCCGTAATTGATAGCAGGGGCTTCTTAAAATAGTTGATCATTGTTACTCTAAAATTGCATATAAATGATATTTAATGTCAGTATGTCTTACAAAACCAAATTCAAAGTGACTTAAAAGACTTATCTAATTAGTGATGTACATTAACGAAGCAATTTGTGAGCACCAGCAAAGTTGTAAAGATAGTGAAGTTGTAAAGGGAACCAAGAGCCAACAAATCAATTAATAAGTCACATGTATACATAAAATCAACATAACTGAAAATAAAAAGACGGTAAGTGATTTCAGAAAAAGTGAAAACTAAAATATCTTGAAAATTTGCAGTGTTCATATCCAATGTGCACATGTATATCATCCTTTACCTCAAACATACAGTTGTATATCTTTCTTCAAAAAAAATGCTATAAATTACATTCTCCTGATCATATTAAGGGCTAAAATTTAACTTGAGGAAGGCTATATGTTTATGCAAAATAAGGTTCTCCTCAATCACTATCACTGCAATTCACTTAACCATATTCCACACATTAACAAAACGTCACTATGTAACCCGTATCCCCACTTCTAAAGAGCAAAAACATAGACGAGTATGTCTACTAATGACGTTCTTGTGGATTCCAATTAGGCTTAGACTATAAGACCGCATAACCGTTCAACATCTAATCTCCAAGTCTAAAAAAGTAGCCAAGGCTTCCTTCGTAGCTTGATTATCGACAAATATGATTAACATATCAAGTCCACCCTTATAATTCAGTAGTATCATTACAGCTTCCAACAAAGATTAACCAAAAGAAAGATATCATCAAGATCAATTACTTAAAAATTTTAATAAATTTTGTACCAATGTCAATTTCACCCGTTAAAGAGTAAACATAACCCGAAATGACCCATTTATATATTCATGGGTTTGAAATTTTCTCCGTATTAAAAAGTATTATACAACTAAGGTTTTATAGAACTACATGAATAACCCCTTCTTAATAACATATAGATGCACTAACACTGATAGAATAGTTAAGTAAGCTTACCAAGTGCTATCGTCGATGCAGCCGTGAGCTTCAATTAATAATACATTAACCAAACGTCACTATGTAACAGGTATCCCCACTTCTAAAGAGCAAAAACATATACGAGTATGTCTACTAATGACGTTCTTGTGGATTTCAATTACTCTTAGCCTATAAGCCCGCATAACCGTTCAACATCTAATCTCCAAGTCTCAAAAATTAGCCAAGGCTTTCTTCCTAGCTTGATTATAGATAAATATGATTAACATATCAAGTCCACCCTTATAATTCAGTGGTATCATTACAGCTTCCAACATATATTAACCAAAAAAAAGATATCATCAATAGCAATTACTTAAAAAATTTAATAAATTTTGTACCAATATCAATTTCACCAGTTAAAGAGTAAACATAACCCGAAATGACCCATTTATATATTCAAGGGTTTGAAATTTTCTCCGTATTAAAAAGTATTACACAACTAAGGTTTTATAGAACTACATGAATAACCCCGTCTTAATAACATATAGATGCACTAACAATGATAGAATAGTTAAGTAAGCATACCAAGTGCTATCGTCGATGCAACCGTGAGCTTCAATTCTTGAGTCAAGATTTTATTAGCTGAAATAATAGATAACAAATTCAACAGGAATACTACGTAGTACTGTATTTAATTAGCCTATAATAAAATATATTGACTTCAGAAAAAAATAATAAATGAAAATCTAATGACAGGACCGGAGATGATAAGAGTACTATCGTATTTTAAATTTCCAATAATTTTCAATAACAAAAAATGAAAAACCAATCGTTAAGCTGGCCACTTAGTACCATTATCTTAATCTGACTATTTACTAAAAGGGTTAATAACCTTTTAAAGAAGCATACTTGTCAAGAATAGCGTTTCTAGTAATGAATTAAAAATACTCTTTTAGACATTAAAGTTGATTTTTGTCTTTCTTTAAGTATTATAACCATATTATGACCATTTTACCCTTTCTAAATTTTTTGAAATACTTTTTTGAAATTTTTTCCAAAATATTTTTTGATTTTTTTTGAAATACTTTTTTTGAAATTTCAAATTTTTTGAATTTCTTTTTTTTTGGAAATATTTTTGAAGGTAAAATGGTCATAATATGGTCATGATACTTAAAGAAAACGTAAATGTCAACTTTAATGTCTAAAAGTTATTTTTAGTTCGCCACGTAGAACTATCATTTTGACAAGTATAGTGCTTTAAAAGGTTATTAGCCCTTACTAAAAAATATCCACAAAGATATTACTATATAAAAACTACTTACTATTTACTTAGGAAAGTGAGATTTTTTATTTATTTTTCATATGCATAGTAATAAATCACACTCGGGTACAAATGGCAATAGAAAATGTACATATAACCATTAGGCTTGCAGAGCGAAGCTTCCAAACCGTTCAACATATAAATGAAGCTATTCATAAAATTAAATGAGCCCTTACTGCAAAAATATGCAATCGTCTTTACTAATAAATGGTCATATTAATCACTGCAGCTTATACTACTTGAAATACATATTAAATTGAACATTGTCTTATCAAATGGATTAAGAATTGTATATCTGTAAGTAAAAAAACAGGATGAATATAAAACACCTTTGTTCCACTTGTGAGGACTGAATTCAAAGATTGGCTTGTTCTTGAAACCATAATTATCATAAGTATGGTAAATGGGTCTGCAAAGAACTACCAAAGTGTCAAGTACGCATATATGGCTAATGTACACATTGTTAGTTTTTATGAGAACATCATAGTTAGTTCTGATACAATTTTAATTAATTTGAAAGCCTGTAACATTGAATTTAGGCTTTTTCGACACACAGGTAGACATGCCCACAAGAGAGAGATAAGCTATGATATAGCTGATTGATCTAGCATTAAGATGCACCTTCAAATTAAGATACACAATTATAATAGAGAGTGGGCACACTACCATTAAACTAATAATTACCACAATGTCCATTCTTTGCAACATTACAATACTACTTGTATGAAATTTATTGATTCGGATATTTGTTATATATACATAGACCGGCAATAATTGAGAATGTTGAGCTTTGGATTTTGGTGCTTACCACAGGGAGTGAAGGCAAGTATGGTGCTAAGTGTTTCTTCAAACCAATTGGACCCATTCCCGGACCACCTCCATTATGTTGGTTTCGGTAGCATTCATGTGCACTGGTATTCACTTGATGGAAGTCCCAAATAACAATAAACTTGCCTACTATTGCAACGACGTTGTTGCTTCCCGCGCTCAATACCCTGAAACACAATTGATAGATTTAATAAACAGATTATGTAACCTTGCGAATTCTGCATGTTATTTAGCAGGTGTTTGGCTAAGATTCTTTTGAGAGCAGCTTATGCATTTTAATTACATACACTATCAACCCTTTAATCAGTAAGCTTGTTGTGTTTTTATAACATAATAAGCCTGATGCTATTGCTTATCTAGAATGATGTTGTGTATGTGTTTCTTTAATGCATATGGACAGTTTTTGGGTGTTCCGATGGTTAGTGCAAATAAGGGGGTGTTTGGATGGCTAATTATAGGTTTCTTTTCTATTTAAAAATAGTCGGACAAGCACTTAAATACGCAATGCCAAACAGCCTCTTCCATTAAATAATCAATCCTAAAACGTTTGTACATATCTATATCTATATATCTATAAAAATTGAGTTTTTGTTCTGTTTAATCTTTTTTTTTCTTGCAATGCATTCTAACGTGTATCATTTAGTAGTCACAAAGACATGACTTTATGAATAAAATGTTGAACTAAATGGAAAAAGCTTGACCTTGACAAACCAAATGATATGAACACCACCGACACAAGCACCATCTGTTTCCTTTTCCATGAAGCAACCTGTTATACACAAGAATGATTTAATTTTAACTACAAAATTATTTGAATGTACCTCATTTCTTTAGAAGTTGCTAAACAGAAGATTACGACGTACCTCATTTCTTTAGAATTTGCTCTATTCGGACCCTGGTTCCAAAGGCCCTGAAAAGTCATAAGACACCTGGTTCCAAAGGCTCTAAATTTTCCAAACAAAAGATTATGGCGTACCTCTTGTTTAGGTGAAATGTCGGCAACAGATGCTTTGTTTGTTGACTGTTATACCTAATGGTACCCCAACATCAAATGTAAATCATAAGAAACATGACATCTTTATATAAAGTAACTACTCCAAATAAGCCATACAAACAAATGAATCTGCACATGAGCCTAATGAATCAACCGAACACAAAACTTTATGGAAAACAAAAAAAATTGTGACTACCTACTCGAAATCAGTCATCAACATAGAAAAAAAAAATACACTTTTGATGTTTAATACATAAGTTGGTAGGTGAGTACACTAAATTAATCAAAACGACAAATATTTTTTCCAGTAAATTTTTAATCAAAACACATAAAATTAAACACAAACTAAACATAAATGAGTGAAAAAAATATATCATATTGATACCTTTGAATAGTTTAAGGCTAATGCATTTGTTAGAATTACATACCATTGAATGCTTGAATCAATATACTGATAACCCTATCTTTTCACAAATCAAAAGAATACTTTTAAAACATTAAAAAATACGAAAACCCATATCTTTTTATATATAAAATTCAATCTATTATTCAGTTGCTTAGAAAACGCTAAATATGAATATGAAATAAAAGTCAAATAGTTGAATTATGATTCTGGAAATTAGGGTTCTTGTGATTATAAAGATATTAATGTATTTAGAAGATACAAATGAATTATGAATAATCATTAAGAAAAATTACCTTGGATCGATTGTTTCCATTAATTTTAAGAAAACTTAAATCAATATTCAATTGTATTCCTTGGATCGATTTATTTACAATAGGGTTTGGATATGATTTGGGGGAAATGGGATGACGTTAAAACTGATGCAGAGTTAATGCTTTGAGGAAAATAGAATGATCGGACGGTGCAAGTAGTTTTGGGGAATTAAAATGCCACGTGTCATTTTTGAATTTTGAGAGGAGATGTGATTCAAACAAACCCTCTTTTATATAGTAGGGATATATATATATATATATATATATATATATATATATATATATATATAGGGTAGGTTAAAATGAAAAGTTTCTTATAATGAAAAGAATGAGAAGGCATGTGGAGGTGACATGTGTCACCTTTGCCACATCACCATGCCATGTGTCACCCCACCCCACCCCACTCCACCCACCCACCCCCACCCATAAAAAAAAAATTTCCCGCCAAAAAAATTTTTTTTGGCAAAAATTTTTTTTTCCGCCAAAAATTCCGCCAAAATTTATTATCGCATCACGTTATAAAATATCGCATCACAATCATAATTGTGATGCAAGAATTTATAACCTTAATGCACTAAAATCATGATTATGATGCAAGAATTTATAACCGTGATGCAAGAACTTATAACCTTAATGCACTAATAAGTTTTGGTGCATCTTTATTATAAGTTCTTGCATCATTCTACAAAAGGTGTAGATTGGCGGGTACACCTGACCCCGGTGCCTTTTGGCACCAACCATTGTCCACCCCACAAGGAATAGCTCGGAAACTCTCCGGCCTAGTGGGGCACCAACTGGAGTGAGCACGAGCCAAGACTAGGACCCCTAAGCTCTTATTCCACAAAGTCTCCAGGTGTGCCCACGGTTTTGCGGAGGTGGGTACCTATATGAAGCAAATGCCAAGGATGGGACTTGAACTTGGGTCAATTGACTCAAGCACAAGTGCTCCAACCATTGGACTAATGCTCCATTGGTAAGTTATCGCATCATAGTTAATAGTTCGGTGCATCAACTATGATGCACTAAAATCAAGGTTATAACCTTAAATGCACTAAAATCATGATTGTGATGCAAGAACTTTATAAGCGTAATGAATGATAATTTATAACCTTAATGCACTAAAATCATAATTGTGACGCAAAGAACTTATAACCTTAATGCACTAATAAGTTTTGGTGCATCTTTTTATAAGTTCTTGCATCATAGTTAGTAGTGCATCAACTATGATGCACTAAAATCAAGGTTATAACATTAATGCACTAAAATTATGATTGTGATGCAAGAACTTTATAACCGTGATGCAAGAATTTATAACCTTGATGCACTAAATTCATAATTGTGATGCAAGAAAAAATTTGGCGGGAAAAAAAAATTTTGCCCAAAAAAATTTTTTGGCGGGAAAATTTTTTTTCAAGGGGGGGGGGGGGGGGGGGGGAGGGGTGGGGTATGGTGATGTGGCATGATGATGTGGCAAAGGTGACATGTCACCTCCACATGCCTTCTCATTCTTTTCATTATAAGAAACTTTTCATAATAACCCAAACCTATATATATATATATATATATATATATATATATATATATATATATATATATATATATATATATATATATATATATATATATATATATATATATATATATATATATATATTTCTTGCAATCTCTATCTCACAATCTCACACATCCACACCCAATTCCAACAGCGGAGTGAACTGGCTTATAAATCAGATTAAGAGCATTCCAAGTTGTTGTTCGCCCAATAAGTGAAATGACGTGCTTCAAATTTTGAATCAATGCCAGCACTGCTGTAGGCCCACTACATACTAAGTACACTGGCCGAATGTAACCAACAACGGGGGTGCATCCTATTGTTGATAGGTTTAGATCAGGTGTATGTTTACATAAAATATATGAAAAAGAAAATGTATAATTGTATTAAAAGTTGTTTGCTGTAGAATAAAATAAAGACTCTAAAAATAAAATATGAAATTATTAATTGTATTAAAAAATAAGTTGTGAGAAATGAGGACCAAATCGATGTGAACGAAACCAAAAGTTAAAAGAAAAATATGCCATTTGATAATATCAAGAAAAAATGGGAATATATACTAAACTCATGGGAGATGATTTGCACACTCTACAAAATAGTTGGGACACTCTAATTTATTATGTTTGGACATTTATACCCTTACATGGGTAAATATGTAAAAGTAATTGTGAGGATACAAATGTCCAAAAACAATAAATTAAAGTGTTCCAATCATTTTGTGGAGTGTACAACTCACCTTCCTAAACCAACCCATCAAAGTGGTTTTGTAATACTTTCTCAAAAGAAAAAGTTAGTTTTGTAAATAACTAGGGTTTATAATTAGTAATTTGTATACCCGACTTCAATTCAATGGTATTTCAATGAAAACTCGTTCAAATACTATTAACCAAAAACATTAATGCTCAACTTACTTTGAAAAGAGTTGTCACAAAATGAAAGATGATTCAAAGTATGTTACTTCTCTTCAAAACTAATTTGATGAAAAATGCTTAATCCTTTATATTCCAAAAGAATTTTTCACAAATCAAATTGAGTTATTCAAATAAATGTCCGTAAGACATGAGTATGAGAATGTCAAAAAGTCACCAAACGAAATTTCAAAAGAAGCAACTGATGTCAAATCAAGAACTGCACAGTTTGAGAAAGATTTTATAAAACTTGAAGCATAAAGTATTTCTTTTGAACTCAAACTGCAGGAAAAGAATGAGAAAATGTCTAATGAAAACTCTTTGAATCGGTGCTTAATGATAAAGAGAATTTTTTGTAACACCCCCAAAATATCGCAACAAAAAGATAATGTAACTGGGGTGCTATTTCATAGTACAAAGTTCAAGTCATAGAAAACGATCTCTAAATGAAACGTTTTTAAAAGTTACCATTCAAAAATAAAATCGGGGTTATAAACAAGAGGTCCCAAGTGTTATGTTGCATAAACATTTTTAAAACATTATGGAATGGTAAATATGATGCAGTAAAGTCTTCAAAACATGTCGTGCGACTCTAATGCTCCAATCCGAAGTTAATGCCTTATGGACCTGAGAAAATACATGCTAAAAGTGTCAGCACAAGGTTGGTGAGTTCATAGGTTTAAGTAGTTGTAAAAGTAGTGTGGACCACAAGATTTAACGTTTGTTTGACCGTTACATTCGGTTGTATGGTTTGACCGGTACATTCGGTCATGTATATACCTAGCAGTCTGGCCAATTCATTTGGTTATTTATCTGCTACATTCGGATATGCATGTATAATGGTTTAAAGTACTTGTGTTCGTAGATAAAAGCAAGCAATGTATTCTCACACTAAAAAAAGTATTCGAAAACAAGTATAAACAAGTAAAAGTGTGGCTATGAAACTCACCTTAAGTAGTGTGATATCAAGAGTGAAAATAAAGTGACGAGTAAGCCGAGAATACCCTAGGAGAAACAATGGTTGGTGATGATATGGATGATTAAGTGCACAAAACTACCCAATATCACTAACAACCCTTGTTTAGAAAAAAAATTAACCTTAGCTTTCCAAACCTTTAAGCAATAACCTTTCAAAACCCTTTTACCAAGCTTGAAATACCCTTAATATTGATGTTGTTTCTGTATTTTTATGTAGAGAAAATGAAAGAGTTTATCTTGTGTATGTGTGAATTATGAAGAGAAAATGAGGTTTTGTGAGATTATATACTAATTAGGATTAGATCACATGTTTTAAGTTAACTAGCTAAGTGTCAAATGTGTAAATGTTACACCCCTATCCCAAAATACCAATAGGTCCCACCATGGTTGAATATGGTCTAAGGACTTAACGGGATTGACTAGTCAACCCGATAGTCAAACTAATAGTTAACACATGTTCTGTTATAGTTATAGAAAATAAGGGGGGCTAAGTTGCCATATTGTAAACTTGTTATGGAAGTGTAGTGTGGCCAAATTATAAAGAATGACACATGAGGGACCATTTGTGCCAAAGAGACAAAGTTGCCCTCTACAAGAATCTGGATAATTCCATAATATTCATTCTATTTTCCATAAAATATAGAGTGTATGTGTGTGTGTCGAGACAAAATGAAGGGAAAAATAATAATGAATTTGATGGTCACAATTGTGAAGGAATTTGTGTTCCTAATCATGTTACAAGCTAGAATCCATGATCCTTATGCAAGTAAGTATCACTAATTGTGTTTAATTATGAATTGAAAAGTTATGGTTCTTATACCCAAATTGGGGATTTTGGGTAATTATGTTTGTAAACACTAATTGAGATGTTATAGAGTAATAGGGTGAAACTCCTTTGATGGAATTGAAGTAAAATGGGTAATTTGGGATATGATCATGTAATGATCATTGGAATGGTTGATTTAAAAGAGTTATAGTAAATATGGGATGTTTTATTATAGGTAAAAGTTAAGGAATATATGGGTTGGATCATTACATAATCGATATATGATTATATGATGAATTAGAGGATGTTTTTGTGAGCCAATTGGTTGTGTAAACCATGGCTCTAGTTTATTGTTTATGTTTTAAATTCATTTTTATATAATGTTTAAGGATATTAACTAGGATGATGGTGATTGATTATTGCTAATGAAAGATATGAAAAATGATGGCAATTATGTATGGCTTAGCATGGATTGCTAAGGTAAGTAATCCGGTTACTACATTCTTAATGTGGAAATTAATATATGATGTGTTTATAATTGTTATAGTAAAGATTGGTTATAGTTAAGTTAAGGAATTTTTGGACCTATATGGGAATTGATGAAGGTTATAGAGTTAGTTTCCTACTGAAGTATTAAGGTATGTGTTATTGCCTTATGTGCTAATTGTGCTATGGTTTGTGTGTAGCAATGCTTATGTGAATTATATGATGATAGAAGCATTACCATGTTTTAGCCTTACTAAGCGTTTTTGCTTACGTTATTGTTGACTACATTTTGTAGGTTATGCACAAGGAAGTGCTATTGCTTGGATTGGAATCATTGTTTGACTATGTGGAAGATTGATTGTGTAAGATTAAGAGATATGTAGATACCGAGCTCCAAATGACGATTTGTGCCCCCGTTTGATTTGAAAAGGTTTCATAAACTTGTTGTGAAGTGTCAAGTGTCGTGTTATAATGGTTATTGTATTGTTTTGTAATAACATGTTAAAGATATGTTCTAAAGAGTCAAATTGTAAGTTTGTCTTTCTTAAAGGGGTGTTTAGATTAGAGCGTAATCTCACCCATTTTGGATATAAATAGGTCAAGTAATGTTAAATATGTTTTAGAGTGTTGGTTATAGTTATTAAGATGTTTGGTTAAATTTGAAGAGGTCTAAATGATTATTGGAGTTGAAATGGGTCAAGAATGGATGTGCAGTTTTACTGTCAAAATATGTAGGTATGTAGACTTGACGGCGTCACGAAATTGTGGGTTACGACATCAGACCCAGTTCCGACGGCGTCAGGTTTAAAACTCTCTGAACCGTCGTGTTAATTCTGAAAAGTGATTTGAGTCTTGGTTAAAGGGCGACGGCGTCGCACCTTTGAAGGCGACGATGTCTGCTTCTTGTAACAGATCAAAGTGTTGTTTTGTTATAGTCTTGTGCTATTGGTTTAAGAAGTTATTGAGTCTATGTTATAATAAGAATTGTCAATGTTCTAATGTCATAGTTTTGTCGTATATTGCAGAGTTTAATGAGAAAAATTTATAGTCAAACGTTTCCGCGTCAAAGTTTTCAAAATCGAGTAATTTCTGGTCAAATCGGAAACAGGGCATAACAAATTGGTATAAGAGCTTCGGTTTAAGTGAATTAGGTTTCCACTATAGGTTGCCTAGTCTTAAACCACTCTTATTTGCGGAATTAAGTAGCGGAAATGTGTATGCGTAAATTATAGAATAAATTACGCCTTTGTGCTATGAGAAATCTATGTGAAAATATTTTATATGTTATAGTGCTATTATGTAATTATGTAGGTCCTTGACGAACCATATGTATATAGGTGAATAGATCACCATGAATGTTTTATGATTGTGTAGTTATGTGTATAGAATTGGTTTGGTGTATGTGACGAGGGTCCATGACGGACTAAATGTGTTAAGTTATAGAACACCTTACACTTTGGTAGTGTCGGTGAATATATGTGATTCTGTAAATTGTAGGTTATATTATTGATGCGATAGATAATTATAATCCCTTCACCTTGGATGGTGACGGTGGGTGTGATATGATTGTGTGCTTATTTGTTATAGAAATTATAATGAGGCTTGAATATATGAGCCAAGGTGTGAATGCCGATATAATGCATGATTTGAAATTATAATAATGAAAGTTATAATTATGAATAAGATGAGGTATGAATCGTGTTGTGTTAATGACCAACCTATGGTCTTGTTATGTGAATGGCTAATGGATAGCCAATATGGTGGTATTAGAGATGAGATAATTGTAAGTCATAGAACGTAATAGGTAAGTATAAATGTCAATTGATAATAAATGTGTTATAGTGTAATATTAATGTGTGTTGTAACACACGTGTAAATGTAAAATGAAAATTTGACACATAATAGTTAAGTGTCTAAAAATGTAAAAGTTATAAAATGATATTGAATTTTTGATAACTTGTAGTGAAAGATAAGAATGATAAAGCATAGATGATAATTGATTAAAATGAAATAAATGCAATTATGCGAAGAAGAAGAAGCGCTTATTGTTGATGACCTATGTAGGGTCTAAATGCGGAATAAAATGGTAAAGCCAAGTGCTAATTAACGAAAAAGCAATAAGCTAAAATATACGAAACAGATTGTGGTGGATTGTGATACAATATAAACATGACGAGGTTGTGATAGTGTTATAGAATGTGTATGAATAATAATTGAAAGATAACGAATGTGTTTTGGAGTAAACCTATAAAAGGTTTACCTGTGGATAAAGTCAAATAGACTAAAAATGGTAAAAGTAAGAATGTGAAAATAGTCAACGAGGATTGACGGGTTAATGAGAAAATGAAATGATTAAATACATAGTAAATGTGTAAATATGGAAAGCGGGCTCATAAGCCCTATAAATTTGTATTGGTTAAATGGAAATGATGAAGTTATGTGTATGATAAATTAATAATAGCTTGGATCCTATATGTTGTTATAGTGTGATGTTACAAGCCACTCGAAAGATGTTATAGTTATTGTTACAAAATCCTATGGGATAAGTGAATGTAAATCCTACGGGATATATAATAGTAATCCTTCGGGATGTGTTATAGTGAATCCTACGAGATGTGTTATAATACGAGTTGGCAAGAGAAAGTTATAGAAGTCCTCCGGGATAAATTAAATTGCCTTCACCGGCAAAGATTGCCTATATCCTCGACATGTGAGATGGCTCCTTCGGGAATTGTGATATTAAAAAGGATCCAACGCTAAGAAACGAAATTTTGGAAAGTTAAAGTGTGTTACAAATATGTATTAGTGTTATGTCAGAAATGTGTAAATAGATGATTTATAATTTCTTTATTTAAGTGGATTGGGACGCCATTTCATTTAAGTAAAGAAATTGTGAGTCACCGAACTACAAGTTTATATTTCTTGATTTACATTATTTGGGATGCCTCTCCATGTAAATGAAGAAGTATAAATGAGTAGGCTTATGTGTTTCCGACATGGCATGACTATGGTAGTGGAGTAGAAAATAAAAGTCTAAAACTAACTAGACGTCTTAAGGAAATAAGATAAAGGGAATAGGAGTTTCGTGTCAGACCCTAAGTAAGGTTCGACATGTAAAACTTAAGTTATAGAAACTTGAAACGTAAAGTAAAATAAATGAAACTTGAATGATAATGTGATGTAAGTAATGGCCGTGGAGGTCATAATGAATAAATTTAAAAAGGTTTGAATTGTGTTATAGTATGCCTTGGGGACATATGGTAATTTGAAGAAGGACCATGTTGGTCATAAAAATTGTGAAATTTATGTGAACGTTATAGCAATAACAATGCGTTACAAAATAACGTTATCGAAATCATGAAATTACTTTGGTAAAATATAGAAGTATTGGCTGAATTTGACTTATGTAAAATCAAAACAATATGAAAATGAACAAGTATGTATTGTAATAGTAAAAGAATTGACTAATTGGAATGTTAGGTTTTGAATAAATTATGTCTCGGGTGACATTATGACACGTTTGTTATAGAAATTAATGAAGAGTAGAATGCGTTTGGAGATTGGTTATTATTATAGTGGCCTTGAGTTGCAAGATTAAGTAAATATTTGCAACAAAATGATTATATGATTGCTTTTGTTAACATGGGGTAAGTTGAAATTAAGTGTTAGATGGCAATAGACGAGAGATTTCAGGGACGAAATCTAAATAAGGGGGTAGAATTGTTACACCCCTATCCTGGAATACCAATAGGTCCCACCATGGTTGAATATGGTCTAAGGACTTAACGGGATTGACTAGTCAACCTGATAGTCAAACTAATAGTTAACACATGTTGTGTTATAGTTATAGAAAATAGGGGGACCTAAGTTGCTATATTGTAAACTTGTTATAGAAGTGTAGTGTGTTTTAGGTTCCCATGTTTGCAACACAAGCATCAATATAAGAAATAAGAAAGAGAAGTGATCGGATGAACACAAAATCACAAACACACGAATGAGTGCAAAATGTTTAGGCGTAGGTATTGATGAAATGTTTTGAACAACCAACCTTCAAATGAAGGTTTACAAAGTATGAATGAAAACCTTTAGGCGTAGGAATTAAGTGGGAACAACCAACCTTCAAATGAAGGTTTACAACTGGGAAGGGAGGGCAACACTTCTAGTCCCTTCCTTCCTTATTGGATATGGGCTAAGGCTTATGGGCTTTCTACATAAGCCTTGCCTTTAATACTAACATAAAAGCCTAATTAAGCAACCTATTACATGTTAATTACAAAGACTTGAAATATAGTTTAGGAGTGATTCCAACAATCTCCCCCTAAGTGTTGGTAATTAATGACTTAAGTAATTTGAAACGTTATTGGTGTTGATGTAATAGTTGCTTTGACGTCTTCTGACATTCTTCTTTCTTGTGAGAAGAAGTGCCTTGATTCGAACAATCTCCCCAGTGTAGGGATGTTGTTTTCTTTGAAGTATTCTGCTTTGACGTCTTTGATTTCTTTTTTCTTTTAATTCTTTGTTCTTTGTGGTGGTTGTAATAGTATGTTGTTGTCATCATGAGTCCGCTTCGTTGCTCAGTGTCTCCACGTCTTTCTCCAACATGCTCACACGCTCATTTGACAATGAATTCGGATGTGAAGTAGTTCTTGAGTCTTTATAACTTTGTAGATTCTTTGATTAGATGAAGAATCATTATGACTTTGTATTGCCTTTGATTTTGAGAGAACTTCTTTTGTGATGTTGTTGGTATGAGCATGTGGAGAATCAAGACGATCTCTTCCTCCCATGAGCATCCATCGCCAACAGAAGAATTGGTTAGTGACGAACACCAATTGATCATTGTAATATTTTCATAAGGAATTGATTACTACAATTGTTCTTCGATGAATGTCTTGATTCCATTCACCTTGGTCGGGCGAATCACCGTCCGAATCCCGTAAGGACAATTGGCATTACATTGAACAAGTTCAAGTAATGACCCACATCTTCGAGGACTCGATTCTTGAAAGGAATCTCCTTAGCGGGATTTCCAAAGACTTAGAAATTCGAACTTCGAGAGTGTCAACAACATAATGTGAAAACACATCTCTAATTCTAGCAAAGGTTGTTCTCGAACCGGATGCCCTCAAGTAGGCTAACACGATATAACGAAGCACATCTATGGTTCGGGTGAGTCGTTGAGGTACATCAAGCATCATCCCACGATCGTAGACCGTTTGATACTACACTAAGCATAACCCACAAGGAGTTACCAAAGTGACTGCTTTGTCAAGGTTGTTTGATGTTCACCCGGCAAGAGTTTCCATTCAATCACCGAGGATCACGGTTGTGAACCCTCATAAATGTTCTCAACAGATTGCTAAGATCTGTGAAGGACTCTAGAATGTATCACTTGCATCCTTATTGTTGAACGACAAGTGATGTAATGTCAAGTGTACCTAAGAGATCTTTTGATGAATCTCGTGGCTCTAGATTCAATAGTGTGCTTTGGTTTTCCTAAGCGGAGACTAGGGAGAGGGTCTCCTTCTTCAATACCAGCAATCTCTAAGAGAAAGTCGATAGTTTATGTAGGGTTCCCTGTGAGAATGAAACAAGCTTCTGTTGAGAGAAACTTGAGTGGCTAAGAAGGTTTAGTGCATGCGTCACTAGGTCTATGACGACTTTAATCTTCAATACCGGTGTCATCAAGTGACAACCAAGAGCATATGAGTTGAACCCGTTGTGCGCCCTAAGTTGAATAAACGGAGGGCTATTTCTTTTCACCCTTTTAATTACATTTCTTTTAATTCTTCAACTCCTTCTTTCTCCGATTCTCATTTCTCCTTTTTATAATCATACCTAAGGACTTCTAAATTCTAACTATTTGTGGTGTCCTTGGGTAGATCCCTCCGACTCTGGCGGATCATAGGACAGTTATTCCTAACCTTAGTCACCTTATAACTCCATGACTAGCCTATGTTGCCATAAAACCATTTTCATGAAAATCTCTCAAAGTGGATATGAGTAAAGACATTTTGTACCACTAAAGAGTTTTATATTTTGTAGAAATACTCCCCTCCACACGTGCTTAAGTATTTTGACGTAAATCTGCACGGTGAGAGAAGAGCGCGCACTTTTGAATTGATCAACTCAAGATAGACAATTCCCGCGAGACACGGTTACATCATAGACTAGGTTAGCTTGAAGTTGTAAACACTCCTTGGTGAGGAGGTTTGACCCGTCAAGGTTCATGTCTACAAGAGTTTCTCGAATGGTACATTCTACTAGGACAAGTCCTATCGAGACACGTTTACATCACTAGCGAACTAGCTTGAAATTATTACCCTTGAAGACAAGTCTTTTCGAGTTACTAAAATTTAAGAGCTCATCAATTCATTGGTTAAGTCTTTAGCACGAAGATTCAATAGCAATTACAACATATTTCTTATCACATAATTTTTCCCCTCAAAAATGGCATATAAATGTTATTTTTGACGAAATTTTGATATCGAATATGTCCATTTCGAGTTTTGTGGGAAGATTTCCATGAAGAACAATTTGTGAACAAAGTTTAAAGCAAATACTCCCCCTCAACAAGTAATATAAACATTTGAGGTTTTGAAAACGTAAGGGGAAGTACTTGTTCTTTTGAGCAACACTTGGAAAAATGAAAGTTTTGATAAGTTTTACTCAAAATTAAGAAGCTTTCGCTCCTTTTATAAGGATTGTGGCACTGAAGCGTACCACAGGGTCCTTTCATTACAAGTACGGGTTGTACACTGTTATGTGTGCACAAGCCATTGTCAAATATAGATCAACACATCCAAATATTAGTGAAAGAAACAAATCAAAGAGTACCAGGGAGTCCGTCAATAACGCCAGGAGTTCTTTCTGGACGTTGATAGCCTGTTAGAGATATGCTTTGACGTCCACCCACGAAACTCTCCAAGGTCCTCATCTGATCCCGACGAAACAACCTTTCATCAATCCTGGTAATGATCTTCTTCGCATCCCTCTTTTCCCAAGAATTCTACCTTTTCTTCGACCCTATGCCTTCATGAATCTCCTTTAACCTATATGCCATCCCATCCCGAACCTTCTTCAAAGTATGATCACAAAACTTGTGAAGCTCCTTGCACGCCATAAAGCAATTACGGTGAAGTTCATCTGCGGTAAACTACCCCAAACGTTGGTTTCTTAAGAATGGTGTCTTGAGGAAGATGGTTGATATCGGAATGTATAGCTTTGGTGGTGTGAGATTGACACGTCTTTTATATGATTCCACGGCAAGTTGAAGGTCTTCAACACGTTCATGGATGACGATGCTTCTGATGAATATTAGCAATGACTTGATGTACTGGAGCTGGATGTTGGTGGAGAACTGTCGCATTCGACCTTGTACTTTAGCAAGATACATGTCTTCAATGTCATTGAGTGACAATCTCGGAAAATCCGCTTCATTAAAGTCATATTCTTGTTCGTCTTGGCGTTTGACTACGATTTTCTTCAGGAATGAGTAGTCCCACTTGGTAGACAGGCTAACATGCATTATGGCAACTATCCATTGGTCATCAGACACCTCCTTTTTGATTTGAGTACCTGGCAGCTTCTGTAGTAGATTCTTCTTCGTTCAGGCCAATGATGAATTCCATATAGTGCATCGAGGTCATACTTTACCACATTATCAACGAACATATGTGTGGCTTCTTCCTCGATGGCCACATTGTTGGAGAAGATTGCTGCCGGGAAAGGGAAGGTGAGTGAAGTAGCGTATTTCTTGCTTACATCGCTACCGTGCTGAAGAAATTCTAGGTCATTGTTGAAGAAATATTGGTAGGGAATCTTCGGTTGATCAGGTCGGCCAATGGTGGGTAGTGGCTTTGTCCAGTCGGTGTAGTATGGAGCCTTGTCAGGTCTGGTGAAGTCGATATTGGATTCAGGGTTGAGCCAATCAATGTTGTTGGACATAGCTCGGGCGATGTAGTCGAGATGATATTCGACTTCAATTGCACTGTCGGAGCTGTCTTAAAGCAGTTGAAAAGCTTTGTTCTTTATGCGTCTTAAATCTGCTTTCATCATCTTCTTCACCTTAAACTTTTCTTGAATTAACTTGGCATGCTCCAGTGTTCGACCATCTACCAGTTCTTGGCCTTCCGGTAATTGAGGGGTTGCATCAACAAGCTTTGAGAACCAGTCATATTCTTCAGTGTCATCTTCATCTAGCCATGATACAACTGATGTTGACTTTTTCTGCTTTGGCTTGGAGGATGATGTTGGTTGCTTGGTTGATGTAGAAGAAGGAGGTTGTTGTTGGGGCTCATGAATCTCCTCATCGTCACCAGCAGTGTATTCAAAGTGATCACCAGTTTTCTCCGTTGGTGGTGGAGACTCAGAGTCCTAAGGTTTGTTTGTAGCAGGAGGACGTTGTGGAGATCTTCTAGAGGTGGAGGTCCTTTGGGGTGGTGGAGGCATAGATGATGATTCGTCAGTTTTCTTCTTACGTTTTGGCTCAGAATCCTTATCCGCATCATCATCATCTCTTGGACACTTAGCCCTTTCAGCTGACTCTTTGCATGAAGTTTTGAGTTGATATTCCAGCAATGCCTCAAATAGTTTAGCTTCGTCAGAAGTAAATGTTGCGGATCGTTGAGACATTTGTAAAACAAGCTTGGAAATCAATTTTGCATCGGAGACAACCGTAGGCTGGACTGGATTGATTTGCATTGCTACAGGAGTAGATTGCATTGTTTGCTTGACCAATCGCATGAGATTAGGATAGAGTTGTCTAGCGAACATCTCTCTTGTCACTCCAGGGACGGGGTCGAGAAGAAACTTGTGAGTATATTCTCGGATCGTCTTGTCCATTTCCCCTTGGAAATCTCTATTTAGAAACTGTTGAATTTGTTCCCTTTCTCCCGAAAACTCATTTATCACAGTCTGAAGTAGATTGATTATGTCCGCAAGTTGATTCAATTTCTTGTTGACCACGTTTTTCTTCCTTACTTGCCCGAGCTTTGACAATCTTTGTCTTTGCATGTGATGCCCAAGTATCGGTTGGTTTCTTTACCGATTTGGATGCGGATCTTGTGGTAGTGTCTTTGGATGGTGGTGGTGATGAATGAGATGATGAGTCGAGGCGAAGATGAGTCATGAGAAGGCTATGGGTCATTTGGTGGCTCGAAGTTTGTTCTGGTTATGTTCGGGACTATCTAGAAGATAATCATCGCCTTCTTTTTCGACTTTAGCTTTGTTCATCGACCTTGACCCTAGCCTCTTCTTTAGCTAGTGCTTCTCTTGACTTTTTCCTAGCGCTTCCTCAATGTCTTCATCGAGAATCTTCTCATCCTTCTCCTTTCTTCTTCTTCCTCAAAGTCGAAGATGATATCATCCTCTTGTTTCTTTGTTGTTTGATTCCTTAGTGGTGGTACGGTTCCTTATCGGGTTGATTAACCACATCGAGGCTGGTGTGGTTTGTGCACCACCACTTGAACCTCCAGGCCTCTAGTGCATTGAAAAGCAAATTCCTTAGCAACATGTTGTAGCTCGAGATTCTTCAACGTTTTTCGTAGTCTTTATCCTCATCCTTTGGTTCTTCATCCGAACTCTTCTTCTTCCCGCTCTTCTCTGAGTTTTACCCTTGTCGGTTTAGGACTAAGAGGTTTTTCTCTTGTTGTCGTATCATCCGTAGTAGTTTCGAGTAGTGAATCTCTTCATCCGTGTCGGTATCCTCGAGTCCTCGTCCTCTAATTTTGGTGTCGGTTGAGGGTTAGGAATAGCAACCTTAGATGGAACTTAACTTTTGAGCGTATGAGTTCTCTTTGGATACTGCGGGTACTCTAGTGCTTGTCGCACTTCCGGCCTCGCCCGATCTCCCGGTCTTCTTGGTGGTATAGCGGAAGACTTTTCATCAATGAAGCCAACTTTGCCCGATGCTATTGCTTCTTGATATCGTGAGTATGATTGAAGTTGCTTGATATCATTAGTGAGAAGGAGTCGAGCAAAGCGCACCTTGTTTCTTTGTTGTTGAGTCTTTGAATCGACAACATTTAGAGTAGGCTCAAACAACGCGGAGTGATGGTTGGGGTCATCAAGTCTCAAGGAATGTCCAGATTATTCCGAGTATCCTTTGGATCAACAACTTAGTATATCGATGTAGGGGACCTTGGTGCCAGCTGCTTGATATAAGACATCATAATCGAGTTGCGAAGTCAATATGCATCTTGTTGACCATGCCCCGAATATCTGTAGTTCCATGAGCTTAGGATGCTCATTACCGCTATCTCGCGGATACATGGACTTGGCGATCATGATGTATAAAGTTCTCCACGGTGAGGGATGTTCTTTAAATCAATCGAAGAGTGTTTAGTAATGATCCAAGAACTTCATCATAGCCAATATTGACCATGAATTGGAGAGTAGCCTTTTCCGATGGAGTGGCAACATATTCAAATTTGGATAGCGAGGAGAAGAAGAATTGCTCTTAAGTCCGCAATGATGATGGTGACTTGTTTGTTGTTGAGTGTCACCGTAACAACATCTTGACCATCGGCCTTCTTCATAGTGTGCCGGCCGAGGAATATAGATCTCGGCATCGTTGCGAATTTGTGAGCATGTTCTTGTATGGATGAGTCTTGAATATCCACAACAATATGACATGAAGACTCGAGCACGTGAAGTTATCAAAGTCCACTTTGATATTGTTCTTTCCAATCTTCATCTTGTAACCGGTAGGGAAAATGTCTTCCATTGTGAGTACATTTGGTGCTTTAACGTTTTCCATCGTGACGTCCATATTGTGATCTGAAAGATATTGAGCCAAAAGAACCAACATATCGAAAGACATTACGTTAGTCAAAAGTTGGTTTTATTATCCAATTATTGAATATGTTATGTTAATGAATGTTATGAGTCCAACGTCACTTGTTTGTCCAATAGTCCAAAGTAGTCGTGATAAGTTTCGTGAGTTTATTAATTTTGAATTTTAAAGTCCAAATTTTCACTCATTAACACAACATATTAACCATTATAGCTTATTAGTGACATTTTGGTTTTGTGACGTTATGAGTTATTTATTTACAAGTTTGTACGCGTAACAATTCATAATTATGGTTAAAATAAGGCTTAAGCGTAAAGTTACAAGCTTATGCGTGAACAGTTGTGACCATACGGCGTAGTCATAAGCTTATGCGTAGGAACTCCTCTTACGCGTAAGAAATATTACGCGAGGAAAAGAGCTCTTAGCATAAAGCTTACGCGTGGCGTATGTGGGAGCTTATGCATAAGGTTTACACGTAAGAGTGAATCCTTATCGCGAAGACTCAAGTTTACGCATATCCTTCACGGGATACGCGTAGTCCCCATGTAGAACCTTACGCATAAGAGTTACGCGTAAGATTTATCTTACGTGTAACCTTCTATGCGTAAGGTGATCCTTATGCGTAGAGTTCCATTTTAACCTTGATTACGATTTTGCACGCGTAATAACTCGAAATAAATTCATCATAACATTTTCATTAGCACATTATTCAACCCTTTCAAGATCACATGGAATCACACTAGATATGGTTACGCGTAAAGTTAGCCTTAGGCGTAAACTAAAACTCTAAAGTTTCAATTCTTACGAATAAGAAATCTAGCCATAGGATTTGCACCAAATTCATTCTGGAATGTCTTAGAAGCCTATTGAGTTGTTTACAACAAATTTTAACATCAAAAGCCTCAAGAATCAAGAATACCCATTTTTAACGAGACATAAACCCTAAAGTTTAATTATGCAAAACCCATGTTTCTGGGTATGACTCATGGTTGGTTTTGGTTAATTAAACATGTTTTAATCATCTCTCAAGCAACTAATTACACAGAAACACTCACAATCAAAAACACCCAAAATCAAGGTTGTCAGGATCGGATCCTACCTAGGATCGGATCCTACCTAGGATCGTTTCGGCTTTGCAAGATCGTAATCGTAGGATCGGATCGGGATCGTAAGATCCTATGAAAATGTATATATTTTGTATAGGTGTTGTAGTTTTATATTTCTATATAATATTTCATATGATAAGCGAATCTAAATGGATGATAAAAGAAAAATATTATTAGATATATTGCAATGCATACTTGCACAAAGTTACTACATCGCACGGTGCACCTACTTCTTGTTTTGATGTTTTTATTATAGGTTTTCGTGATAACATTTATGCAAAAGATAAAATGATTGTATCGAAATGAAACGACATAATTTATAATAGAAGGCAACACATTTTTTTTATGACCAAATAAATTAAATTTGAATATTCGATAATATTATGAATTTTTTTCTTGATGACCAAATAAATAAAATTAGAATATTCATGCTTTTATATGTAACATAAAATAAAATATGAACAAAATTGGGTCAAGTATGTAGATAGTTTACTTCAAAAACAAGCTTTGACATTTTCCAGCGAAATCGTTTTCATAATAAACCCAAAAGACACATCTAAACTATTTATTTTTTTTGAAAATTCTTAGTCATTGGGCTTTAAGACATGAGCTTATACTTAATAAGTTAATTTACAAAAAAAACCCCGAGATCCGATCCGATCCGACACGATCCGATCCGATTACGATCCACTGGCGATCCTACGATCCTGCTGCGATCCTACGGATTACGATCTTATTAAGATCCTGATCGTTTTTTGTGTGTAGGATCGTACGATCCTACGAGCAAGATCGCGATTTTGACAACCTTGCCCAAATTTACGCATAAACCCTAATTTTTGAAAATGATTAATTGAAGTTTCTGGGTGGATTTTGATGTTGAAAATGTTCATAAAACTTATTTTTAAACATTTTGACACAATCATTTTTATTATAAACACCCAATGGTGATTTCATGTTCATACGTATATGCGTAGAACATAAAATCGTCATAATCCCAAAATCTAGCCGTCGGATTTTCATATAATTAAAAACCAATGTTTATAATTATTCAAAAATCCTTAAACCACTTACAAATTTGAAGATTTTCACATGGATTTGAGGATTGAATTATAGGCGTGGGATGAGGTGGTTGAAGAAATTAATGATAGTAATAAATGTAAAAGATTTTAGGTGGAGTGGTTTTGTTAAAAATAACTTTAGACTTTTGACAACTTTGGTCCCTCCACTTTAACCATTCTCATCCATAGCCTATAATTTCCATTTAGGTTAAGTATGAAGTATAAGTTTGGAAAGAAACATGACGACACTCCCCTTCGACTTTTAAAATAGAGAAATTTTACAAATTTGGGTCCGAGGAGTGTCAAGAAACAAGAAACGTGACCACCATTATCAAAGATACTACCAATACTGGGTAACATGCAAGTACAAGGTTTTATGAAACTTTAAAAAATTTACTTTCTCCCCCTCAACACTTAACCGTGAAAATATTGAAATTTTTGAAAGAGTGAAGTGTTGACGGAAGATTTGTACTTGCCATGTTGAAAGAAATATAGATAGAAGAATATTTTTGTATTTTATAAGTTTTGTATTTTGTATTTTGTTTTGAAAAAATATTTACAAAAGAGGTTTTGGTGTTTGATTGGTTTTAAGATTGTTTTAAAAGTTCGTCCAGGTTCCTCGAGTCAAACACCTCATACCAATCCGGTGGACCAACTCAAGTAAACCTAGCGGGAGCTAAGGCTTTGGTGAGAAGGTCTACCAATTGATATTCAATACCACAAAATATAATTCAGCGGTGCCCTTTTCCACATGCTCCTTGATGAAATGATATCGAAGATCGATGTGCTTAGACTTCGAATGTTGAATAGAGTTGCACGAGATTGAAATAGCACTTAGATTGTCGCATTACATCAGGATTCTGTCAAATACTTAACCATAGTCCTTGAGTTGTGTTCTCATCCAATTGACTTGAGCACAACACGCCGACATGGCTAGATATTCTGCTTCAATTGAGGACAGCAATGTACAATCTTGCTTCTTCGATTTCCATGACACCAGTTTATCACCAAGAAATTGTAGAGCTCCTGAAGTACTTTTCCGAGAATCTAAGCAACCTGCGTGATCATCGTCTGAAAAAGCTATTAGTTCAAAACCGAATCCTTCGGATACAGATTCCCAAATTAATGGTTCCCTTGATGTATCGGAGGATTCTTTTAGCCTCGAGAGGTGAGTTTCGATTGGTCGCGATCGATAACGAGAGCAAAGATATACAACAAAGATAATATCGGTCTACTAGGTGTTAGATACATAAGAGACCCAATGATACTTGGTATTTGGTAGGGTCAACCAATTTCCCATGCAAATCGGCGTCGGTTTCTTGGTATGTGCCATAGGTATGGCATAGGTATCATAGTTTTGCATTCCATGTTTGTTTAAAATTTCAAGAGCATATTTGGACAGACTCAAGAAAATACCACGGGTGATTGATGAACTTGCAATCCTAGAAAGAACGTAAGTTCACCCATCATGGACATTTCAAAATGTTTTTCATAAGTTTTGAAAAGCGTTTGAGTACTTTAGATGTGTTGACCCAAAATGATGTCATCCACATAAATTTGAACGATTAAAATGTGTTCCCGTGATATTGTATAAATAGTGTTGGGTCGACCGATCCTTTCACGAAATTATGAGAGATAAGAAAGGATGACAACTTATCATACCACGCCCGAGGGGCTTGTTTGAGACCGTAGAGAGCCTTGTTCGGTTTGTAGGCGTGATTAGGGAACTCGGACCAACAAATCCCTCTGGTGACTAACATAGACCGTTTCTTTCAAATTTCCATTTAAAAAGCGGTTTTGACATCCATCGAAAGACCGTGATGTTCATGTGAGCGCGAATGCCGAAAGATCCGAACGACCTCAAGTCTAGCAACCGGTGTGAATGATTCCTCGTAGTCAATCCTTCTTCTTGTCTATAACCCTTAGCCACCAGGCGTGACTTATTTCGATAAATGTACCTTGACATCCAACTTGCTTTTCCAAATCCATTTCGGACCAATAACATAGACCCCAGGTTGTTTTTTCAACCAATTCACATACTTCAAGACGTTTAAAGCGATTAAGTTCTTCTTGCATGGATTCAATCCGGTTGTCATATGTCATGGCTTCCTTAATATTTTGGGTTCGACTTGGCGGACGGTAAGTGCATAAATGCAATGTTCATCGTCACTGAAGGCGTTGTCTAGTTCTGTTGGTTGATTTGGGTTTCCAATAATGTTCACAAGAGGATGGTCTTTAGTCCAATGATGTGTGGAGGGTTGATGTTGATATACATTCTGCAGATTAGGAGGATTCAAATGGCTTGTAGATGATTCCGCAACATCGGTGTGGCAGTTTCATTTGCAAAGGGTTGAAGAATGCATTTGGATCATAATCTGAGGTTGGGGTACTTCATGGTTCGAAGATCATCGTTGGTTTAGCATCATTGGATGCGGTTTGTTCATTGTTGTTGTAGAATCAATTGGAGGTGCTTCTTCAACAGCTTGTTGTTGTTTGGTGTATCGGTATTGGATTATTATCGGGTTGAGCGGTGGAAATAGTTGATACATCCGAGCACGTTGATCAATATCATCACTAAATAGAGGAGCAAATAGTTGTTCCATTTGTTGATGAGTAGGTTGTAAGCTTGGTTCGGTGATGATGGGGTTTGGGGAAGTTTATAAGGTTATGTCCGGGTTCCAAGTTGTTTTGCTCGAAGCCATTTCGTAAGCTCATCGAAATTTGCATGAATCGTTTCCATAATCTCCCTTGTATGATGATTCGGATCCGGTAACCTTAGAGTTTTCACAATATCCAACAAAGACTCCAATGTCACTTTGGCTTTGAGCTTACCAAAGTCATCACAATCATTATTTGGGTAACAAAGGGATCCAAATACATGAAAGTGTTTGAGATTCGGTTTACGGTTGTGGATAAGCTCATAAGGTGTTTTGTTGTGGCGTTTAGTAATCATTGAATGGTTACGGGTGTAGCATGCGATTGACACGGCTTGACCCACAAGTAATCTGGAAGTTTTGCATTTATTAACATCGTTCTTGCGACTTCCACTAACGCACGGTTTTGTCTTTCAACAACTCCGTTTTGTTACGGTGTTCGTGCAATTGATGTTTGATGCTCAATTCCCACTTTCTCATAATATGCACGAAGAGTTTGATTAACAAATTCGGTTCCTTTGTGCATTACGATTTGTCGACCGTGTTCGGGAGTGAACTTGAATTTTCGTGAGAAAGGTGATGATCATCTGTGGAGCTTGATCTTTACTTGAAGAAAATAAACCCAAGTCCATCTTGAGTAGTCATCCACAATTACCAAAATGTAGTGTTTGCCGTTAATCGTGCCGCACACGCATCGGGCCACACAAATCCATGTGAAGAAGATGAAGCACATGTTGTGGTTTGTGTTCCACCTTTGAAGGAAAGTGAGCACGGTGCCTTTCCCTTGTTCACAAGTTGAGCATAGGTGATCTTTAGAGTACCGAAATCTTGGGAGACCTTCAACAAGTTTGTATCGTGCAATATTGGTTATTGTTTGAAAGTTTAAGTGTGAGAGTCGACGATTGCCAAAGCCAAGATTTTGTAGATGTTGCCTTTGAAAGTAGACAGATGGGAGATGAAGAAATCATGTCTTGCATTGAGATTGTATAAAGACTTGATGTGCGGGTACCGGACATAAGATCATTTCCTTGTAGATCACGAATGAAACAAGTTTTCTCCCGAAAAGCAACTTCCAAATCTCCATCACAAAATTGACCAAGCGAGAAGAGATTGTGACCGAGACCTTCCACATAATAAACCCTGCTGATTTCGATGTTACCATTGATGTAATCTCCGTAGCCCATGATAGCTGAAGTGATCATTCCGAACCGACAATGCCAATGAACTTTGAAACAAAGTTTGATAACATTTGAGATTGCTATCATGTGTCGGGAACATCCGCTATCAACAATCCAGAGGATGATCTATATCACTGCATTACACATGACGACACGGATGGAATATAAGTAGATGTGGAACCGAAGAGTTAGAGGGTTCGATGCGATTATAGTTGAAACACACATGTTTATGATTTTAGGTATCCATTAAAGCCAAGTGTATTATGTAACCATTTCGCCATCTCTAACTAGTCTTAGCTTTTGTCTTAGTAAATGCACTAGGTGATAAGTTCTTCCTAGGAGGTGAAGGGGTTCTATGGGTACATCAATGATCGTAGCGGAACACTAGAAGGTGGTTTACCTAGCACGGACTTAGAAGCATTAGTGGGCCTAGAGGTATTCCGTTTTCTATTATTCCGCTTACGAGATAAGATAGCATTAGCAACACATTTATCATGACAACCGAAAACATGCTTTTACGACAACCAACACAAGAAGCTTCAAACATAACATTTAAAGTACTTAAAGATTCAGCATTCGTTACATCACTTTTTCCATTACATTTGTCAGACGCAATATCTAAAGTGGGTGCAACTTGAGTCTTATTCAAAGTCCTAAGGTGTTCTTCTACTTGAGGTCTTTATTGTTCTTTTCTTACGTCGCAACTTCCTATTCTTCCTTGTGGTTCTCTTAAGGCGTGAAGTGCTAGCGTTGGGAAAAGAGGCAACTATTCTGTTTCGATGAGGAAGCACATTAGTTTCTTGTGATGTGTCATTAGGCAGTCTAAGACTTCCTGGTGTAATTATGTTTGTGTTACTATTCCTATCTTGCTTAAGTTTCACCAATTTTGCTTTTAGATCATGGATAGTGTGTAACAAATCTTGATTTTCAGAACGAGTGTTTCCATTTTGTCGTAAAACATCTTTGGTATATGCAAGATGATCATCAAGATCTTTTGACGCTTGAGCACGAGTCTTTTTGAGTAAATCAAATATGACACCATATTCCTTTTTAACTTTTGAAATTTCTTGTTCATATTTTGAAATTTGACACTTCAAAGACACATTTTCATCATCCAGTTGCTCAAGTTTTGGATTAAGAGTTTTTGTATGCAACTGATTGATTTTGTTTTGTAAAGCGAGTTCTCGATTTTGACAATATTTTTGACACCATTGAAGACGACGTTTTGCATTTGAAATCTCATTTAACAAGCGCTCATTTTCAACTTTTAAAGACTTTATTTGTGACACAGTATCAGTATTCTCAACATTTTCAACAGAATCAACTGAATCAACATCGATATAATCAAATGCATATGAAATAGAATGTAATAACACAACATTAATGGTATCAGCACAGATTACATCTTCCAAGAGTCGATCAACATTTTTTCTTAACATTTTCTTTTTACGTTTTGTATTTGAAATCGATGTTTCTATTTTCTCGAAAACTGTTTTCATAAGTCCAAGCTCCTTGTGAAAATCCCTTTCCCAATATATTGCACACATTTTCAAATTTCGGACATGAGGTAGAATTATTTTCTGAAAAATGTCTCTTTGTTATCACACATGAGGCGATTGAAAATGTTCAACTTTTATTTCAGAATTGATTTCAATTTCACGTTCCAAAAGTTTGATGTCCGAAATGAATGTTTCAAAATATTTAAGAATTTGACATCGTTCGGTAATGTTTTACTTCTTCGAGTGAAGGTAAAGGACCATTAATTTGTGCAGTATTGGGTTGAGGACCAACATTAGAAGACTCATAAATAGGCGTGATAACCCAAGGTGTGTTAGAATTATCCTGTTGTGCGACGAAAGTTATGGCTTTTGAATAGTTAAATGGTTTGTTATAAACAACATTTTCTAATTTTGACCAACTCTCGTCTTCTTCATCTAATTCCTCCATATGATTATATTCAACAACACTCATAATGGAATCATCAATGTAAACTTGAGGATTTGGTTTGAATGCTCTATGTGAAAACTTTTGTTTGTAATCAGCAAGATTCAGTCCATATCCATTTGGATTTTGTTTAAAAGTAAACTTTTGAATAGTTGTGATTGACTCACCATGTTTATAAACAACATTTGAAACTCTTTGATTTTTTTTTGTAAGTCGACAATTTCCTCAAGATAGTCATCTATTTGTTTCCTTGAATGCTTTTGTATTCACAAAACTTTTTTGACAAATTAACAACTCGAGACTTGGCTTTTGAGTTTCGAAGTGAGGCGTTAAGTTGTTGTTTATGATCATATTTCAGTTGTTCTATTTGGGACAACAAAGAATTCTTGGATTCAACTAGATCACATATATGTTTTCCAAATATTTTTCATTTTGGTATGATTTAGTAAATGCGACTTCAAAACCTTTTCACGTTTCTCTTTTGTTTGAAAAATGTTGAGTTGGAACTTTAAGCATTCATTATCCTTAGTCAACGGTGCAATTTTATCTTTTAGTTTAGCATTAATATCATGCATTTTCTAATCGAGTCTGGTCCTTAAAGAAGGTTATGAGCCCGGGATCTGGATTAGACAAAGATTCATTTTGTTCAACCGGAGTCTCCACACAATTATCATGTAGGTCCTCAAATGAAACCACGGGGTCAATTTGATTGTCAAAGGTAACCGTAAGGTTATCTTGATCGTCAAATGTGACTACGGGATCCATTTGATTTTCTTCGTGATGAGGTGTGGAAGGTTCATGTTGAACACTCTGAATATCGTCGGATGCAGATGCCGGTGGAGATATCAGATCATTAATGAAGATAGTTTGATCCGGTACCTGAGACAAGCCGTCAGTGTCATACACTGGGCCTGTGTCACTCATGTGGAGTTCTTGCATGTTTGCCATTAACATCACTGCTGCATTAGCCTGCAAGTCCTCCATGTCATCATCGAATATGCAATTGCCATGAAGCTTTGTTCATTGTTGGTAAGAGTTCCACCACTTCATCCTTGAGAGCTAAGAGTAAAGCCTCTTTGTGATAAGCGCCTCTTTCCTCGGCTTTGGGCATGCATTAGCTAGATGACCCTTCTCATTCTGATTATAAAATGAAGACCATTAACCCAGTCTAAGCATTTCCCTGATCAACCACTTGAGCTCGTTGTTGTGGAGCACCCATGTTATTCCTTCCATTAACATTAAACCCTTGACCACTACCCATGCGACGAAAATGACCACGATTCTGAACTTCAACACGTCTATTGTTAACAACAGCCTGATTCCTTGTGTTTGATGAGGTACGAATGCGATTGTTGGATTTGTTGGAATATCGGCCGAAGGCTCTAGCAATCATGACAAACCCTTGTTGCAATGCATCAAAAGCTTCTGCATCCTCATTAGATTCACTATAAAGTGCTTAATCATTGTTGTTGTTGTATGGAACCAATTGAGTTTCTTGAGATTGTTGCTGTGACAGATCATATGGTGTAATTGTAGCAGTTGGTTGTGGAGGATTTGTGAAGACAGTTTGCAAAGTAGGGAATTGAGGATAACACGTTTGAGCCCACAAAGCTAGAGTTTGATTATCCGGAAGTGAAGGCGAAGCAGTGACTCCACGGATAATCCTTTCTTTGTCAACTTCCTTTTGGTGGGGCTTCAAATAGTCGTACAACAATCCGTATGTGGCATGATGAAGATTCTTCGCTTGACGGATGAAAATGACATACTTTTCCCATTCAGGACCAAGACTACTAAGGAACTTAGTGTTGACTGCAATTCTTGGCATAATGATGTTATGTTTTTCCAAGTCATTGATGATGTCTGAGAATCGATGATGATATGACTCTAATGTCTCTCCTGGTTCAATCATGAAGTGTTCATATGCTAAGTAGATTTTGGATTCCATGTCTTTTTGATTGAGTTCTGTGCCTTCCATTAAAAGATGAATATGCTCCCACATTGCTTTAGCAGTCTTCTGAGCATCAACACTACGAAGTATCGGATTGGGTAATCCCAAAAGGATATATTGCATTGCAAGTTCATCGACTTCCATGTGTAGAAGTTGGTCAGTAGTGAGTTCATTAAGACCGACAAAGTTGGTGACATCATCTCTTGGTGGATTAGCATTCGGATCTCCAGGTACAGTGACAGTAGGCATCTGAAAAGGACCTTCAAAGATGACCTTCTTCAAGAACTTTCCATGTGGCTTCTTTAAATCACAAAACCTATAGAACATTATCACCCATTGCTCGTAATTTCCGGGAGTGAGCACTGGAGGTCTATCAAGTGATCCAGCCTCATGAATGGATTGTTGGCTACTTAAAGCTTTACACATCTTTGCAAACCAAGACGGTTCCTTCATAGCATACTTGGATGGATGTTGATTTTGAAAGTTTGTGTAAGGTTGTACTTGAAGACTAGGGGGTGGTTGAATCATTTGTGGTGGAATTGCTCCTTAAGGAATTTGTTGTTGAAATTGTTGATAGTATTGTTGTTGTTGTGTTAGTTGTTGTTGTTGTTGAGGATACATATAAGGAAAGTAGCTAGAGTATGGTGGTTGAGACATCTTGAAACTTGTGTTGATTATGGATCTTTATAGTCGAATGTGTGGAAAACTATAAGGGGGGTTGAATAGTTTTACCAATTTACAACTTCCTTTTAAATATTTAGATCGACTTATGTCAATCTATTTGGTTGTTTATGTTGGACGTTGATAGATAGATATATAAACGTGCAATGAAAGATATAGAGTAAGAAGCACATCACCACGACACAAGTATTTATAGTGGTTCGGCTACAAGGACACCTTCCTTGCCCTACTCCACTCCCCGAGTCACCTACTCGAGAGTTAGTAAACACTACACCGATCTCCTTATAGCGGAAAGGCCTTCACAACGTCGCTTACACCTTTTTCCGGTACAAAGCTAAATACCGAGTTCTTTCACACCAAGGCGAACCGCACCTAACACAACGTCGCCTACCCTTTGTATGGTGCTAGACTAACCACCAAGTTCTTTCAC
The DNA here is from genome assembly GCA_022545495.1 of Chrysanthemum lavandulifolium. NCBI lineage: Eukaryota > Viridiplantae > Streptophyta > Magnoliopsida > Asterales > Asteraceae > Chrysanthemum > Chrysanthemum lavandulifolium. The sequence goes on along the minus strand of CM040242.1, from coordinate 174,699,274 downwards.
ACCAAGGAGAACTAATCCTATCACAACGTCGCCTACCCTTTATTAGGTACTAGGCTAAGCACCTAGTTCCATTACTATGGAGGAACTACTACCCTTCACGACACAACACCTAATCTCAAGGAGATCCACTCCTTGTTACAACACTCTCAAGGACATCACCATCCTTGAAAATAAACAAATACTTATATGTATAACGATGCACCTCATCGATTATACGACCTAGGCATTCTTGCCTAATGCCACTTGATTTGATTCTTAGGCATCCTTCACTAATGCCTTTGACACAATGCTTGGCACCCTTCACTAATGCCTTCGTCTTGACACCTCTAGCATTCTTCACTAATGCTTTTGACACGGACGATAAGCACCTTTCACTAATGCTTTCGTCTTGACACTTTCGGCATCCTTCACTAATGCCTTCAACACAACATCTATAGAGGAAGAAATAACTATCAACAAGAGAACCTCGGTTGTCTTGATGATGACATGGCAACTCATGGACTTGAGCTTGCTCGACTTGAGTAGTGGTGATCTCGCCTTTAAGAGGAACCTAGAGAATCACACAAAACAACGGACAAACTACATAGATCTCTTGGATATGAGGTTAGAGATATAATACTTGGAGAAAGTATATGTGAAGTGGTAAGTAGAAAAGAAGAAATGGCTCTCTATTTATAGAGGAAATTTTCTACTGTTCCCCGGATCCCTCTCACAAGGGATCCGGCTAGCGTAAGGCTAGGGATCCGTGGGACGCTCCTCTTTGCCCATGGGTATTTTTGGTTATGGGTCATGGGTCATGGGTTATGGGTTGATTCATGGGTTTCTTTCTAGATACAATGTATCTCTAGAATACATTGAACTTGGCTAAGTGGTTTGGACAAAACCATGGGTTATGGGTTAATACCATTTGCTAGTTTTTACCCATTTAGTATATACTTGTTTTTACCCATTTTAGTATAAACTTGTTTTTACCCATTTTAGTATATACTTAGTTAAGTATATGTTAACCCAATATGTAAACACTAGTTGTTGTACATATGTATCAAAATCATAAAATCACTTATACTTGTTTTAGTGTTTTATGTGAAAACGTTAGTGTGTTAGAAAACTATTGAATCAAACTATTTACGTATTTTATTTGTTTCGTTAAAATGATTTTCGTTTGTTATCGACAAAACATTAGAAGATCGTAAAATATAAATAAAGCGTTTTACGGCTTATTTGTATTAACAATCTCCTCCTTTTGTTGATGACAAAACATAAAATTATTTTAAGGAAAAACCAAAATTCGTAGCAATTTTGAATTAGTAGTTTTTACTTTCTTCTCCCCCTTTTTGTCGAAACAAAAAGTGTTAAAAGAAACTAACACAATTTTTGAAAAAAATATGTAAGAGAAAATGTAAAGAGAGCAAGTGACGGGAATGGTACTCGTCTTAACTCCCCCTTGACGAGTCCATCCCTTTGATAGGGCGTCAAGTATATAACGTAAATAAACTAATGTGTTTGCAAATATGTTTGCAAATGGTTAAATCTAAGTGACGACGTGCTCCCTTTGAAGATTGCAAAGTTGCAATGGGGTATCATGAAGTATAATCCAAAAGCGGATTAAGTTGCAAATGATTTTGCAATATCGTTTGACACAAAGCTCCCCTAGCTTTATGGTGTCAAAATCTTCATGTGTATTTTAAAAATCTACAAAGTAAAGGTTAGAAAATAAGAGTATAGTGCATAATTTCACCAAATAAAACTCAAGTTAGTAGAAATTTGTGTACATACCACCGGATCCCATGGTTCCCTTCTTGGAGGGATCCGTCTAGGCATTTGGAGGATCCATTGTGTGCGGTGACGGTTTCTTGACAATGAGAATGTGCCAATCAATGCTAATGAGGAGGTAAGATATGTGTACAATGTAGCAAGCACAACACACAAAATAATCATGGCATATAAATATTCATTCAATAAAACAAGAGATAATCAAACAAATCTCTAAAACTAAGAGAATGAACTAGGCCATACAAATACTACTTAGAGTTAACTACATTTTTGGTCCTTGTGGTTGTACCTGGATTTCACTTTTGGTCCATTTGTTCAAAAAGTTCCGATTTTAGTCCAAAATGCATAGTTTGGTTCCACTTTTGGTCCAATTTTTTAACGAAGTTAGTTCAGTTAGTTAAGTCTAATTGTAAAGTGGCAACATTAGTCATTTAACCTGACGGTCGTTTGCAACGTTATTCCTTTATACCAAAGATCGTTTGCAACGTTAGTCCTTTTTGTTAGTTAATCCTTTAAAAAAAATTAAAAAAATAATTCGAAAAAAAAAAATTGTCGATTTTGTTTTCCAAAAAAAATAATTTGAAAAAAAAGTTTTTTTGTCGAAATTTTTTTTTTCCAAAAAAAATAATTCGAAAATTTTTTAAGAAAAAAAATCAATTTTTTTTTAAGAGAAAAAATTTCAATTTTTTTTTTCTAATAAAATTTTTTTTAAAAAATTCGAAAAAAATTCTAAAAAAAAGTTTTTTGACAAAAAAACCTTTTTTTCCTAAAAAAAAATTTTAGAAAAAAATTTTCTAATTTTTTTTTTCTAAAATAAAATTCGAAAAAACTTTTTTCGAAAAAATAATCGAGAATTTTTTTAGAAAAAATTTCAATTTTTTTAGAAAAAAATTTCATTTTTTTTTTTTTTTTTTTTTTTTTTTTTTGAGAAATGGATAAAACCATATCAAAAAAAATTTGTGACAACCCGTGACAACTTTCGGTCATTTCTTGACACAATTTATGCCTCATTATTTCAACATTTATTGTAAACTTGGTTTACTTGTTCCAAATCGCGTAACCTTTATGGTTTAGCGGCGAATTCATGATCATAACATCACGTACATTTCATATGGACTAAGATTAGTCTACATTTCATTGACATCATTTGCATCATGATTAGTTCATTCATGACATTTCATTTCACATTCATCGCGTAATTTTTATATTTAATAAACTTTATCGCGTGAGTTATTATTTTGTATATTTAATCCGTTACTTTCAAAATGATCCCGATGTATTTTTAAACTTACATTTAGTTTATAAAAACTATATTTTTAGTTTTCCTAGTGTTTCAAATTTATTTGGTACATAAATCGTTAAAGTTAAATTATTACGACGTTTTTCTTAAAAATTATACGATAATTATTTTATCACCCAAATTTCACAAGGAATGTATTTTTACAATTTTATCATCTCATTACATTCTATTTTGAACTATTAAAATTTACTTGTACCAAAAATTTCCATTTACCTACACTTATCTACACTTATACATTTTATCAAATTCTACAAATATATACAAGTTAGTTTTAAAAAAAAAAAAAAAAAAATATATTGAAAGACAAGAGGCCCCAAAACCGCCACAAGGAGGGTAACATTTATGGATGCATGGTCCTTGATTGATATTGTCTTTACACAATATATAAAGTCTTACACATAATATCTTTTCATTCATTCATCTCAAAATAAGTCTCAAGTGTTAGCAAAAAATATTTCTCTCTTCTTTTTGGGTTCTCCATAACCGGTCATTACATCAAGAGGCAAGGGGATCAAAAATTTTCTCAAGTCCAAGTGTTTAACAATCTAGTGTATACTCTTTATATGGTTTTGAAATAAAAACCAAGAGTATTTAGGATAATCCTTGTTACTAGCACCTCATCATTTTCACTAGTAAGCATATTTCTTTCATTTTCATGTTTCTTTTTTTCATTTCATATTCATCTTTTCATTTTTGGAGATAATATGCATGATATGTGATTTATACCATTTTTCATGATTTATTGAGTTATATATATACATATTGGTCATCCTATAATTATTCCCATGGTATTCTTTGGTCTTGATGGTGATTAGGAACCCATGACACCCTAAGAAGGTGTATGGTAGGATTAGATTAGTTTTGGAGTTGATTTGAAGGGATTAGAATAGGTTTTGTCCGAGAAAAACTATTTTCGATAACTATATATTTATGTTCTGTCCTTAATTCGAATTTCTGGAAAAACCTACTGTTGGTACGAAACTTTGGCCTTGATATTTAGAAAATATACTTTAAAACGAATCCGTGGCCGTTTGAACGGAATAAAACGGACTTATAACGAAGAAGTTATGGATTTTTAAAGTTTGACGACGAAATAAAATGTTTTCGAAATTTCAGCATGCAGGTTTTACATTGTTTGGGTCAAAAATGAGCCTTAAGCTTCACAAATTATTTCGACTTATCAAAAATATATTAGTTTACTTGATACGAAGCTAAGGACATATTATACGTGAAAGCGGTTTAAAGCGACAAAGATATGCACGTTTTCATAAAGTTGCCGTAACTATTATTTTACGAAAAACTATATTATTTTTACGTTACAAGTGTTACATTAGTCAGAACGACCATGTTTATGCGTTTTAACAAGGTTGTGAAACTTTTGGAACGAATTGTCTTCTAGTAAAATCAAGTTCACCGCCATATTTTCAAAACAAAAAGCCGTTTGTAAAGCGGAGTTATAGTAAATTAATTACGGATGTTCAAACTTGGCGAAACTCATTTTACGCACACAATTAGCAAAAATCACTATCTTTAACCCTTGATATCTTTATGATCGAGACCTTTTGGACGAAAACTCTGAACTGAAACTTTTAGATATCGATACAAACTTTCCAAAACCGTCGAGTTCGTTCTCTAACGATCGACGTACACCATTTTACGACTAGTTTTCCAAAGCCATTTTGTTAATTTCATGAAAATTTCCGACGACATTGTTTTGCGACGAAAAGTGGTAATTTCACCAAAATCATTATAAAACCATTGTAGGATGACATTTTGACGTAAAACTTGTAAAGTCATTTTGAAGGGTCAAGGCGTCAAAAGAGTATTTTTCGACGACAAGTAATATTTTCAAAACCCGTAAATGGTATAAATAACATACGAAGTGCATGCATAACATTACATTGCAACTCATGACGTATCATATCCTTCACAATAGGTCAAGATTAACGTATCACATTACATCTCGGTGTACTCACTTTTGTCTTCGCATCATTCCACCAAGTGAGTTTCATAGCCCCTACTTTTACTTGTTTTCATAAATGTTTTGGGGGAGATACATGCTCAATTATTTTCATAACTATCATGATTATTTGAAACTACATGTTTAAGCGAATCGAATGTTTAGTCATGCAAAGTAATGTATTACCATCGTAGTATTTCCATAGTATATTCATTGGATGATGGTCTTGGTATATTCATTGGACTGATGGTCTTGGTATATTCATTGGTCGATGGTCTTGGTACATTCATTGGATGATGGTCTTGGTACATTCATTGAGCGATGGTCTTGGTATAATCATTGCACTAATGGTCATGGAACAATTTGAAACCGTATTGAATTAGGTGTTATATTAAGTAACTATGGATACATTAAGTTAGGCACTATTTTGTGAACTCATTTGACGATTTGGGCTTGAACATAAACTATATTACACTTTGGCAATGGGTTGTGAATACAGGTTGCAAGTTTTGTATGGGCGGAACTTGGGCGAGTGGATTTACAATGCCTTTCTTTGCATAAACGATTTTGAAAGGCTTTACATTTCTTCATAAACTCTATGAACTCACTCAACCTTTGTGTTGACACTTTTAGCATGTTTTATCTCGGTATCTAAGGTATTCACTTCATGGCATGCATTTGGACACATCATGGAGTCGCGATGACGACGCGTCTCACTGGGTTTTACGTACTTTAAAACATCGTTTGAATTGTAACAAACTTATTTCCGCACAAGTTGATTTACATTTGGGACCTACTTTGTAAACTCGATTATTTTATTAAATCAAACGATGTATTTTCCAAACGACACTTTAGGTCGTTCAATATAACTGTGATTGTGATGCTATGACGATCAATCCCAGAATTCCATTCACGCAAAGCAGGTAATTTGGGGTGTGATGATTGGCATCGAGCTTGATTATAGAGAACTAGGTTGCATCATTGACCCTAGACTATAACTACATTATCATAGCATCTCATCATTTCATCATAAGTGCATGTTCACTTTACATGCGGTTTATACGTACATTTTCGAGTTATTTACTTTCATTTCAAAACGATTGTCACATGGATGCCCTTAAATGCCCATTCCATTATCTTTTCCCCATACTCTAACGTGGAGAATTCCTTGTCATTCCCTATCACAATTTTTATATCGGTGATTCATCATCGATAACGACGAATGCCGAGATAAACTTTTAAATAGGCGAAGTCGCTCTCACTCCTTTGTTTCACCACTAACATGTCGAGTTACACTTTATTCACACATTAAGTCTCTAAACCATCATACATTGAAGCACTTACGACACATCATAACCCATTTCGTAGGAAACCGTCGATCATTTTGAAAAATAACCTCAAACTTATCATTCTTATCACATTTCTTTGAAGCGTTTATTATTAACATCGGATTTTGCTACGTCTCACATTTCCTCTTGTTTTGAAGAAGATATGGCACCGAAGAAAGCTACAGTTGAAATGACCCAAGCGGCTATTCAGAAGTTAGTGAATGATAGCATTGCTAATGCTCTAAGAGTTGAAAGGAAGCGGTGGCTGCTGCTGCTGCCGAGGTCATGACTCTTCTTTGTAGCCGCAAGGCTTGTCTTGCTCTCGGAAATGCGGGAGGATCCGGAGTTAAGAGCTGTTCTTACAAGGATTTCAAAGTGGAGATCCCACCAAGTTTAAAGGGATGAAGGAGCCACCGCCATGGTGCGATGGTTCGAGAAATTGGAGTCGTGTTTTTCTTGTAATCGCCGGATGATAGTAAGGTCAAATATGCTACAAGTACATTACTCGATGGAGCATTGTCGTGGTGGAATTCATATGCTCAACCGATTGGAATGGAGAATGCTTTCAAGCTTACTTGGGAGCAATTCAAGAGTTTGGTGACTAAGAAGTTTTGTCCTCGTGCGGAAGTGAAGAAGTTGGAGGCGAATTCTATGAACTAAGGACTATTGGGTGCGATATTGACACTTACATTCGAAGATTTCAAGAATTGGCCGTGTTATGCCCATCTATGGTTTCGGATAATGAGAAGCTACTGGAGGCTTTCATTGAAGGACTCCCGAAATTATTCAAGGCGATGTGACTTCTTCTGACCCGCAAACGATTGAGGAAGCTATTCGATTGACTCAAAAGCTCATGGCCCAGGTAGTGAAGAGAGGCAAGTACCCCAACACTAACCAAAACAACAACAACCCCAACAACTGCACCAACCACTACAATAACCAAAACAACAACAACAACGACGATAACCAAATCAACCACAACAAAAGAAAATGGGAAAACGACCAAGGAGATTATAACAACAACAACCAAAACCGCAACACTAACCATCATCAACAACAGAAAAGAGGGCAAGAAACTGCAATGGTATATGTTTTTCGCACCGATGAAAGCGAGAGGTTATCTTTGGAACCTACCCACTATGTAATCGATGTAAGTATCATCACACGGGTCTTTGTCCCGCTAAGTGTTACAAGTGTCAACAATCGGGACACCTTGCCGAGAATTGTAGAGGCAAGGCCATGGTTACATGTTACGGATCACGGGAGCAAGGACACTATCGGAATCAATGTCCTCAAAACCAAGGTCAACAAGTCGAAGGTGCTCATGGGAATGTATATATGTTAGAAGGAGGAGGAGGAGCTCGTCAAGGTATCAACGACGGAAGAAGGCGAAGAAGTTCGAAACTAACGGTCTTATTTCTCCTTATGTACTATGTCGTACCAAGTTTATGTCTAATCATCGTATCCGAAACTTTATAACTTAAAGATGTACTACTTTTGCTAAACCACTCGTTGTAAAATATTCTCATCTATCGTACTTTATTTTCTTTCCGATTTGTTATCATTTACGAGGATTTTAATTCTTTTACTTTAACTATCATTTTAACGACACTTCTCCATGTCTTCTCTCCTCGATGTTCATCACAATTTTAACATCGATTGACTCAACACCAAACAACATATGAGTCGATTAGTCCAAGCATTGCATAGTTACTCCTAAATTATACATAGCCCGATCACCTATGTCTAATTCGGGAAGAATCATGCAATGAAGGGAGTAGTAGTCTTATATGAGTAAGCAATTCCGTAATCGAGCCAAATTTTCAAAAGATTTTCTTCAAACCACTTGTTTCGGTTTGATCCGCGTGGCAGTTCTTGTTTGATGAGTTGCAAAGATCGAGCTAGAAACAAGTCGTTACCTAAACCGATTTAGCCTAATCTCATGACAGTTCTTGTTTGATGAGTTGTGAGATTAAGTAAAAATCGGTTACCAAAAAGTCTTTTGAGGGTTTTGCTCGGGAATGGGAAAGTTTGCCACATCAAACCCTAAACCCGATAGACTAACAACGATTGAATTCAGGGACTGAATTCCTTTTTGGATGGGCGAATGTGACAACCCGTACTTTCAGGTCATTTCTTGACACAATTTATGCCTCATTATTTCAACATTTATTGTAAACTTGGTTTACTTGTTCCAAATTCGCGTAACCTTTATGGTTTAGCGGCGAATTCATGATCATAACATCACGTACATTTCATATGGACTAAGATTAGTCTACATTTCATTGACATCATTTGCATCTCATTAGTTCATTCATGACATTTCATTTCACATTTAGCGTGTAATTTTTATATTTAATAAACTTTATCGCGTGAGTTATTATTTTGTATATTTAATCCGTTACTTTCAAAAATGATCCCGATGTATTTTAAACTTACATTTAGTTTATAAAACTATATTTTTAGTTTTCCTAGTGTTTCAAATTTATTTGGTACATAAATCGTTAAAGTTAAATTATTACGACGTTTTCTTAAAAATTATCGATAATTATTTTATCACCCAAATTTCACAAGGAATGTATTTTACAATTTTATCATCTCATTACATTCTATTTTGATCTATTAAAATTTACTTGTACCAAAAATTACCATTTACCTACAAGTTACTTTTCTACTTACTTACATTTTATCAAATTTTACACAATTATACACAAGTTATAAAAAAAAAAAAAAAAAAATATATTGAAAGACAAGAGGCCCCAAAATCCGGCCACTTAGGGGGGTAACATTTATGGATTGCATGGTCCTTGATTGATATTGTCTTTACACAATATATAAAGTCTTACACTTAATATCTATTCATTCATTCATTCTCAAAAATAATTCTCAAGTATTAGAAAAAAGTTTTTTCTCTTCTTTTGGCTTCATCATAACCGGTCATTACATCAAGTTAGCAAGGGATCAAAATTTTTTCAAGATCAAGTGTTTAACAATCTAGTGTATACTCTTTATATGGTTTTGAAATAAAACCAAGAGTATTTAGGATAATCCTTGTTACTTTCACCTCATCATTTTCACTAGTAAGCATGTTTCTTTCATTTTCATGTTTCCTTTTCATTTCATATTCATCTTTTCATTTTTGGAGATAATATGCATGATATGTGATTTATACCATTTTTCATGATTTATTGAGTTATATATATACATATTGGTCATCCTATAATTATTCCCATGGTATTCTTTGGTCTTGATGGTGATTAGGAACCCATGACACCCTAAGAAGGTGTATGGTAGGATTAGATTAGTTTTGGAGTTGATTTGAAGGGATTAGAATAGGTTTTGTCCGAGAAAAACTATTTTCGATAACTATATATTTATGTTCTGTCCTTAATTCGAATTTCTGGAAAAACCTACTGTTGGTACGAAACTTTGGCCTTGATATTTAGAAAATATACTTTAAAAGCGAATCCGTGGCCTTTTGAGCGGATAAAACGGACTTATAACGAAGAAGTTATGGATTTTTAAAGTTTGTGACGAAATAAAATGTTTTCGAAAATTTCAGCATGCGGTTTTACATTGTTTGGGTCAAAAATGAGCCTTAAGCTTCACAAATTATTTCGACTTATCAAAATATATTAGTTTACTTGATACGAAGCTAAGGACATATTATCGTGAAAGCGGTTTAAAACGACAAAGATATGCACGTTTTCATAAAGTTGCCGTAACTATTATTTTACGAAAAACTATATTATTTTTACGTTACAAGTGTTACATTAATTAACGACCATGTTTGCTTGTTGTTTTTAACAAGGTTGTGAAACTTTTGGAACAATTGTCTTCTAGTAAAATCAAGTTCACCGCCATATTTTTCAAAACAAAAAGCCGTTTGTAAAGCGGAGTTATAGTAAATTAATTACGGATGTTCAAACTTAGCCGAAACTCATTTTTCTGCACACAATTAGCCAAAATCACTATCTTTAACCCTTGATATCTTTATGATCGAGACCTTTTGGACGAAAACTCTGAACTGAAACTTTTAGATATCGATACAAACTTTCCAAAACCGTCGAGTTCGTTCTCTAACGATCGGCGTACACCATTTTACGACTAGTTTTCCAAAGCCATTTTGTTAATTTCATGAAAATTCCGACGACATTGTTTTGCGACGAAAAGTGGTAATTTCACCAAAATCATTATAAAACCATTGTAGGATGACATTTTGACGTAAAACTTGTAAAGTCATTTTGAAGGGTCAAGGCGTCAAAAGAGTATTTTTCGACGACAAGTAATATTTTCAAAACCCGTAAATGGTATAAATAACATCTGAAGTGCATGCATAACATTACATTGCAACTCATGACGTATCATATCCTTCACAATAGGTCAAGATTAACGTATCACATTACATCTCGGTGTACTCACTTTTGTCTTCGCATCATTCCACCAAGTGAGTTTCATAGCCCTACTTTTACTTGTTTTCATAAATGTTTTGGGGAGATACATGCTCAATTATTTTCATAACTATCATGATTATTTGAAACTACATGTTTAATCGAATCGAATGTTTAGTCATGCAAAGTGTGATATTACCATCGTAGTATTTCCATAGTATATTCATTGGGTGATGGTCTTGGTATATTCATTTGATGGTCTTGGTATATTGGATGGTCTTGGTACATTCATTGGATGATGGTCTTGGTACATTCATTGAAGCGATGGTCTTGGTATAATCATTGCACTAATGGTCATGGAACAATTTGAAACCGCATTGCAATTAGGTGTTATATTAACTAACTATGGATACATTAAGTTAGGCACTATCTTGTGAACTCATTTGACGATTTGGGCTTGAACATAAACTATATTACACTTTGGCAATGGGTTGTGAATACACAGGTTGCAAGTTTTGTATGGGCGGAACTTGGAACTGAGTGGATTTACAAAGCCTTTGCTGCATAAACGATTTTGAAAGGCTTTACATTCCTTCATAAACTCTATGAACTCACTCAACCTTTGTGTTGACACTTTTAGCATGTTTTATCTCAGGTATCTAAGGCATTCACTTCATGGCATGCATTTGGACACATCATGGAGTCGCGATGACGACGCGTCTCACTTGGGTTTTACGTACTTTAAAACATCGTTTGAATTGTAACAAACTTATTTCCGCACAAGTTGATTTACATTTGGGACCTACTTTGTAAACTCTGATTATTTTATTAAATCAAACGATGTATTTTCCAAACGACACTTTAGGTCGTTCAATATAACTGTGATTGTGATGCTATGACGATCAATCCCGTGAATTCCATTCACGCAAAGCAGTAATTTGGGGTGTGTGATTGGCATCGAGCTTGATTATAGAGAACTAGGTTGCATCATTGACCTAGACTATAACTACATTATCATAGCATCTCATCATTTCATCATAAGTGCATGTTCACTTTACATGCGGTTTATACGTACATTTTCGAGTTATTTACTTTCATTTCTTAACGATTGTCACATGGATGCCCTTAAATGCCCATTCCATTATCTTTTCCCCATACTCTAACGTGGAGAATTCCTTGTCATTCCCTATCACAATTTTTATATCAATCGATTCATCATCGATAACGACGAATGCCGAGATAAACTTTTAAATAGGCGAAGTCGCTCTCACTCCTTTGTTTCACCACTAACATGTCGAGTTACACTTTATTCACACATTAAGTCTCTAAACCATCATACATTGAAGCACTTACGACACATCATAACCCATTTCGTAGGAAACCGTCGATCATTTTGAAAAATAACCTCAAACTCATCATTCTTATCACATTTCTTTGAAGCGCTTATTATTAACATCGGATTTTGCTACGTCTCACATTTCCTCTTGTTTTGAAGAAGATATGGCATCAAGAAAGCTACAGTTGAAATGACCCAAGCGGCTATTCGAAGTTAGTGAATGATAGCATTGCTAATGCTCTAAGAGTTGAAAGGAAGCGGTGGGCTGCTGCTGCCGCCGAGGCATGACTATCTTCTTTGTAGCCGCAAGGCTTCTTCTTCACTCTTGGAAATGCAGGAGGATCCGGAGTTAAGAAATGTTCTTACAAGGATTTCAAAAGTGGAGATCCCACCAAGTTTAAAGGGATGAAGGAGCCACTGCCATGGTGCGATGGTTCGAGAAATTGGAGTCTGTTTTGCTTTGTAACCGCCCGGATGATAGTAAGGTCAAATATGCTACAAGTACATTACTCGATGGAGCATTGTCGTGGTGGAATTCATATGCTCAACCGATTGGAATGGAGAATGCTTTCAAGCTTACTTGGGAGCAATTCAAGAGTTTGGTGACTAAAGTTTTGTCCTCGTGCGGAAGTGAAGAAGTTGGAGATGCAATTCTATGAACTAAGGACTATTGGGTACGATATTGACACTTACATTCGAAGATTTCAAGAATTGGCGTGTTATGCCCATCTATGGTTTCGGATAATGAGAAGCTCTGGAGGCTTTCATTGAAGGACTCCCGAAATTATTCAAGGCGATGTGACTTCTTCCGACCCAAACGATTGAGGAAGCTATTCGATTGACTCAAAAGCTCATGGCCCGGTAGTGAAGAGAGGCAAGTACCCCAACACTAACCAAAACAACAACAACCCCAACAAGCGCACCAACCACTACAATAACCAAAACAACAACAACAACGGCGATAACCAAATCAACCACAACAAAAGAAAATGGGAAAAGCGACCAAGGAGATTATAACAACAACAACCAAAACCGCAACACTAACCATCATCAACAACGAAAAGAGGGCAAGAAAGCGCAATGGTATATGTTCTTTGCACGATGAAAGCGAGAGGTTATCTTGGAACCTACCCACTATGTAATCGATGTAAGTATCATCACACGGGTCTTTGTCCCGCTAAGTGTTACAAGTGTCAACAATCGGGACACCTTGCCGAGAATTGTAGAGGCAAGGCCATGGTTACATGTTACGGATGCGGGAGCAAGGACACTATCGGAATCAATGTCCTCAAAACCAAGGTCAACAAGTCGAAGGTGCTCATGGGAATGTATATATGTTAGAAGGAGGAGGAGGAGCTCGTCAAGGTATCAACGCGGAAGGCGAAGAAGTTCGAAACTAACGGTCTTATTTCTCCTTATGTACTATGTCGTACCAAGTTTATGTCTAATCATCGTATCCGAAACTTTATAACTTAAAGATGTACTACTTTTGCTAAACCACTCGTTGTAAAATATTCTCATCTATCGTACTTTATTTTCTTTCCGATTTGTTATCATTTACGAGGATTTTAATTCTTTTACTTTAACTATCATTTTAACGACACTTCTCCATGTCTTCTCTCCTCGATGTTCATCACAATTTTAACATCATTGACTCAACACCAAACAACATATGAGTCGATTAGTCCAAGCATTGCATAGTTACTCCTAAATTATACATAGCACGATCACCTATGTCTAATTCGGGAAGAATCATGCAATGAAGGGAGTAGTAGTCTTATATGTGTAAGCAATTCCGTAATCGAGCCAAATTTTCAAAAGATTTTCTTCAAACCACTTGTTTCCGGTTTGATCCGCGTGCAGTTCTTGTTTGATGAGTTGCAAAGATCGAGCTAGAAACAAGTCGTTACCTAAACCGATTTAGCCTAATCTCATGACAGTTCTTGTTTGATGAGTTGTGAGATTAAGTAAAATCGGTTACCAAAAGTCTTTTGAGGGTTTTGCTCGGGAATGGGAAAGTTTGCCACATCAAACCCTAAAACCGATAGACTAACACGAATTGAATTCGTGGATGAATTCCTTTTTGATGGGCGAATGTGACAACCCGTACTTTCGGTCATTTCTTGACACAATTTATGCCTCATTATTTCAACATTTATTGTAAACTTGGTTTACTTGTTCCAAATCGCGTAACCTTTATGGTTTAGCGGCGAATTCATGATCATAACATCACGTACATTTCATATGGACTAAGATTAGTCTACATTTCATTCACATCATTTGCATCTCATTAGTTCATTCATGACATTTCATTTCACATTTATACGCGTAATTTTTATATTTAATAAACTTTATCGCGTGAGTTATTATTTTGTATATTTAATCCGTTACTTTCAAAAATGATCCCGATGTATTTTTAAACTTACATTTAGTTTATAAAAACTATATTTTTAGTTTTCCTAGTGTTTCAAATTTATTTGGTACATAAATCGTTAAAGTTAAATTATTACGACGTTTTCTTAAAAATTATACGATAATTATTTTATCACCCAAATTTCACAAGGAATGTATTTTTACAATTTTATCATCTCATTACATTCTATTTTGAACTATTAAAATTTACTTGTACCAAAATTTCCATTTACCTAAGTTACTTTTCTACACTTTACTTACATTTTATCAAATTTATACAAATTATACACATAGTTATTAAAAAAAAAAAAATATTGATATTTGACAACAGGCCCCAAAACCGCCCAAGGGGGGTAACATTTATGGATGCATTGTCCTTGATTGATATTGTCTTTACACTTGTATATATAAAGTCTTACACTTAATATTTTCTCATTCATGCATCTCAATAATAAGTCTCAAGTGTTAAAAAAGTTTTCTCTCTCTTTTGGGTTCTCCATAACCGGTCATTACATCAAGAGAGCAAGGGATCAAAATTTTTCAACATCAAGTGTTTAACAATCTAGTGTATACTCTTTATATGGTTTTGAAATAAAACCAAGAGTATTTAGGATAATCCTTGTTACTTTCACCTCATCATTTTCACTAGTAAGCATATTTCTTTCATTTTCATGTTTCCTTTTCATTTCATATTCATCTTTTCATTTTGGAGATAATATGCATGATATGTGATTTATACCATTTTTCATGATTTATTGAGTTATATATATATATTGGTCATCCTATAATTATTCCCATGGTATTCTTTGGTCTTGATGGTGATTAGGAACCCATGACACCCTAAGAAGGTGTATGGTAGGATTAGATTAGTTTTGGAGTTGATTTGAAGGGATTAGAATAGGTTTTGTCCGAGAAAAACTATTTTCGATAACTATATATTTATGTTCTGTCCTTAATTGAATTTCTGGAAAAACCTACTGTTGGTACGAAACTTTGGCCTTGATATTTAGAAAATATACTTTAAAACGAATCCGTGGCCGCTTGAACGGAATAAAACGGACTTATAACGAAGAAGTTATGGATTTTTAAAGTTTGACGACGAAATAAAATGTTTTCTGAAATTTCAGCATGCAGTTTTTACATTGTTTGGGTCAAAAATGAGCCTTAAGCTTCACAAATTATTTCGACTTATCAAAAATATATTAGTTTACTTCGATACGAAGCTAAGGACGTATTATACGTAGAAAACGGATTTAAAACGACAAAGATATGCACGTTTTCATAAAGTTGCCGTAACTATTATTTTCTGAAAAACTATATTATTTTTACGTTACAAGTGTTACATTAGCTGTAACGACCATGTTTGCGGCTGTTTTTAACAAGGTTGTGAAACTTTTGGAACGAATTGTCTTCTAGTAAAATCAAGTTCACCGGCCATATTTTTCAAAACAAAAAGTCGTTTGTAAAGCGGAGTTATAGTAAATTAATTACGGATGTTCAAACTTGGCGAAACTCATTTTACGCACACAATTAGCAAAAATCACTATCTTTAACCCTTGATATCTTTATGATCGAGACCTTTTGGACGAAAACTCTGAATCGAAACTTTTAGATATCGATACAAACTTTCCAAAACCGTCGAGTTCGTTCTCTAACGATCGACGTACACCATTTTACGACTAGTTTTCCAAAGCCATTTTGTTAATTTCATGAAAATTTCCGACGACATTGTTTTGCGACGAAAAGTGGTAATTTCACCAAAATCATTATAAAACCATTGTAGGATGACATTTTGACGTAAAACTTGTAAAGTCATTTTGAAGGGTCAAGACGTCAAAAGAGTATTTTTCGACGACAAGTAATATTTTCAAAACCGTAAATGGTATAAATAACATACGAAGTGCATGCATAACATTACATTGCAACTCATGACGTATCATATCCTTCACAATAGGTCAAGATTAACGTATCACATTACATCTCGGTGTACTCACTTTTGTCTTCGCATCATTCCACCAAGTGAGTTTCATAGCCCCTACTTTTACTTGTTTTCATAAATGTTTTGGGGGAGATACATGCTCAATTATTTTCATAACTATCATGATTATTTGAAACTACATGTTTAATCGAATCGAATGTTTAGTCATGCAAAGTAATGATATTACCATCGTAGTATTTCCATAGTATATTCATTGGGTGATGGTCTTGGTATATTCATTTGATGGTCTTGGTATATTCATTAGACCGATGGTCTTGGTACATTCATTGGATGATGGTCTTGGTACATTCATTGAACTGATGGTCTTGGTATAATCATTGCACTAATGGTCATGGAACAATTTGAAACCGTATTTAATTAGGTGTTATATTAAGTAACTATGGATACATTAAGTTAGGCACTATTTTGTGAACTCATTTGACGATTTGGGCTTGAACATAAACTATATTACACTTTGGCAATGGGTTGTGAATACACAGGTTGCAAGTTTTGTATGGCGGAACTTGGAACCGAGTGGATTTACAATGCCTTTCTTTGCATAAACGATTTTGAAAGGCTTTACATTTCTTCATAAACTCTATGAACTCACTCAACCTTTGTGTTGACACTTTTAGCATGTTTTATCTCAGGTATCTAAGGCATTCACTTCATGGCATGCATTTGGACACATCATGGAGTCGCGATGACGACGCGTCTCACTTGGGTTTTACGTACTTTAAAACATCGTTTGAATTGTAACAAACTTATTTCCGCACAAGTTGATTTACATTTGGGACCTACTTTGTAAACTCTGATTATTTTATTAAATCAAACGATGTATTTTCCAAACGACACTTTAGGTCGTTCAATATAATTGTGGGTCTTCATTTTGAGAAGTGATGATTGTGATGCTATGACAATGTTGTTCCTTGTCTCAATCCCAATGAAAAGGTTGATGAATGAATTCCATTCAGTGTAGTCAATGCAATGAAAGGGCACTTGCTAGTAATTTGGGGTGTGACACACTTAGGATTTTGATCGACTCTAGGAGGATAATAAATGAATGCTAAAAGTGGTTAGATAACCAAAGGTGACTCAAAATTGAATATGGAAGTCGATTTAGGCTTTACGCAGCTACGGATCCATGGATCCCTCTCGTGAGGATCCTATTGTCGAGCGAGTTTTAGGTGAAATGATTATGCTTTTGTAAGGTTTATTATCTTTGGATTTCGAGGTTTTGACTTAATTTTGAAGTCTTTAGCTGTTGGATATCTTAAATCCTCAACCATAATGAGTGATGGTGCTTAATGATGGTTTTGGGCAAGAAAATAGACTTTGGGTAGTCTAACTATGTGTTTGACAAGGATACCATTTAATTTGAAATGGAGAAATGGTGGTAATAAGTCCTAGAAGTCAGGTGATGACCTAAGAGGAATTTACTAAAATCTTTAAAAATAAAGAAAAAATGAAAAACTAGTTTTGAGCCTAATTTTGAGTCAAAAGATGATTAAGATCAATTTGCTAAAATTGATGGATAGACCAAACTAAGTGCTATCAGACATGATAGATAATGTGTGAGTGTTGGAGCGGAATTATGGTGAGTTATGATGAGTTAATAAATCAAAGAAACTTTGAAATATATCTTAGATAAGCCATGGATGAGTGTGAGGTTTTCAACTAGTTGAGGAAGACTTAGTTGGCTCTAGTATCTTATGTTTGACTAGTGTGAGGTGATCTAGTAAGCTATTTTGATGTAAGCAAGTACGTATTGCTCATCGGTGGCCACGGATCCCGCGGTTCCCTTCGGGAGGGATCCGGCTAGTTCAAATCTTGGGATCGCCTACTACATATCGAGGCTTTAAAGAAATGTGCAACTTTGCACTTTTTGGTAAATGCTTCTCCTAGTTGTTTCTATTGAGACTAAAAGCAAGAATACAACAAATATAAGTCATAGAAAAGTAGGAAGAGTTAAAAGTTCCTAATATGAGTGACGACGACCACTTGAATATTTTCAAGGAGTCGTAAAATCTCATTCTACAAGTTCCTAAGTTACGATTGTTTAGTGCCAAGATATGGCAAGACCTACCTACTACACTATTCTACATAAGCATTGTTTAAGTGTTACAACCCATTGTTTGAAATTGTTCTTCACAATTCTAGATCTATGATCTTACCTCATTTCTCTTCTTCTTCACGTCCTCGCCCGTCCTCCACTCTTTATCATACCATTTTCACTTCTTCTTCCTCAAGAAATTGGCGAAGCACTTGAAGATTCCTTTGGTTTGTTGCCATTCGGGTGATTCATTAGGAATGTTTGGCAATTGGTTAATGTAGTCCAAGGGGTCAAGATTGGTATTTCCGAGTGGGTTGCTACCACTTCCTTCACCTCCTCCTTGTCTCTCCCTTTCATCCGAGGAATCCGTGGGAGGGTGAGGCCTCTTTCCTTCCACCATAAACCTTGTTGTTCTACCCTCGGTTAATGGTACCATAACTTTGTTGCAAAAGCTATGATCATAGGATTGTGGAGAAGGATCTAATTCAAAGATGAATTTAGCAAGACGGGTTAGGAGCATTGCATACGGGAGCACCATCTTGTCCATGCTTCTTACACTTGCCATTCTCTTGATCATGTAGTAGGCAATGTTAAAACGAGTCTCGGTCACTAGGAAATATATCATGAAGCTTAGACATGCGTTGGGGTGATCCTTGTTTCCTACTAGGCACACCACATTCTCCCTTATCACGTCTTCCCATTTCCTATACAACCCGTACATCTCTGAGAGCTCCATTTGGAAAGGATCCTTATAGATCACTTTCGACTTCCTAGTAACTCTTGATGGAGATGCTCTTGGCATAAACACGGTGTCCTCACCGTGGTTGCTTCCGGATTATTGTGTTATAAATTTCGTGATGATCAACCATAGAGTGTATCTCCTCCAACGACCACTCATTAGAATACATGCAAACACCATCATATGGAACCCTATTATTCTTCCAAACTCCTCAAGCGAAAGAGTGTACTCATGTCCATTTATGGTAAATTCAATTGAGATGGAACCATTATCATTTCTAATTATCCCATTGTTTTGTAGAACTCAAGCATAAAGACCGCAAATTTGCTCATTTATGTCCAATAAACAATCAAACCCAATAGTTCCAAATACTTCCCTTATGTCGGTATTTGCAAGAAATGATGGATCAACAACTCTACCTTCGTGAAAGAGTCTCCTTTCAAGCAACTTAAAGGCTTTCCTATCGTCCGGACTTAGTCCATCTTTCCTATGGTACATGGGTATGTAGTGAGCGGTGTCTTGGTAATCTTGTTGCTTGTTGCTTGGCATGATTGATCCTAAACAATACAACCACAATGTGGTGTTAATTGTAAATAGTAACCTAAAGGGTTTGATCACAATTTTGCTCTCATCATCTTTGTTGAATTCAAGAAATGTGTTTAATTTGTATTAACAATGTTAGTTCTTTGATTTAGATTATCTTAGAAAACAATGTAGTGACAAATTATGATAAACCCATTTGAACCCAACTCTTAAAGATGAAGAAATTGTAATCCTAGAAATCAAGGAATTAAATTAACAATATAGTGAAGATTATACTTACACAATTGATTGTTAAGCTTGAGGGGAATGATAAAATTGCTCCTTTGAACAATAGTTGAGTTCTTGTTCGTGAGTCTTTGAGATGAGTATAATTGTGGAACATCCACAGTAATCATTCTTTAATTTAAGTTGTCTTACATTGCACGGATCCGCGGATCCTCTCATTTGGGATCCCGCTAGTGAAAACGCAGGATGCGGTATGACAACTAAAAATCACTCAAACATTCCTTGATAACTTTGGTTTGGGAGTTCTAAAACGCCTAGTGTTTTTATGTTAAGGCTCTAAAACTTGTGATTTGAGGTTTTGAAGATTTAATACTATTCCTATTAGACGTGGTTCCCTTTTTAAGAATTAGTAATAATTTATGGGAAGCTTTTCAAATATTATAATAAAATCCCATTTTATCATAATATAAGAAGTTTCACATGGATATTTATTGACATAGATAAAGTGTCAATAAACCCTTTGTGATGAGTAATGATTGAGGCTATCGAATAACCAAGATATCATTGTTATGAGTTGGTAGCGTAGTCTATACAAATTAGTCGAAGAATACTATTCATGATGATGACTATAATATAGATAACTACTTAAGTAATTGCTAATAGATATAAATCATGCGACTAAGATTTTAACAATAATAAAAAGTAAATTATTAGCGATCATACCTTTGCTAAATATTCTTTTGAGAAAAAAGTATTTAGATGAAATGCTTTATGATTTTCTTGGAATCTCCAGATTCATGTTGTGAGAGAGACAATACTAAACATTCTTTTGCGAAAAGAAATATTTAGATAGATTCTTCATGATTTTCTTGGTAACCCTTAATCCAGGTATGGAGAATACTTCACAAGGAAAATGTTAGAACATTCTATCATTGTCCAACAATAAACATTATAATTATTTTTAAAACATGAAAAAAAAATCCTTCTTTGTAGTTTTCAAACATACACGGATCGTATCAAGTTTTTAAAGTACAACATACTCTAAAAAACTTGGTGACGAAGCTCTGATGCCAATTGTGGAAAACTAGAAGGGGGGTTCAATAGTTTTACCAATTTACAACTTCCTTTTAAATATTTAGATCGACTTATGTCAATCTATTTGGTTGTTTATGTTGGACGTTGATAGATAGATAAATAAGCGTGTAATGAAAGATAAAGAGTAAGAAGCACATCACCACGACACAAGTATTTATAGTGGTTCGGCTACAAGGACACCTTCCTTGCCCGTACTCCACTCCCCGAGTCACCTACTCGAGAGTTCGTAAACACTACACCGATCTCCTTATGGCGGAGAAGCCTTCATAACGTCGCTTACACCTTTCTCCGGTACAAAGCTAAATACCGAGTTCTTTCACACCAAGGCGAACCATACCTAACACAACGTCGCCTACCCTTTATACGGTGCTAGGCTAACGACCAAGTTCTTTCACACCAAGGAGAACTAATCCTATCACAACATCGCCTACCCTTTATTAGGTACTAGGCTAAGCACCTAGTTCCATTACTATGGAGGAACTACTACCCTTCACGACACAACACCTAATCTCAAGGAGATCCACTCCTTGTTACAACACTCTCAAGGACATCACCATCCTTGGAAATAAACAAATACTTATATGTATAACGATGCACCTCATCGATTATACGACCTAGGCATTCTTCCCTAATGCCACTTGATTTGATTCTTAGGCATCCTTCACTAATGCCTTTGACACAACGCTTGGCACCCTTCACTAATGCCTTCGTATTGACACCTCTAGCATTCTTCAATAATGCTTTTGACACGGACTATAAGCACCCTTCACTAATGCTTTCGTGTTGACACTTTCGGCATCCTTCACTAATGCCTTCAACACAACATCTATAGAGGAAGAAATAACTATCAACAAGAGAACCTCAGTTGTCTTGATGATGACGAAGCATGGAAACTCATGGACTTGAGCTTGCTCGACTTCAGGTAGTGGTGATCTCGCCTTTAAGAGGAACCTAGAGAATCACACAAAAACAACAGACAAACTACATAGATCTCTTGGATCTGAGGTTAGAGAGATATAATACTTGGAGAAAGTATATGTGAAGTTGTGAGTAGAAAAGAAGAAATGGCTCTCTATTTATAGAGGAAATTTTCTACTGTTCCCCGGATCCCGCGGATCCCTCTCACAAGGGATCCGGCTAGCGTAACGCTAGGGATCCGTGGGACGCTCCTCTTTGCCCATGGGTATTTTTGGTTATGGGTCATGGGTTATGGGTTTCTTTCTAGATACAATGTATCTCTAGAATACATTGAACTTGGCTAAGTGGTTTTGACAAAACCATGGGTTATGGGTCAATACCATTTGCTAGTTTTTACCCATTTAGTATATACTTGTTTTTACCCATTTAGTATAAACTTGTTTTTACCCATTTTAGTATATACTTATTTAAGTATATGTTAACCCAATATGTAAACACTAGTTGTTGTACATATGTATCAAAATCATAAAATCACTTATACTTGTTTTAGTGTTATATGTGAAAACGTTAGTGTGTTAGAAAACTATTGAATCAAACTATTTACGTATTTTATTTGTTTCGTTAAAATGATTTTACGTTTATTATCAACAAAACATTAGAAGATCGTAAAATATAAATAAATGTTTTTACGGCTTATTTGTATTAACAGAATGAAACTTTGTTGATGAAGTAACCTTATGCGTAGAAATCAGCTTAAGCGTAGAGAGTACCTTATGCGTAGAAAACCAACTTACGCGTAACAATAGAGCTTACGCGTAGATTTGAGGAAAACTTAGCTTAGGCGTAAACCAAAGGCTTAGTAGTAGAATCCTTATGCGTAAGATTAGCTTATGTGTAAGACATTCTTAGGCGTAAGAAAATGCTTAGGCGTAAAGAATTCTACGCGTAAGATCTAGCTTATGCGTAAAACTAGGGTTTTTGTTGGGAATTCTACTAAATAAGAATTATGCTGAAGATACTGCTGACGGATTCTGTTGAAGTGCTGGATTCTGCTGATGAAGTGTTTCTGTGGAAGTAGTAAAACCGCGTAGTTTGTTTCTACGGATATAGATGTTCCGTGTATTTTATAGTTAGTTAGGATATGCATGAGCTTTATTAGGAAGTGATTATGTATATCTTCTTTTAGTTTTATGATTATACGTTTCTTGTGAAACGGTTTAGGGTTCCTTGTCTATAAAAGGAACACATTAGTATGTATGAGGTACGAGTTGAAAAAAACAAGTTTTAGTATTATTCAAAGATCCATAGAGGATCAAAGTATTCTTAGTTATCTGTGTTGTTACTTGTGTTTGATTTTCGCTTTAGAATACAAGTAATAGAGACTTTCTATTAGTGTGTTTGTGATTACATAAACATTACTAACGATTCACGAGCGCTCAAAGATCTATCAAGGTCTTAGGTTCAACAAGTGGTATCAGAGCCTCGAGAGAGTCTCTGTGATACTAAGAAAATTCTTTTCTTTACACCCTCACAACCAAAACAACCTAAACAACCATAACAATGCCTGGGTCAGATGATGGAACTGAAGTTACTCACAATCAAAACACCACATCTTTGCAACAACTCAATCTCACAAACAGCAATGCAAAGTTCCCATACCTCAAGAAGGAGGAGTATGAATTGTGGGCTATGAAGATGCAGAATTGGATCTCCAATATTGATTGGAATCTTTGGGAAGTTGTTCGTAAGGGTACAGATTTAAAGAAGTGTGTCAAAGATGCCGATGGTGTTATTACCATCGTTGGTCCCAAAGCTGGGAGAGATCTTGGGCACATTCGAGAGAGAATAAAGTTCGAACTATTCTCCTTCGTGCTATACCAGATGATCACATGGGCGACTTTCACTACATGGAGGATGCTAAGGACATCCGGATGGCAATCAAGGCTAGGTTTGGTGGGAATGATGAGTCAAAGAGGATGAGGAAATCAATCTTTGAAAGCTAGTTTGTGAATTCCAAATCTCGAGGAAGAAGGTATCCACAAGGGATATGACAGTTCCATAGGATTTTGAGTCAATTGAATCGATGAAGGCTAGGCGGACAATGAGGATTGCAATTCAAAGTTCTTACGATCTTTACCTCCATCTTGGTTGCAAGTAAGCATTGCACTCAAAGCAAAAGGTGGGCTAGATCTGGTCACTTTTGATGATCTCTACAACAAACTTAAAACTCTTGAGCTCGATGTCAAGTCCCTTTCGCTCATCCACTCCCACTCACTCGCCTTTTGTTGGCACCTCCTCACATAATATGACCTATGCTCCAAGCCCAATTTCCTCAAGATCATCATCCTACATCACCACCACATCAAATTCACAACCTAAATCGGTGGTGTCTTTGGAAGATGTAATTCACTTTTGTTGCCGATTATGACAATCGAAAGAACTAGCTTTGAGGATTTTGAAGGTGGATCCACTTGATATGGAAGAGATGAACTTGAAGTGGCAACTAGCCATGCTCTCAATGAACATCAAGAAGTTTGAGAGTAAGTCCGGGAGAAAGTTTGGTTTCGGGAAGAGATTCAAGAAGATTTGATAGAAGGAAAGTTAAGTGCTATACTTGTGGTCAAATGGGTCACTTCTCAATAGAATGCAAGGATAGGAAGGTTGGTGATGAAGTTAGGTATTCTACCTATCGGCATAATCAAATGGAAGTCGGAACTACCAAAGTTGGATCCTCCACGACTTTGGTCACACTGGATGACCATGTCAACTGGAAGGTGCATGATCCCGATAATGATGAAGCTTCGGTTACGGCGGTGTGGATTGTTTGGCAAGTGTACTATAGAGGATCAAGATAATCAAGTTGCCTTAATGGGCATCTCTCAGGATCATCCTCTGCAGAGTAAAGAAGTCGGCATTGTAGATAGTGGTTGTTCCAGAAGCATGTCAGGAAACAAAGAGAAGATGCATGATTTTGTACCCATAGTAAGAGGAGGTAATGTGACTTTTGGTGGAGGAGATGGTAGAATCACTGGGAAAGGCACCATCAGAACACCTCAGTTGGATTTTGAGAATGTGTATTATGTAAAGGAACTGCAATATTTCAACTTGTTCTCAGTATCACAAATTTATGACACCAAGCACAAAGTACTCTTCTCTGAGGATGAATGTCTTGTGCTCTCTAAAGACTTCAAACTTCCGTAAGATACATCCATTCTCACGAGAGTTCCCGAAACCACAATTTATACACATTCAATTTGAATGATGTTCAACCGAATGTGACCTCACATGTTTGGTGGCTAAAGCATCCCTGGATGAGTCTACAAAATGGCATAGAAGGATGGCTCATGTGAATTTCAAGACCATTAACAAGCTTTCTAAACTTGGTCTAGTTGAAGGACTTCCTTCCAAATTCTTCACCAATGAACAAAATTGTATTGCTCGCAACAAAGGAAAGCAACACAGAGCCTCATACAAAGCCATTACATTGTGAGCACTATCTCGTAACCTCTTGATTGTTTGATATGGATCTCTTTGGTCCAACCCAAATTAGAAGTATTGATCACAAGTTCTTCTCGCACGGTAATCATCGATGGATATAGCAGTTTTGTTAGGTATTCTTTTGAAAACTAAAGATGAAACATCTCATATTTTAAAAGAGTTCATTACCCTTGTTGAAAACCAGCTAAACAAAAAGGTTAAAGGTATTAGGTGTGATAATGGGACAGAGTTTAAACATGATGTATTAATAGAACTCTGTAATTCTAAAGGGATAAAAAGGGACTATAGCAATCCAAGAACCCCACAACAAAATGGGGTTCTTGAAAGAAAGAATAGGACCTTGATAGAGGCGATTAGATCCATGCTTGCAGACTCTAAATTACCCACTATTACGGATCAAGCAAGAAGCCTCGCTTGTTATGTTCTAAACCGGTATCTATTACTAGACCTCATTTCAAGACACCTTATGATCTTCTCTTTGGGAAAGTTCCCGATATTCATTATCTCAAACCTTTTGGATGTCAAGTGACCATTTTGAACACAAGTGATCCTCCGGGAAAATTTGATGAGAAAGCTGATGAGGGGTATATTGTGGGTTATTCAGCTCATAGTAAGGCTTATAGGGTATATAATTTAAACGCTAAAAAGATTGAGGAGACTCTTAACCTGAGATACCTAGAAGATAAATCTAATGTTCAGGGTCTAGGTCATGTTTGGTCCTTTGACCTGGATTACTTAACTGATTACTTAGGTTATACTAGATATGTGGCTAACCAATCTGTAGGTACACAAGAGTCTCCCACTGACAATGCAGGTACCCTGGATGATGACTCAGATAGTGAGTCTGAGTATGATGAACAACCAATACTTGTACCTTCCTTCTCCCCTAACCATTTTACAGGTGATAATTTTAAAGTAACTTCTGATGAGCATGGAGATGAGTCACACTATGCAGAGGACCTTGCTAGACTCAAGAAGCAAGAACATGCAGCCAATCTAGAAGCTGAGAGGGTTGGCGTGGAGTTTGCAAGAGATCTTGAGGCACTAATCGGACAATCGGACAAGCGGTCGGTGGAAACCATGATTCTCCCGACGGTTCTCCTGCTTCTCCCGACATCACCGTCTGCTTGCTGACCTGCCAGATCTACTCCCGTTCTACTAGTGTGTCCACGGACTTTGAAGAACCATTTACATGATTTCCAAGTCCTTCGGATCTTGGTAATAATCAACCCAAAGTGGAATCTTCACCTCACCTTTATATGACAGTGATTTTGAACCAACTGCGAACAATCTTGACACCACTATTCATGTCAACCTTACTGCTACAAAAAGGATCAACATTGTTCATCCTCAATCAAATGTTATTGGTGATCCTCACGCACTTGTTCGAACTCGAAGTACTGTGACAAGTTCTAAGTATGGTCAAGTTGCTTTTATTTCCTATGTCTCAAACCAACAAAGGGACAATCACACAGACTTTAAGCATTGTCTGTTTGCTTGCTTTCTTTCTCAAGTGGAACCAACCAGTGTTACTCAAGCTCTTGCAGATTCAAGTTGGCTTGAAGCAATGCAAGATGAGATTGCAATTGGGACCAAATGGATCTTGAAGAATAAAAGAGATGCAAGGGGTATTGTGATAAAAAACAAAGCACGATTAGTGGCTCAGGGGTTCAGGCAAGAGGAAGGCATTGATTATGATGAAGTTTTTGCACCTGTAGCTAGAGTTGAGGCCATTCGAATCTTCTTGGCTTATGCATCTTATATGGGGTTCATGGTTTATCAGATGGATGTGAAAGGTGCTTTTCTGTATCGTGAAATTGAAGAAGAAGTATATGTCACTCAACCCAAAGGCTTTGAAGACCCAGATCATCCAAAGCATGTATACAAGGTTGTTAAAGCTCTCTATGGACTACATCAGACACCAAGAGCATGGTATGCTAGGCTATCTGCATTTTTGCTGAAGCATGGTTACATAAGAGGTGCCATTGATAAAACACTCTTCCTAAAGAAGAATCACAAAGACATCATTCTTGTGCAAGTTTATGTGGATGACATTATCTTTGGCTCCATTAAAGAAGCTTGGTGCGGGGAGTTTGAGGAGTTGATGAAGGAGAGTTTCGGATGAGTGCTATGGGGAGCTTACTTTCTTTTGGGTCTACAAGTTAAGCGAAAACCGATGGTATTTTTATCGGTCGGGATAAATATGAGAGACATTTTGAAGAAGTTTGATATGGAAAATGTCGAACCGCCACTACACCTTATGAAGCTCCAAAACCAAAGAACAATTTTGAACCGAGATCCTGCTGTGAATGTTCACTTATCTGAGATCCATGATTGGTTCATTAATGTATTTAATGACTTCTAGGCGGACATTACCTTTGTTGTGAGTGCTTGTTCTAGACATCAGTCACCCACTTACTTCCAACTTGAATGCGATCAAAAGATCTTCAAGTACCTAAAAGGCCAACCCAATTTAGGTCTTTGGTACCCAAAAGAGTCTCCTTTTATGTTGGAAGCATATAGTGATAGTGATTATCTTGGTGCGAATCTGGATAGGAGATCTACAACCTGGAGGTTGCCAATTTCTTGGAAGAAGATTGATTTCTTGGCAATGCAAGAAATAAACTATTATGGCTACCTCATCTCTGAAGCAGTATGTTGTCTTTGCAAATTGTTGTGGTCGGTACTATGGATACAAAATCAATTCTTTGGATTATGGGTTTAATTTCATGAACACCACAATCTTTATTGATAATCAAAGTACCATATGCATAGTTAAAAATTCAGTTTTTCATAATAGAACTAAGCATATTGAGATCAGGCACCATTTTATAAGAGATGCATATGAAAAACATTTGATAAAGGTGATTAAGATTCACACAGATGATAATGTGGCAGAATTATTGACTAAAGCTTTTGATGGACCCAGGTTTCAACACCTAGTTGTCCATATTGGGATGCTTAACCCTTAACTGCATGGTTTGAGGGGAGGCATAAGCCTCAGGGGAGGCATATGTCTCAGGGGACTACCATATTATCTTGTATCATTTATGTCTTTGTTTATTTGTTTACTTCTTAGTTAAAAAAAAATAAAAAATAAAATCTTTGCATCTTCAGTTTTGTTGTATATAACTTTTTTGATGGTTATCAACTCACCTGATGTGACTTGTGTACATCAAAGAGTTGGCTAGTCCAAAGGGTACAGCTTTGGTAAAGACACATCAAATTTGTTGATAGCTGTAATGGTTTGCTTAAAACCATAGGGTATGCAACTCACCCATGCTTAATTGCTGAGGGTTGTATGGTCATCAATTCACCATGGCTTATTCCTTTTTGGAATCCAAGAATTGGCTAGCCCACAAGTATATGGCTTGTGGTAAAGGCAGTGGAATATCATATTTGGTAATCAATTCACCAAATGTGATTCTTTTCACCTAAGAATTGACTAGTCCTGAGCAAATGGCTATAGGTAAAGACATTTAAAATCCGTTGATAGCTGCTGATTTGCTAATAATCGATGGTTATCAGTGTACCATAGTTTTCGAACTTAAACATTTGGCTACTCCAGTAGTAATGGCTATTGGTAAAGAGACATCAAATCCATTATTTTCAATGATTCACCTCTCACAGAGTTAACACACCTGGATGTGATGAGAATAGTATGAAACTAATCTGTTTTGATATACATTTTGTCATTTGTTGCTGCAAAGATCTGAAGTTTCAAAGTTTTTCCATCATAGAGATGTGGTTGTTTTGTTTCTTTGCTGTTGATGTTCGAATTCAATCCTCTTTTGCTAAAGTGTTAAAGATCTATCAAGAATCTTGAACTTAACCATGTCAAATTCAAGATTAGGGGAGGATTGTTGGGAATTCTACTAAATAAGAATTCTGCTGAAGATACTGCTGACGGATTCTGCTGAAGTAGTAAAACCGCGTAGTTTGTTTCTGCGGATATAGATATTCCTTGTATTTTATAGTTAGTTAGGATATGCATGAGCTTTATTAGGAAGTGATTATGTATATCTTCTTTTACTTTATGATTATCGTTTCTTGTGAAGCGGTTTAGGTTCCTTGTCTATAAAAGGAACACATTAGTATGTATGAGGTACGAGTTGAAAAAACAAGTTTTAGTATTATTCAAAGATCCATAGAGGATCAAAGTATTCTTAGTTATCTGTGTTGTTACTTGTGTTTGATTTCTGCTTTAGAATACAAGTAATAGAGACTTTCTATTAGTGTGTTTGTGATTACATAAATGATAAGATCGTTTATGAGCTCAGCTAGGGATATCAATAACAAAGATAATAAATATGATACGCAGCGGAATAATCAAAACAATACTTTGTTATTGAACAAGGTTTTTCAATCACTAATACTCTAATAATATTAGACGTTTATAGAAGCACGTCTACTAACTAAACTAATAACCTAGGCGTTTACAATGAACCATACGCCTAGGACACACTAATCTAAAACTAATACCCTAGACGTTCTTCCCTAACGTCTAGGCTAAACACACACCTTTTAGTCGACTACATTATTGGAAGACTTAATTAAAAACCTACACCTATGTCCTCTTTATATACTAGAGGATAAGGACTAAATAATAAAACTTTCATTGCAATCAAGTCCTTCCATCTTTTAGTAGGTTTCCTTCTTGTCATATTAAGTCCCTCTTGTTTCATTCTTTTTGTCTTTATCAACTCAAACTTGTAATTCCCAACAATCTTCCCCTAGTTGATAATGACAAAACCATTCTTGAACGAACTTCCCTAGACGAAGTAGCAGAAGTTGAGATAAATAAATCTCGCCATAAATGAAACAAGTATGTCTTCCTTTGTCTTCCCCTTAATCCATACCATGTCACTCAAACATCTCTTCCCCTTTTTGTTATTATCTAAATAGGAACGTATGCAAATAATGATCTTGACCACCATGAACCAATATCATACTTCCAATCTAAGCAGTCAATGCTTCAAATCGCCCACCATTACGCATCATAAGAAAAATGGATCCAAAACAATAGAAAACTTCAACTAGCGTAGTAATAATGATCAACAATAGTAAAATCAACCACTTCCCTTGAGTGATGCATGTAGATGGTTAAACTTTTAACAATAAGCTTCCCTAAAACCATATGTTAACCATCTTCTTGATTCTTCAAAATCAGAAGCTCCTTGTAATGATCACTTTGTGAAGAACACCAAATATAACAAACTTGATGAAGAAGTAAAATTTCCCAAACTTGTGTCTTAAATCTTTTACTATCCACGGAACTCCATACTTATCTGAAGCAAATATAAGTAGACCGCAATCCCTCGACAAGAATCCTCAACTAGTATGAGACATCGAGCACTACAATGTAACTCCTTTAAGTGATAGCCAATGTGTGCATAGAGCATCATAAGAAAAATCACACATTGCTAGATTCATCAAGCTAGATGATAAGAACACAAACCAAGCAATTCCACTTCACCTTCAAATAAGTGATAAATAATCCTCTTCAGTAATCAATTCTTCAATAAATCTTAAATACGAGCCTTTTTAAATCCTTTTAAGAACATAAATTTCTTCCTCTCGTGTGTGAACAATAACCTCTGTGTGTGTCATCCAAAATCATGCTCGACTTCCCTTAAATAAAAATCTTCTCGTAATAAAGCATGAACAATTATGTTGGGAAGAGCAATACTTTCATAAACGAAGACTTTGAAAACAAGCAAGACTTTGAATTATCGGTACTTTCATTGAAGCCTTGATACTTTAAAAAATTTGCAAGACCTTGAAGCGGTACTTTGCATTCAAGAAGACTTTAAGTCAATGAGAGCAAAGAAAAGATTTTAAAATTCCAACAAGATTTCGTAAGAAGAAGCGATGCTTTAATCAAACCGGGTAGCAGCACTTTGAAAAATTTTCGAGCAGTACTTTGTTAAATCACATAGCAGTACTTTGAGCATTAATTAAAATTCAGATAAGTCCAATTGGTCCTGTACACCTGTATACCATATGATGCGAATAATCATTAATTAGTAAAGAATATTTGAACCCATACATCACATGAGGCCTCTTTTCTTCAATTCATCATCACGAGCCAATCACAAATCGAGATACTAAACTGATATAATTCGGACCAAAGAAAGTCACACATTAATGCACCCTACCACATGGTAGTACTATGAAACAAGTTAAATATGCCGTCCACAATAGCATGACCTACGAATTTCGTTCAAACGAGTGGGGACCATAATATTCATCTTCTTAACCAATCACAAACCAGAGACCATCGTAATTTTCCTATGTCGCACCACACCGAATCGAAACCCACACGAAATCTCCACCGTCCGATCTTGATTTATAAGATGCTAGCCATTGTGAAACATGATCGTGGGTCCCAGCAGAAAAACAAGTATGTGAATTTGATTTAAACAGTCCCACGTGATCAACATTCAGCCAACATAGCCTGCGTAGTACACAAGCATTACTCAGCCACCAATTATGATTCCATATCATGTGATCTTCCCAATTGATCGAATAAAATACAGTACTTCAATCTTGAATATAAAACAACAACGAATTGGTACCAGTACTTCTGTCATACACGATTTTCTTCGAATCGTCTCAAAACTGCTCATCAATCATTCACGTTTTTTAAAAAAAATATTCGACACCTAAAAAATTTAAATCTGCTTCTGTCGACTTTTTCGAATCTGCTTGCTTCTTCGACACCCAAAACCTTGTGATTCCCTATATCAAGAGCTCCCCGCTCTGATACCAATTGATAAGATCGTTTATAAGCTCAGCTAGGGATAACAATAACATATACATATGCAGCGGAATAATAAAGAACATCAATGTTATTGCTAAAGGTTTTCAATCACTAACACTAACTAACCCTAGACGTTTATAGGAACACGTCTACTAACTAAACTAATAACCTAGGCGTTTACATGAACATACGCCTAGGACACACACACCTTTAAGTCGACTACATTATGGAAGACATAATTAAAAACTTACACCTATGTCCTCTTTATATACTAGAGGATAAGGACTAAATAATAAAACTTTCATTGCAAGCAAGTCCTTCCATCTTTTAGTAGGTTTCCTTCTTGTCATATTAAGTCTCTATTGTTTCATTCTTTTTGTCTTTATCAACTCAAACTTGTAATTCCCAACAATAAACATTACTAACGATTCACGAGCGCTCAAAGATCTATCAAGGTCTTAAGTTCAACAGTTTTGCCCAAAAATCCTTTACACTTATACCAGTGTAAAAGATATCCAAAGTCGAAGTGTTTTCAGGCTTATCCAAGCAAGAAAACACTAAGTAAACCAATAGCACTAAAGATCAAATGATGAAGAGCTTACGCGTAGACTTTGAATGCTTACGAGTAAAACTAGGGTTTTACTATGCGTAAAAAGTACCAAATGTAACCAAAACTGATTTTTAAGCACAAAAACGTTTAGAAACCTGATTCTAATGAGGAAAGAGCTTCATTATCACCAAAATAACACAAAAGTATCAAACTTGATGATCCAAAACTCCTTTTCACCTTACGCGTAGAAAATACTATGCGAATCCAAAACAAGCTTAAAAACATTGGGATATGAAAGTGTCAAGAATGTTAAAGCATCAAGATTGACAAAGTGAATCTTTAGGCGTAGGAAAAGTCAAAGCATCGCTAAAGAGAAAGTCAAAGCATCGCTTGTCAAGTCAAAGCACGCAAAGCTAAAGAACTGTTATATTCATTTATGGAAAGCTTTGTTTATTCTATGTTTAGATTACTTGTCGTACAAGGATACAAATTGTAAACCGACTAGGGTTATCCTTGAGCCTATAAAAGGACCCCTAGATTGGCATTAGAAGTACGAGTTTTAGAGAAGAGTTTTAGAATCATAAAGTACGATTATTATTAGAGTTTTAGAGTTGTTAAAGAATCGCATAACAAGCGATTTAGAGTTATTAATAAAAGTTAAAGTTATATTCTTCTTAGATTTATTAAGTAAATTCCGCGACTTAATAAAGATTACTCCGTGTTTCATTGTTAATAACTTAGGATTTATCCGAGGTTATTAAACCTTAACAAGCTATTTAAGTTAGTTTGGTTAGAGTACATCGATCCAACAAGTGGTATCGAGCTTGTGTGGAAACTCGACTAAGAAGAAACCCTAAAACCTAAAGATGTCGATCGATCCTGCTCCACCACCTTCCATCACCTCAATGAGGATACTTGTCATTAAGAAGGAGAATACGACCTATGGAGCATGAAGATGAGGCAAGACATTGCAATTACGCATCAACCATCGTGGAATATAATTGTCAATGGTAATGAAGTCGTTCCAACCTATTGACATTCCCGGACAACCCAAAGCACCTAAGGCGCCTTACCAAGAAGAACATTAAGGAATCAAGAGAAGGCACTCAACATTCTCTTGTCTCGCCATTCCAGATGGTCATCTTCTCAAGTTCCATGATGCTAAAGATGCAAAGCAACTCGGGCTGCTCTCAAGACAAGGTTTGGAGGTAATGATGCTTCCAAAAGATGCAAAAACTGTTGAAGCAAAGCAGCTTGAAACATTCATCGTTGGAGAAAGAGAAAACCTTGATGTCGCTTATGATGATTTCAAAACCTTCTCAAAGATGTTGGAGCTATACAAAGCGAGGTTTCATTGAAGATGCTAATCTCAAGTTCTTATGAGTCTCGCCATCGACATGGCATGTGATAGCTACAATGATCGAGGACAACCCGGTTTGATGTTATGGACTTTGATGATCTCTACAATCATCTCAAGGTGTATGAGCATGAGATGAATGGCCAAACCAGCCCAAATCTCACAAGATTGCCTTTTATCATCTCGAAAGAGGGGCGATTTCCACCAAAAGTACCGCTTCTCCTACTCAAAGTATCGTTGCTCAAAGCATTGTTTCCTATTCTACCCCACCGCTCAAGAAGCCCCACCAACCATCCACTCGATGAAGTTGTATGCTCCTTCTTTGCACAAACAAGCTTCTACCGTCACTTATGAAGAAGATCTCTCAGATTGAAGAGGATGCTCTTGAAGAAATTGATATCGTGGCAAGTTGCTATGATCACCGCAAGGATAAAGAAGTTTATGAAGAAGAAGACAGAAGAGGCATTGACTTCAAGCCAAAACAGGAATCACTTTTGACAAATCCAAGATTGAATGCTTCAATTGTCAAAAGATCGGACATTTTGCAAGGAATGTAGGTTTGCTAAATATCAAGCAAACAGATGACCGAGAAACCAAAGCTAGAGTTGAAAGAAATTCCTATTACGTAAACAAAAGCTTTGGTTGCTCAAGAGAATTTATCGAGGTTGACCGAGTGCCGAGTTTGATGATGAACCAAGAACTCATCCGTATGGTAGCCGTGGAGGATTTCGTGGAAGAGTTTGACCGAGCACAACTTTCGATGAGGAACCCGGACATGCCGCTATGGAGTCTAAAGATGGTTTTGGAAGCTTTGATCGAGCATGGAGAGTGAAGATGATCCTGTTCTACTTGCTATGATGGCTACTTCAACAAGCTCATCCCCTATCTCTCGAGGTATGCTCAAACTGTCATGACTTTTATCAAAAGTCCTTAATAGTTATGTGATTGAAAGAGATAATTGTATAAAAGCTAGGTTCGAGGTAGCAGTTATCAAATAACCTTAGAGTCTATGGAAGCCAAAATTATAACACATGAAAATAATGAAATGGCTTGGGCGTAAAAATATGAACAACATGATTATCGCTAAAATTAAGTGAATGGAAGTTAAATTGTAAGATTTCAAATTGAGAAACCGACTAAGGAGAGAGATGAATTGTTAGCTAAGTTTGATGCCCGGAAAGAATCTGGTCTTTCTCATGTTTCTTATGTTCAAAAACAAAGAAGAGCTTACAATAGGACCGGTCTAGGTTTTGGTATGGATTTCAAGAGTGTAGATGAAAACCCACCTAGTGATAAGGATGACCTTGATTTTGAGGATATAACCACTAGTGATGATGAGCTTATTAACTATGTTGACACATCTAGTAATGAGGAATCATTTAGTGAACCACCTCCGTAATATAAGCAAGACAAAGGTTATCATGTCGTCCCACATCCCACCGGTAGTCATCAACCCATAAGACCCGATGTTTCTCGCTTTGGTGTAGACAACCTAGAATTTAGAAAGAAGCTTATTGGTCAATCTAGGTCTCGAAACCCAACAGAAACAGTTGAGACACCTAAGGTAGATGATGCTAAAGTCAAGCAAGATTTCACCTCAAAGTATCGCACACCTCAAAGTATCGCTACACCTTCTACACCTTCAGAAGACTTTAAGAAAACCTTTTCACAATCATACTAAACCTTTTGGGATAATTTTGGTCAAAACAATTTTAATCATTCACCTAGAAATCGTGATAGGTTTGGTAATACACATAGAAGAAGAAATTTTGGGATTACGTAACAAAACTCTGTTTTGTTTGTTTTAGTCCCGATCATTTGATTAAGGACCGTGACTTACATTCGTAATACCTAAGTAAGTTCCCCAAGAATGCACTCACAACCAAAACCAAGAGAGAGTAGACCACTTGGAACCATTCAAATAGGGTCAACCATAGAAACTTCTCACCGCACTATGTGCACCCTCACCGAGAAGACCTTTTCAAAACCTACAAGACCTTCAAACACTTTCCAAGGCATCATAGCAAAATACAAGACTTTCTCAAAGTATCGCTGGCCACCAAACACCTCTTGGAATAGGAGTCCTAGGAGACCTAATTACTATCAATCTAGAAGGAGTTACAATTCCGTAAGAGTAGCTAGATCAAGGGACTCTACACCGTAAGTTAAAACTAAATGGGTTAAGAAGGAAAGTATCGATGATGAACAAATAGTACTTTCAACAAGTAATCGTGAAATAGATATTTTGATAAAGATGATTTTGTGGTAAAAGAAAAGGAGATTTTGTTGAAAAGAAAGTTTTTTTGAAAATTCACCACAAGTTTTAAAACAAAAGATAATGCTTGATTCGTTTACAAAATCGTGAAGATTACATACTCAAAGAATTTGAGTATGTTACTCCACAAGGGAACACAAGTCAAGAATGGCTTGGGTTCCTAAAAGACACTAACTTTTGTATCTTTGTGTGGCAACCTGGAGGAGGAGCTTAAAGATCATCTTATTGTGGATAGTGGTTGCTCGAAGCATGACAGAGACAAGGAGATTCTCACGATTTTAGATCTATTTGTGGAGGAAGAGTTGCATTTGGGAATGATCCCAATGGAGGAAGAATAATCGAAAAGGAACCATCAAGACAGGGAGCATAGATTTTGAGAATGTTAGATATGTGAAGGAGCTCAAGTTCAACTTATTGTCAAGATCTCAAATCTGTGATAAAAAGCATCCCGTGTTATTCATCGACACGTAATGTCTCATCCTTTCCCCGAGTTCAAGCTCGTTGATGATAGCTTGGTAGTACTTAGAGTACCAAGAACCAATGATGTGTACAGCCCGGATATGAAGAGTCTTCACTCTTCCGGGAGAGCTACATGTTTAGTGGCAAAAGCAACATCTCAAGAAGCACATCGCTGGCATAGAAGATTGGGCCATGTAAATTTCAAGAATATCAACAAACCGGTCAAAGGAAATTTAGTTAGAGGTTTACCTTCAAAGACTTACAAGAATGATCACCCTGCTTGGCATGCAAGAAGGGTAACAACACAAAGCTTCATGCAAGAAGCTTGAGGAAAGGACTATTAGAGAACCATTGAGTGTTACATATGGATTTATTTGGACTGTTGCAATTGCAAGCCTAAACAAGAAAAAGTACCGCTTGGTTGTGACAGATGATTGCAGAGATTCAGTTGGGTATTTTTCTTAGGATTTAAAGATGATACTTTTGATGCTATCCATAATCTTATAATAGCACTTGAAACCAACCGAGACTCAAGGTTAGAGGTATTAGATGTGATAATGGGACCGAATTCAAGAACAAACTTATGGATGAGTTTTGTGCTAACAAAGGGATCAAGAGGAGTTCAAGATTGCAAGAACACCACAATGTAATGGTGTTGCAGAGAGAAAGAATAGGACTTTGATTGAAGCACCGTAACTATGCTTGCGATTCTCTTTACCTATTCAATTCGGGTCAAGTCGTAAGCACCGCTTGCTATGTGCTTAACAGAGTATCACCACAAAACCCCGATGAAGACACCTTATGAGTTCTTGATGGGAATTAAACCCAACATACGATTTTCAAGCCTTTTGGATGTCCTCTCACTATTCTAAATACTATTGATAATTTGGGCAAGTTTGATGGCAAGTCAAGAAGGTTATCTATTAGGTACCGCACCAACAAAGAAAGGCTTTAGAGTGTACAATGTAGTCACTAAGAAGGTTCAAGATTGTCTTCATGTTGAATTTTTAGAAGATCAAGACAATCGAAGGGTAAAGGTCCCGATTGGATGTTTGATCTTGAAGTTTTAACTCCTTCTATGAACTATGTACCGTTAGAGAAGAAAATCAACCTGTACACAATGGAGACGATTTACGAGATGTTGTTCATGGAGTCCATATTAGACCCGATGTTGTTCCCGATGAAGAACCAATATCCGTTGAACCAAAGAAAAGTATCGATGCACCAAAATCCTCATTGTCTCGCCGAGGATCAATCTATTCAAGATGAACTAAATCGATGCTTTTTCAAGATGTTTTAGCACATTCTTATGATGATGAACAGAGAAGAGCTTATGAGGAAGCAAAGAAAAGACAAAGATCGCAGAGTTCACTCACAAGATTTTGGTTGACAAGATTTTGATCAAAGTATCGCCGCACTGTTGACAACACTTTGCATGATTTGGATGATCCAACCATGCCCGGCTTAGAAGATACCGATGATGAGTTTGAAGATGAAGGTATTTTCTCAAATCCCAATGAAGATGCCGATTACACAAACTCGGATGATGCTTATGAAGTTCCACGACTCCTACCTTAAAAGTTCATAAAGATCATCCCATGGTCAAATCATTGGACCTTCTTCTCAAGGAGTGCTTACAAGAAACAAAGCTAAGGGTTTTCTACACCTCACAATGCTTTACTTAGCTTTGTTTATAAACAAAACAGTTGAATCACAAAGATCATCAAACATGTATGTTCACTTGCTTTATCTCTCAAGAAGAACCCAAAAACATAGCTCATGAATTAACTAAGGAGAGTTGGGTTGAAGCTATGCAAGAAGAACTTCTTCAATTTAAACTTCAAGAAGTTTGGGTACTATGTGATCTACCTGATGGAAAGAAGGTAATTGGTACAAGATGGGTGTTCAGAGTCAAGAGAGATGAAAGAGGGAATGTCATCAAGAACAAGGCAAGGTTAGTTGCACAAGGCTACAGACAAGAAGAAGGAGTGGATTATGATGAAGTATTTGCTCCTGTAGCAAGGATTGAAGCAATTTGAATCTTTCTTGCTTTTGCATCCTATATGGGATTTCAGGTTTATCAAATGGATGTCAAGAGTGCCTTTTATATGGCAAGATTACGAGGAGGTATATGTCAAACAACCTCCTGGTTTTGAAGATCCTACACATCCTAACAAAGTCTACAAGGTGGTTAAGGCTCTTTATGGTCTTCATCAAGCTCCTAGAGCTTGGTATGAGAGGCTCTCTACTTTCTTATTGCAACATGGTTACAGAAAGGGAGCCATTGACAAGACTTTGTTTATAAAGAGAGACAAGAAGGATATCATGTTGGTTCAAGTGTATGTTGATGATATCATATTTGGAGCTACCAAACAGTCCATGGTCAAGGAGTTTGAGCAATTGATGCGTAATGAATTTCAAATGAGTTCAATGGGTGAGTTAACTTTCTTTTGGGACTTCAAGTTAAGCGGTCAAAGGAGGGTATTTTTATCACCAAGACAAGTATGTATCCGACATACTTAAGAAGTTCAATTTTGATGCTATGAAGCCAAGAACTACACCTATCAAGTCTATCAACTCACGGGAAAAGATGAAGATGGACAACCTGTTGAAGTCAAGTTATACAGATCAATGATTGGTTGTCTTATGTATCTCATCGCATCTAGGCCCGATATCATGTTTGTCGCTTGTCTATGTGCAAGATATCAAGTCTCACCAAAGGTCTCTCATCCGAATGCAAGAAAGAGAATTTTAGTTATTTGAAACAACAACCTAAGTTGGGGTTGTGGTATCCAAAGGATTCACCTTTTCACTTGGAAGCTTTTTCGATAGTGATTATGCAGTGACAATTATGACGAAGATCCACCACCGGAGGATGCCAATATCTTGGAAGAAGATTAGTCTCATGGCAATGCAAGAACAGACTATTGCAAAGAACATCCTCATCAAGGTAATATGTGGGTGCCGCAAGTCGTTGTGGACAAGTTTTGTGGATGCGTAATCAACTATTGGACTATGGGTTCAATTTCAAGAATACTCCTATCAATATTGATAATGAGAGTACTATTTGCATTGTGAAGAATCCAGTTTATCATTCCAAGACCAAGCATATTCGATTAGGCATCACTTCATCGAGATTGTTATGAGCACGTGCTTATTAATGTGGTCAAGGTTCACACGGATGATAATGTAGTCGACTTACTCACCAAAGGCTTTGATGTTTCAAGATTCAATCACTTGGTGGTAAGCATTGGCATGATTAACTATCGATCTACATTTAAGGGGAGGACTATTTAGTGTTCAGTATAGTCCTATGCATTGTTTGAGGGAGGATATTCATGTTTATCCGTTGTATTTGCTATTGAAAAGAGGAGAATGGGAAAGTAACGCTTTTGATTTTATGAAAGTACCGCTTGAAAGTATCGCTTTTGGAAGTATCGCACACGTGTCGTATCAAAGCATCGCTCCAACGGTAATATTGAGGGTAACTACTACTAACGGTAACTTTGTTATTAAGGGTCGTGATTTTTAAATCTCACCTATAAATAACTACTCCGAATTTCCTCTCATATTGATA
This sequence comes from Chrysanthemum lavandulifolium, assembly GCA_022545495.1. NCBI lineage: Eukaryota > Viridiplantae > Streptophyta > Magnoliopsida > Asterales > Asteraceae > Chrysanthemum > Chrysanthemum lavandulifolium. The sequence continues at coordinate 174,658,744 of CM040242.1, read as the reverse complement.
ACTTATAATCTTTTCCATATCTCTCTCTTTCACCCATATTATTCGCTATATCACTTTTCGTGAACATATATCATAAATGGCAAATCGTAATACGCTTCAAAACACAACATGGTGGCGAATTTAGAAAAGACTCAAGCTAATGAGATCTTTCATGATATCATTGATTTTCTCACGGGTCGCCGATTAGCTATGCACTTTTAGTGGAACCGGATATCATTGAGCCCTGGATTCAACAATTTTGGGCAACCGCTAGGGTTCATATGGAGAATGATGATTCAGATATTCAAGCAACAGCTTCGGGAGAACTGTGAAAGTTATCAAGCCTCTATTCGTGAAGACTTATTATTTGATGATGAAGAAGGGGCTGTTCGTTTTGATAAGCAACTGATTTGGGATACATTCAGCAATATTGGGTATGAAGGGTCCTTAACTGAACAAACATTCAAGAAACCCTTATTTTGTCCTCAATGGAAGTATTTAGTTCATGTACTACTTCATTGTATTAGTGCTAAAAGTACATCATGGGAGCAATTTGGGTCTAACATAGCATCTGCTATAGTGGGATTAGCTACAGATCGAATTTTCAACTTTTCAAGGCTGATTCTAGATGGAATGCTCTCACACATCTCTCATGGTTCAAGATGGTTGATGTATCCAAGGTTTATTCAAGTGTTTCGAACAAACAACTTGTCGATGTACCTAAGCCACCGATCTACTACTGTTGTGGTGCAACCACCAAGATCTTTACGTTTATGGCAAGGAAGAGTGATTTATTCATCGGCAGGACACTCCATTGACTACTTCAATGATGGAGATTGTTCAAGCTATTAGAGATGAGGATGCGCTAGTGATGAAAGAGAAGGTACGCGCTCAAGGTACCGCTTCTCAAAGTGTCGCATCTCAAGAAACTTCAACACAAGGTATCGCTTCGCATGATTCTCGATGTTAATGAAGGTATCAAGTTTCTCCCACCTCATCCCACCATACTACTCCTCCTATGGCATCACCAAAACAAGATGTTCCTATATTCTCATCATCTTCGGAGGAGATACTGTTCCTATACCACCGAAAGATTAGTGTTAGATAATTATACTCCGACAAAGGCGATGGTCGATTGCGTAAATCTTTGATAAACAAAGCTACTCAGATTAAGAAGTTGAAGCTTAAGTTTAGAAGATTAAAGAACTTTGTATGGCCATTGGTTACACATCACGGTTATGGGTCAAAGTCGAAAAGAAGAAGCGAAGGCATTTAAAGAAGACCACCAAAGGCAAAAGGTTAAACAACATTCCTCCTGTCCAATTGGGGAGGAATCTAGAAGAAGAGAATTTGAAAGAAGATGTTGAATTTCATGAAGAAAAGGAGAATGAACCTCAAGGTACTGAAGAACAAGTCAACATTGAAAGTACCGAGGAAGAAAGGATTAAGGTTCAAAGCATCGATGATCAAGGTATCAAGATCAAAGTACTGCTTTTCAACAAGGAACCTATAGGCGTGAATTGATTACTCCAAGGGTATTAGATTTTGAGGAGGAAGTCGGTCCTTCAACTATTATACATGAAGAAGAAGATGGTCCTTCAACGCTTATACCGTAAAAGGAAGTCGATACACCTAAACCTATACATACAAGAAGTGATGATGAAACCATTGTGAAATCTTGCATGATTTATCAAAGCCAAGGGTGTTAGCATTCCAGAGTGCAAGAAGAGGAACAACCAAGAGCTTCTCAACCCGTTATTGATCCAAAAGATAAAGGAAAGGGCAAGTTGGTAGAGACAAAGAAGAAAAGAAACCTACTTTAGCACAGATAAGAGTCGCTCAAGTTGCTATGAATGAGGAAGCAACTAGAAAGATACAAGTCGAGTTGAATGTCAAGTTGATAATGAAGAAGCTATGAATGAAGAAGCAACTAGGAAATTACAAGAAGAATTGAATGTCAAGTCATTATACCATCACCTCTTCCTATTTCTTCTCTACCAAGAAGACCAAATCTTGCTAAACAAAGGAATGCAATGATGGCTTATTTAAAAGGTCGAGGATATATTGGATTGAACAAGTTGAATTATGTTAATATGAAAGAATTGTATGAAGCTGTTACAGAGGCTTATAAGAAGAGTGTTGAAGATATCAAAGATTATAAAGATGATGATATTCAGAAAGAAGATGTTAAGAAAGGAAGCTTAAAGAGAAAAAGAAAATCTGAAGTTGAAGATATACAACCATTAAAGAAAGTTGAGTTAAGGTCCGACATCGATGATGAACTGAAGAATTACTTAAGGATTGTAGAATTTGAGTATTCTAAAGATGATGATGAAATGAAGATGAACAAATCTCCAATAACCACTTTTGAAGTTGTAGAGTCAAAGGATGGAAGTTATCTGATGTTTCATAGAGAAGATGAAAGTTTCAGAACATTCAACATGTTATGGGATCTATTGCACATAATAGATAGGGTGGATTTATTTCATTTATATCATTTGGTGCGAGATTATTTTGAACATAATACATCGAAGGAGTTGGTTTAGTCTTACTTGGGATCTCACAACTGTTTGGGAAATCAAGAACAAAGCATCACCGAGATTTGGAAGAACCAAGAAGCTTGGGAGATTGTTAATGGAGATTTTTGAAGAACTGGAGTACATGTTCTAGAATTAGAAGATGGGACAATGATTCACATGTTAGCAGTACGTAAGATATCCTCTTACAGCAGATCTTATGAGGAGAATGCTAGAGCATGGAATGGAAGTTGAAGAAGACAATGAAATTGCTCTTATGGTCATCAAATTGTTTATCCGATGGACTACTATGGTCGATGATGATGAATAACCGGTATGAATTTTAATTGAATAAATTTTGATATATCAAGATTTTATTCAAAGTATCACGATCAAACAAGACTTTCATCAAAGTATCGCTTGCGCTTTAAACCGCTTAATGATTTTTGAAAACTTTTGTTAAGTGACAAATATTTTGAAACAAAGGTTAAGAGAAATAAATGGTTTTTGAGATGGTAACACCAATAGGTTATCAATCCACCATGGTTACAAAAGGATTGGCTAATCCATGAGCAAACGGCTCGTAAAGATATCTCAAATCCATTTTATAGTTGACAACTTGCTAATAAGTTGGATGGTAATCAACTCACCATATCAAGAATGTGAAGAGTTGGCTAGCCCACAAGAAAATGGCTTGTGGTAAAGGTCGTGGAAAACCATTATATGGTAATTAGTTCACCATAGATGAAAGAACTAACTAGTCCAAAAGGGTACAACTTTTGGTAAAGACAAATCAAATCTGTTGATAGCTGATGATTTGCTAAAAATCATATGGTTATCAATGTACCATGATCTTACACATCAAAACATTTGGCTACTCCAGAGTTAATGGCTTTGGTAAAGAGACATTAAATCCATTAAATTTTCAATGATTCACCTCTCACAGGAGTTTACACACCTGGAAGTGATGAGAATAGATTGCAACTTAAACTGAATTAATGTACAAATTGTCATATGTTGTTGTGTTGCTGAAAAGATGGAGCTTGCTGAATGATGTTGTAAAGAATAATTTTTAAAGAATACTTTGATAATAATGATATAAGCACAGAGTTTACAAAGATACAATCCAAAGACAAAGACACAATCTTTCCTTGAAGATGGAGCTGTTAAAGATATGTTTACAAAGGAACTTGAAGTCAAGCAAGTAGAATTCAAGTTAGGGGAGGATTGTTGGGATATGAAAGTGTCAAGAATGTTAAAGCATCAAGATTGACAAAGTAATCGAAAAGTCAAAGCATCGCTAAAGAGAAAGTCAAAGCATCGTTGTCAAGTCAAAGCATCGCAAAGCTAAAGAACTGTTATATTCATTTATGGAAAGCTTTGTTTATTCTATGTTTAGATTACTTGTCGTACAAGGATACAAATTGTAAACCGACTAGGGTTATCCTTGAGCCTATAAAAGGACCCCTAGATTGGCATTAGAAGTACGAAAGTTTTAGAGAAGAGTTTTAGAATCATAAAGTACGATTATTATTAGAGTTTTAGAGTTGTTAAAGAATCGCATAACAAGCGATTTAGAGTTATTAATAAAAGTTAAAGTTATATTCTTCTTAGATTTATTAAGTAAATTACGCGATACTTAATAAAGATTACTCTTGAAAGATAGTTTGTTTCATTGTTAATAACTTAGGATTTATCCGAGGTTATTAAACCTTAACAAGCTATTTAAGTTAGTTTGGTTAGAGTACATCGATCCAACATAAAGGGATCCCGTCATGGGATTCAGTTTTTGTTTTCTGTCAATGGGTGTCAATGAAAAGTTGTGGGTACTTGCGGCTGATTTGGTTTTCTCATTCCCATGTGAACTCACACAACATTTGCTTTTTAGGGATATAAGTAAAAGGTTATTTTTAACAAAATTTGTAGATAATTGCTCCCATCATAGCATGATCCATCCTTAATTAGACGTAGGTGATCAGGCTATGTATAATTGAGGCTTAATGATGAAATGCTCGGTTTAGTCAAGTAGTTTTATGATTTTTATAGTTAAATAGTGTTAACCACTAGTAGTCAAAATAGTTTATATAGTAGTAAAACAGTTTATAAGATTATATCACAATGGTTTATAAAAAAATGGCAAAAAGACTTTATAAGATGATATGTTAAATTTATGTTCAAATTAATTGACGTGTTTCTAGGTGATAAGTTACGAGGCGTTGTAAGTGTTTCAAATGTACGGGACGGGTGTTTCAACTCATCTCTGGAGATAGTTAGTAAAATAATCGGGAATTCGACAGACTGTAATGAATTTTATGTAAAATGATATTATGTAGTGTCATGAAAAGTTTTAGAGACCACTTTAACACTCACAATGTCTGGAAAAGAAATGAGACCATTGTGTAACCCACAATGTCTTGAAAAAGTTTTAGATGCTATTAAAATGGATGAGCATAAGTGTTCAAAAAGTATATGCACACTGAAAGTGTGTAAGACCATAAATTGGGGTCCCAACGTATATAGTAGTTATAGTCTAGGCACTAATTGCAACCTAATTCTCTATAACCAGAGCATTGATACCAAACTGTAACACACCAAAAAATGAACTCTAAGACGTTTTAAAAGTTACCATCCGATAAATAAAATCAGAGTTACAAACAAGAGGTCTCAGGTGTTAAGTAACAAAACTATTTTTAAAACAATATCGAATGATAAATATGATGCAGCAAAGTTGTAACACCCCAAAATTCGCTCAGCGAAATACTTTACCAACTTTGGGGTGCTACAAATTTGGTACACAACACAAGTATAGGAGAACAGAATAAACTCATCCATAACTTGAAAAAATAGCCAAAAGATAGTAATTAAGTTTTAGATTTATTAAAAGTGCAAAATAGGCCCATAAAAGCAGTTTATAAAACGGTCCCAAAAAGTATTAGAGTGAAATCGATCCATAACCATGCCATAGCTGCCAAGCGCCTCCTAACAAATCGCAAAAATTCAGTCACATTAATTACCTGAGAAAAACATGCTAAATGTCAGCAAAACACTGGCGAGTTCATAGGTTTAATCATAAAACAACCATTTGGACCATTTAATCATCTACAAGTTATCTATTACGCAAGCTAAGTCATGCAACCGACACTCGACATACAAATATATAAACAAGCCCCTAAAGGTGTTTATCCCTAACCACCGTATCTGACATGATATACGTCCGACCATTTGGCGCTACCATCTCTGGACGGGGCGTCACCCCCAATAGATCTATCTATAACACTCGCGTTTCCCGTAGGAACTAACGGTTCATGAATGGGCAATTTGGGATACTACCTTAACCTAACCGCGTAATAACTTCCATAATCTACAAAAACACTTTCAAGTTCAATCAAAACGTTTTGCATGTTTTCTCACCCCAAGATTTAATAAAACAAGTAATGCGAGTAAAAGTGGTTCTATGAAACTCACATCAGAAAAGCAAAACAAATGCAATAACTCTAAGGTAGAATAGCACAACAACAACAAGAATATCACGGCACAACAGACTCGGCACGACCTAATAATAAATACTCACAGCAAAATACTATTCACAAAATAATCAAATGAGCAAGAGTTTAAAAAATATAACAATTTCCATTTTCCAACATAATCTGATTTTAATCTTTTAAAAAGGGTTTCGTATCATCAATCGTGTACGACCAGGAAACACGGACTCAAGAACACACGCCAAAAGGATAGACAATCGAAGTCGAAAGAGAAGTCGGCGAGAAATCAGGTCGAGAAAGATAGAGGAACATAGATGAAACAAACATATAAACGAAACATGACAATTAAATAAGTCGATTGGTATCGTCAATATTTACCCAAGTTTTCCAAATACAACATTGTTTAAAATGAACGTTGAACTTATGGTTTTTAAAATAGATTTTAGAAAATGTAGGACCTTACTTTTATCAACCTTATCACAAACCCAACACGTTACCACTGTTACGTGTAGAAACACGTTAACCACAAACACAAATGTTATGCTTAGAAAGATTAAGAAGAAAGGAAAGATGGTGACTTGATATAAGATATGTTATGCGTATGAATGTGTAGAGAGATGAAAACAAGAGATGTTATATTGCTCCAAAGAAAACACACACACACACACTTTCAAGCACACCCCTCAAATGACCATTTGAGGGGTATTTATACTCTAAATACAAGATGCCCTAAAGGGCTTTCCATGGGCTTTGTGGGCTTGGACATGGGTTGGATTGGATATAAGGCAAGCTTAACTAAACTAATACCCATTTAGCTTAGTCCAATCCACGAGCCCGTTGACTATTCTAGCACGATATCTAACACACATTACAAAGTTCCTAAACGTGAATGACCATCACTTCTAATAAAAACTATTAAGGCTAACAATCTCCCCCTAAGGGGTGGTCATTCAAAAGATGCTCCACTTGATTAGGTCTTTACTTTTCTCGAGCTTGAACTTTGTGTGTAGATATAGAATAGTCTTCATTCTTTGTTCCTTCATGCTTTGTGATCAATTAATGTGGTTGTCTGCCGTTGTCAACTTTGTTGGTTAGGTGTCTCCACGCCTTTCTCCACCATGCTCACACTTCTATTTGTCTTTTGGTTACCAATGATGTAGTTCTCGAGTCTTTAAACATTGTTGATTCTTTGACATTGACGAAGAATCATCTTTAACTTTGAGTAGCCTTTGATTTTGATGAGAACTTTCATGTGTTGTTGGTATGAGCATGTAGAGAATCAGACGATCCATCCGCTCCGAGCTTCCATAAGAAGAAAACATAAAACAAGGTTAGTAATAACGGATTCCGCACTTACAAGTTTGAATTTTGAGGGTGTTAACAACATAGTGTGAAAACACGCCTCTAATTCTCACAGAGGCCGTTCTCGAACTGAGTCCCACAAGTGAGATAACGCGATGTGCGAAATACACCTACAGATTCGGATGAGTCATTGAGGTACACAAGTATCACCCCACGATCAGAGACCGTTTGAGACACACTAAGCGTAATCCACGGGAGTTACCAAGTGACCTGTCGTCGGTCGCTGATGTTGACCACGGCGGGAGTTTCCATTCAATCACCGAGGATCACAATTGTGAAACTTCTCATAAATGTTACGGCGATTGCTAAGATCTGCGTGGGACTCTAGAATATATCACTTGTGTCCTTATTGATGAACAACAAGCGATGTCATGTCAAGTGTTCCTATGAGATCTTTTGATGAATCTCGTGGCTCTAGACTCAATAAGTGCATTTTGGTTTTCTTGAGCGGAGACTAGGGAGAGGTCTCTTCTTCAATACCGGCAATCTCTAAGAGAAAGCCGATAGATTATGTAGGGTTCCCTGTGAGAATGAAACAAATCCCTTTTAAGAGGAATTGAGTGGCTAGAAGGTTTAGTGCAGTGAGTCACTGGGTCCATGACGTCTTTGTCTTCAATACCAGTGTCATCTTAGTGACAACCAGTAGCATATGTATTGAACCCGGTTTCTGCCCTAAGGTTGAATATGGAGGGCTATTTCTTTTCACCATTTCATTTACTTTTCTTTTTAATTCTTCAACCCCTTCTTTATCCTTTCTCACATTACTCCTTTTTTCAATCATTCCTAAGGACTTCTAATACTAACTATTTGTGATGTCCTTGGGTAGATCCCTCCGGCTCTGGCGGATCATAGGACGAATTTCCTATCATTAGTCACCTTATAACTCCATGACTGTCCCATGTTGCCATAAAACCATTTTTTCTTGAAAATCTCTCAAAGTGTTTATGATTATCAAAACATTTTGTTAACATTTTGAGAGTTTTGTTTTTCAGAAACACTCCCCCTTCACATGTGCTTATATTGTTTTAACTGAAATCTGCACAGAGAGGGTAGAGTTTGCACATTTTGAATTGATCGACTTTAAATGAGCTAGACCGATTCGAGACACGTTTACATCACTAGAGAACTAGCTTGAAATTATTACCCGTCCTGGTCAAGTCCATAGAAAGTTTCTAAATGGTACATTTCGACTTCAATTTCGTCAATTCATTGGTTACGATTGAGTCGAGCTCTTTTGAGATTCAAACAACGATCATTAAACTTTTGATCACATTTTAATCACGTCTCCTCCCCTCAAAATAGCATATTCGGGATATTTTGATATCAACTAATTAAACAACATTTTAGAATCTTTTGGGAGACAAACGGATTTGATTTAAGCATGAATTTGGAACATTTTGTTTTATACTCCCCTTTAATAAAGCATAATCAATTAAAGGGTTTTAGAGGAGTTATCTTGAGCACAAAATATTTTGAAAGATTTTGAAAATCTTTTGAACAATCTTGAAAAGGTGCTCAAGATGATGATGATTTCTCACCATTTTAAGTGTAGTGCCTCAAGCGTACACTAGTGATTTTCATTAAAAGCACGAGTTTTGATTTGAAAATAATCAAAAGTCATCATTTCGATCCGGGTTTCGATCTTTGAAGTATCTGAAAGCCATTTTGAAGAAATTTTAGAAACGACATGTTTTGGAAAACATTTAAAGAACTCTCGCTCAAGCATCTGTACATGCCCGTATCATTGTTGAATGACATTTCTAGAAACGTCTGAATATCGATTATACGAGAGACATGTCGTGAGAAGAATATTTTGTATTTTATATTTTCTATTGTTTTTGTATTTTTGAAAGTTTTATATTTTTATATTTTGCTTTTGTTGGTTTTTCAAATTTTGTATTTTGTTTTCAAAATATTTACAATAAGCTTTGGAAAATCATTTTCACGAAGATTCGAGAAGACGTTCTAACTCCTCGGGGTTATGCTTCGCATTCCAATTCGTCGAACTAAATAGTCAAACCTTTCTTTTGGAAGGGCTTTAGTTAATAGATCGCGAGTTGGTAATCGATCTTCACGAAGAATAATTCAACAATACCATTTTGATGTACTCTTTGATGAAGTGATAGCGGACACGGATATGCTTAGTCTTTGAGTGATGAGCAGATTGCATGATATGGCTATGGAACTTTTCGAGTCACAATACATAGGTATTTTATCGAAAGTAAAGCCATAATCGTGAGTTGTGTTCTCATCCATAGAACTTGAGCACAACACGCAGATAGAGACACATACTCGCCTTCGCGGTTGAAAGTGCAAATGCAATCTTGTTTCTTTGAAGACCACTACTAACTTTTCACCCAAAATTTTGCTCCTCCGGATGTACTTTTGTCAGAACTTGATCACTGCGTGGTCCGCATCCGAAAAGGCAATTAGATCAAATCCGATTCCTTCGATACCAAAGTCCCATGTGAATGGATGTCTTGTGTACCGAAGATCCGTTTAACCTCTTTGAGGTGCGGTTCGGTAGGCTTTGCTGAAACCGTGCTAATAAGCAAACAAAGAAATGAATATCGGTCGACTAGCGGTGAGGTACATGAGAGAACCAATCATGCTCCGATATTTCTTGGATCAATAGGTTTCCCAAACAAATCGGCTCCAAATTTTGGTGAAGTTACCATTGGTGTTCAACCGAATCACAATTATCCATACCATGATTTTTCAAAATCTCGGTTGTGTATTTAGCTTGATTTATAAAAATTCCATGAGGGAATGATGAATTTGTAAACCAAGAAAGAATTTTAGTTCCCCATCATGGACATTTCAAATTTGCTTTTCATGAGATTTTCAAAATGTTTTGAAAGATTCGGATTAGAGGACCCAAAGATGATGTCGCCCACGTAATCGAACAATCAAAATGTCGTTTTGCATTTTGTGTAAACAAGGTAGGATCAACTGTTCCTTTGGTGAAATTGTTTTGGATAAGGAAAAGGAAAGTTCGTCATACCACGCTCTCGAGCTTGTTTTAATCCATAGATTGCCTTTTGAGTTTGTAGACATACTATGGATGTTCCATGTCGATGAAGCCTTCAGGTCGACTCACTTACACTTCTTCTTTCGAGTTCCATTCAAGAATGCGGTCTTAATGTCCATCGATAAACCGTGATATTTTTGTGAGTGCATAGGCTAAGAAAATCTGACGCCTCAAGTCTAGCTATCGGCGCGAATGACTCTTCAAAGTCTATCCCTTCCTCTAGTCTGTATCCTTTGGCCACAAGACGAGCTTTGTTGCGAATAACATTCATCTCTTCATCCCGTTTGTTTTTCCATAACCATTTAAGATCAATGACGCGAACGTCAATGGGTCTTGGAACCATTTCCCAAGATTCATGTATACGGTATTGGAGAAGTTCCTCCTGCATTGCTTCTATCTATGCGGGTTCTGCCATTGCCTCGCGAATGTTCTTTGGCTCTATATTGCTAATTGAGCAAAGGTAAATGCATAAGTCGCAATCGGTGGCAAGTTGACGTCTCGTCTGAATTGGCCTTGAATGTTCACCAATAACTTGTTCAATTGGGTGGTCTTTTGTCCACTTCAGAGTAGAAGGATACCGTTGGTTATACGTGTCGAGTTAGATGGTTCTCGTAAGCTTGAAGAGGATTTAGGCGATTCCGTAGAAAACGGGTTTTCAAATAAGTCTTCATCTAACGTTGCATCGTTATGGTTTTGGTTTTGCTCATCAACTGCTTTGGTAGAACGGGTGCAATAAGCGTAGTAGATGTAGATGATGTAGATGGAGTTGGTGCATTGGTTTCGACCGTTGTAGATGCATCTTCTATTGGTGGTGGAGGATGATTTTGAGCGGTGCGGTGGAATGATGGTTTGATGCATTTGTCAAGTTCCACCATAGTATTCATCGAACATTAACTCAAAGAAATTTTCCCATTCTTGTTCTTTAGGATTGTCAAACGAAGTTGATTGAGCTCTTTGAGGTACGAGTCCCGAATCGATGTGTCCGAAGTCTCGTGGGTTTAGTGCGAGTTCTAGAGCGAGCCTCTCGAAGCCATATGTGAAAGTTCATCAAATTTCACATTCATCGTCTCCATGATCCTCCGAGTTCATGTTATACACCCCGAAGCCCTCGAGTTATCTCGAATATCCAATGAAGATTCCAATATCACCTTTAGCTTTCAATTTACCTAGATCTTCTCCGTCGTTCGTCGGATAGCACAAAGCGCCAAACACGTGAAAGTAAGAGATATCAAGTTTTTGTTGTTCACAAGCTCATACGGGTTTTATTGAATCTAGGATGGATTAGGGATCGGTTACGAGTGAAACAAGCGGTGGCAACAACATCAACCCAAAGAAATAACGGTGCACTAGAATAAATTAGCATTGTGCGAGCGACTTCCACAAGAGTATGATTTCTTCTTTCAACTACCCCATTCTCTTTGTGGAGTTCTAACAAGCGATGTCGATGAGTTATTCCAACATCTTCAAAATAAGTTCTTAACTCTTGATTTGTGAATTACGTGCGTTTCTGCATTCTTACAACTCTTATAGGAGCTTGAAGAAGTACTTGAATACGTTTCGGGAAGGTGATGATAATGCACGGTGCTTCGTCTTTTGATCTCGAAACTTAACCCATGTATATCTTGAATAATCATCGACGATAACAAGAATATACTTTTTCCCATTAATGCTTTCTACTCTCATTGGGCCACATAAGTCCATGTGCAACATATGCAACCTTGCTTCCGAACTAGGTACGGATTTGGGTTTATATGATGCTCTTTTGCTTTTTCCTTGTTCGCATGATGGACATAGGTGATCCTTGGTGTATTTGAACTTTGGAAGTCCGTTGACGATGTTGTCTTTGGCAAGTTTGTTGATGGTGTTGAAATTGAGATGGGATAACCGTCTGTGCCACAACCAGGACTTTGTTCCAGATGCTCGTGTCATAAGACATATTGGTGATGAAGAGGCCATTTGGTTAATGTCGATAGCATACAAGTTTGTATCACGATTCCCGATTAAGAGATCGGTGCCATTCAAGTTTCTAATGAAGCAAGCATTTCTCCGAAAGCAACCTCTAAATCGCATCACGAACTTCCCGATCGAAAACAAATTGTGTCCCAACCCTTCGACATAGTAAACCCGAGTGATCAAATAATTTCCAAAAGGTAGATCTCCATAACCCATGATAGCTGCTACATGATCATTTCCAAACGCACGGTTCCCATGAATTGCCGATTTAAATTGATCAAGAACTTGATTCCACATCATGTGCTTGGAGCAACCCGAGTCGACGATCCAAAGACATATTTTGATAACACCGCCAATAATGAAGAAGAAGATTTTGGAAACCGTTTTGATTTTGGTTCCTTTGGGTTAGAGGTAAAATCTCGATCACACTCATAGAAGTTATCTATTGGTAAGACAGTGCATCACTCATTCTACCATTCTTGAGTGTGAAAGTTCTACACTGGGTTTCAAATGTCATCCCTATAGTAAACATTATGCTCCCTATCGGTAGTGTAAAGCCTAAGTCTCGCAACTAGTCTTCCTATTCGTTTAGCATAAGTTCTTTTGGGAACATTCTTCTTAATGAGCTTAACAATCTCATTCTTAGAAACACAATCATCATGAACATTAGTTAAAGATTTCTTGCAAGTTAAACAAACAGATTTATGATTCATTAAACTTAGCAAGTTTCATAGGTTCATTACATTCGGATGAAATGTCTTTCTTGTTACAAAGCGGTAAACTCTTAGGGTGTTCTTCACTTTCTTCTCTTTATTCAGCGACTACTCTTAGAGGCAAGCGAGACTCTATTGTTCCTTGTATTGCTCTTAGGCTTTAGTCTGCTGCTCCTAGAGGTGCTTTCTAGTCTGTAGAAGGTAAGGCACACGCATTAGGATTCACATTTTTATGAAGGAGGTGGTTTCACTTTCCTAGTCTCTTTAGAGTGCTTTTCTAAACTTATGTCGTTTGTTCCATATGTTTTAGATGTGGAGGCGCACGCATTAGTGGTACTCATCTTAAAAGGCCAGAGCTAAAACTTTTGGTTTCACAATAACCGCTTTTCCTTTATCAACATTTTGTTTAGGCAAGGCGGGTGGTGAGTGGATTTGATGAAACATTTTCTCATTGACTTTCGGAGGAGGCATAGAAGCAGACATTTTAGGTTTTGAAACGGTTTGGGAACATTTGCTTTCTCCTCGGTCAATGGTTTTGAAATCTTAGTATCCACCGCCTTTCCTTTTGACTTTCCGGTGAGCCCTCAAAAGATCATTTTTCGCTTTCATGCCATTGTAGGCACGCTCATACTTGATTTGTCATACTTGCATTCCTCGGTTTTTCGATCAAGTTGTTTAAAATATGAGACATTTTCTTTTCAAGTTTCTCAAGTGCTTTTCATATTTTGAAACAATTTTGGAGGTCTCAGTGAGTCTTTCATGATCTTCAACATAATATGTTTGTAAAATAATAGACATAATATCGATGAGTCGAACATCTTCAAGAGAGAGTCATTTAAATTTTTCAAAACTTTGATGTGTTCAACACTTTCATCGACTTGCTTTACTGAGGATTTATGGTCCTTGACAAAGTCAACTGTTTCTTTCAAAATGCTTGTTCAAAATAAATTACCCTTACACCGATGGCATTGGTGAGGGCAATTTGAGTTTCAAAAACTTTCTTTGTTCGATGTCAAAACTAGAGAACCGGTTGTTAGGTGTAATAGTGGTTTTAGTTTTAATGATTGTCTTGAAGATCCGCATTCTAGTTTTCACATTGTCTAAAATACTTCTCGCATCACTTGTGTTAAAAGGATTGTTTGAAGACATTTGGTCAATGTTTGAAAGAGAATTGGAGACAACAACTGGTTTTGAAACAGATTTTGAAACAGGTTTTGACACTTTGTTTGAAACACTTGGTGTGATGGAGAACTTTGTCTTTTCTTTTTGATTAACAAAAGTAATTCCGTTAATTTTGTTCCATTTGTTATAATCAATTGGTTTGATTTCCGAATTCTTTTGTTTCATTTTTGATCTACTCTCCTCAGATAGTTCTAACGTTTCAAGAGAATCACGAACAATAATGGGTTCATGTAAAGCTTTCCCATTGTTTAACACATTTTGAGGTTTCGAGCTTTCTTGAGGAGCGAAGAAGGGTCGTTACCAAGTGCCATTCTATTATAAGTATGAAAAGCGGATTCTTTGGATTAGAAAGCATCTTGATTGTTTGAGCGAGAATGACCCGTTTTAAGAAGCAAATTTTTCAAAGTTTGGATTTTTCATTTTATCAAGAATTTCATCAAGAAGAGAATCTTCTCGTTTTGAAAATCGATAATCAACTGCTTCTTTTCTTTTCAAGATTAGAAAACATTTCTTTTGTTTAGAAAGTTGGTTATTTAAATCGAAATTTCCTTGTTTAAAGATTTAATTTTCAAGTTCGAATTCACATCAAGTGTGTTATACTTGATTTGCAAAAGTTGTTCTTTAGAAACCAAATTTCGATAACCAATTTCTAATTCGATTCTTTGTTTTATGAAATTCAAAGGCTTTGCGTTCTCCTTGTAACTCTCAAGCTCGGTGGTCAATTTAGCATTCGCGGCCTTAACTTCGCGATTGACCGTTCTAACTTTCTCAATTTCAATGCCACGTTATTGATTAATGATTCAAAATAAGCACGTGTTTCCTCATCGGCCTCGATGATTTTGTGCCACACGGTCCACTAGGATCCACATCTAGAGTCTCGAGTTAGTATTGCTACAACTTGGATTGTCCGGTATGTATCATAAGTAGGTGTTGATGTCACGAGAATCTTTGCTCGTCATGAGTAAACACATCAAATATGACATTGTTATAGCATGGATCGGTGATTGGTACCTCGACATCTGCGTTGGCGTCATAGGCAGGAGGTGCGTCGAATCGGTGTCATACTTAGTCTCTCAAGATTTGCCATGAAGATGCGGTTCGCATTGATTTCCTCAAGGTCTTCCAAATCATCCACAATAGCGAAAAATCATTTTCCTCAAGACTCAACCGCATCCACGCTTCTTGCTTCGTGCTAACAAACATAGCTTTCGAAGAAACTCAAGATTCTTCTTATGTGGCTTAGTGGGACAGTTGCGTGCCATGTGACCCACTCCTTGACAGCTTATAACACTTAACCCGATTACACGATTCACATTTCCATAATTCCCAACGATTGGAGCCGCAACATTCCCATTCGATTACCACGCTCTATTCCCAACATTTTGACCCAACTGACACGATTCGAACCACACTGATTACCCATGCGAAATCCGGTAGCATATCCTCGCTGATTCCCAATAACTCCAACCATTGGTCCTTGATGACCCATATTCACACCGGTGTGCAACTTGCCATTGCGTAGTGTTTGATAAAATACTTTGGTTGTTGTTAGTTGGTGTGGAATAGCGACCTCTGAATGCTTTACGAATAAAGAAAATACTTGTAACAAAGCTTCTTCGGGTTCCATTTCAAGATCGGTGATTCCTTGTTCCCGGTAATGTTGTTGTAATGGTGGATAGGTTTGTTGTTCTTGCAAGTTGTTGTTAGTGGAAGATGATGAAGCTTGTTGTTGTGTATTCACCGGAGTTTGAGTCTTTGCAATGAGTGCCAATGGATCATGATTCTTTGCTAATCTTTCTTGCACGACTTCATTTACTTCATTTTGGTTTTGTTTCGAAAATCGTTGAGTTGGTCAAAGTTCACTTGATGTAAGTCTTTTGTTTGGTTGACAATAGTGACATATCGTCCCCATTCTTACGGTAGATTGTTCAAGAACTTGATGTTGCTCACGATAGTTACGGGTGTCAACTTGTTTCGATCGACTCATTCATTAAAGTGCAAAACCTTCCATAGTAGGATTCAATGGATTCTCACGGAGTAGATGTAAACTTTTCCCAAGCGAGTTAGCGACTTGTTCTCCGTATCTTGTTGACCAATTTCGGTTCCATGACAAAGCCGTCTAACAAGTTCCCACATATCGAAGCAGTTTCAACCTGCTCTCAGCAGACAAAGATGTCTCTTGGTAAACCCAGTTGGACAATATGAATTGCCATGTCATCTCGCTTCGACTTGCTTCTAATCCTCTTGAGTATTCCGATTCTTTTGAAGACGAAAAAATGGTGGGACGGGAGGTGTTGCATCAAGCATTTCGTGGTCTTGGACTTGTCGAGGTATGAAGGGTCCATCACGAATGGATTTGATCATCAATTTTCCATTAGGTTTTGTCTTGATGTAACGAAGCATTCGACTTGTCCATTGAAGATAACCACCTTTTCCAACATAGGAGGACGGTTTTCGCACCGCATTGCATGAATGTCTTGTTGAGTTGCCATTGATGAAGGTATGATATGATAAAGTTGATGTAGGATCGATTCAACGATAAAGGAGTTATGTTTAAAAAGATATTGTCGTTTGAAGTTTTTCTGAAAGTCGTATTCGTAAACTTGGTTCTTAGGCCTAATAAAAATTTTCTCCCAAAATTTGAAATTCACTATAAAAATGAATTCTAAGGTCGTATGAAAAATTTGAGTTATGACAATTTTGACTCCAAATTTGACCGAAAAATTTTGAATTTGGGTCCAAAAATTTGAATTTTTGACCAAAATTTTCCAAGTTATACCAAAATTTGAATTTCGCGTAAAAATTGAACGTTTAGTCTCCTCAAAAATTTGAATTTTTTCAAATTGAAGAGCTTAGGCGTAGACCGAAGAAGTTACGAGTAGGATGGCTTAGGCGTAGGATTCCTTAGGCGTAGGAAATGCTTATGCGTAAGTTTAAAGTTAGGCATAGAAAAACTTATGCGTAAGATTTAGCTTATGCGTAAGACAAGGCTTATGCGTAAGAAAAATACTTAAGCGTAAAGTGTCTCACGCGTAAGTCTAAGCTTATGCGTAAGATTAGGGTTTGCCCAAAATCCTTTACACTATCACGATGTAAAAGATATCCAAAAGTCAAGTGTTCCACAAACTTATCCAAGTGAGGGAAGCACTGCACAAAACTCTTATGCGTAGAAACTTATGCATAGAAATAGGGTGTTGACTTTTCATACGCGTATAACTAGGGTTTTGACCTACGCGTAAAAATTTTCCAGTGATTCAAACAATTTCTCTTGCACAAACAGCCTTAAAAACACTCGAATAACACAAAAATGTTGACCTTTTTCACCCAAAGTGCTTAGATAGCTTATGCGTAGAAATGACCTACCCAATTCGTACGAGTTTAAAACTAAAGAAGAACACATAAAGCTTCAAACTTTTTGCAAAAAACTGAAACTTTAGCACCAAATAAACCTTAAACCACAAGAATCTTGAATTTTTAAGTGCAAAAATTAAAGTTTTATGCGTGTCAAAGATGTGTAACGAGAGCTTTTACGCGTACAGTACCAAGCTTCAAAACAAACACAAACACTCCTAAACCATTGTTAGGCGATTGATACCAATTGTAGGACCTTACTTTTATCAACCTTATCACAAACCTAACACGTTACCACTGTTACGCGTAGAAACACGTTAACCACAAACACAAACGTTATGCTTAGAAAGATTAAGAAGAAAGGAAAGATGGTGACTTGATATAAGATATGTTATGCGTATGAATGTGTAGAGATGAAAACAAGAGATGTTATATTGCTCCAAAGAAAACACACACACACTTTCAGCACACCCTCAAATGACCATTTGAGGGTATTTATACTCTAAATACAAGATGCCTAAAGGGCTTTCCATGGGCTTCGTGGGCTTGTACATGGGTTGGATTGGATATAAGGCAAGCTTAACTAAACTAATACTCATTTAGCTTAGTCCAATCCACGAGCCCGTTGACTATTCTAGCACGATATCTAACACACGTTACAAAGTTCCTAAACGTGAATGACCATCACTTCTAATAAAAACTATTAAGGCTAACAGAAAATAATTCTTAGTATAACAAGTTTACGAAATTTGGGCATGACCCATTCGCTTAATGAACATTCCCAAGTCAAATGACTCATTTGAATTTCAATTTTCCAATTAAATTCTTTAATAAATAAAAGTAAAAATTTATATTACTAGTATTTAGACATCATTTCCTTGTTGTTTGTCCGTTACGAATCGAATACATTAAATTCATTAGGAGTCTAATGTACTGTATTCGTATTGTACCCAAAAGGTCCATGATATCCAAAGCCTAACAATACTCAAATAAGTCCAACCAATAATATATAGTCCAATTCTCGAAAAATGTTGCAATCTCAAGATAATTCCAACTACCAATCGATAACAAGGCAAACTTAAAATAAATAAAGGTCAACATGTCAAGCTAAAAGCTTAATAAGGTACTCGAGATAGATGATTGGTGATAACATCAAATAGTCCTGAATATTAAGTGTCAATTTTCCCGATAATTCTCGTATTTTATATCATTTATATGGATTTACGCTTGTTTTCTTTTATATTTCACTTTCAGGTAAAATACGAACATTGGAGCCAAAGAGACGCAGATTTGGAGAGTTTATTGAAGATTTATCATAGTATGCTCACTTTGAAGAAGTTACGGCGTAACTCCTCTCTCACATTACGCTGTAACTAAAGTGTGGCTCAGAAAACCAACTTAACAAAAGATTACAGCGTAACTCTCCCATAGATTACGACGTAACCATATTAGGTCAAATAAGGTTCCGCGCCGCTGCAAGCTACGCCGTAACTCTCGCATCAATTACGGCGTAACCAAGAATTATTGAAGATACGGCGTAACTCCTTCCATAGTTACGCCGTAACCAGCATTATTAGTGCAAAATACGAAAAATTGTATGTTACGGCGTAAATCTTATAATTAGTTACGCCGTAACCAGATCTGGCCTATAAATACCCACGATTTCCAGCATTTCAAATCATCCCATTTCACACACAACATTCAGAGAACGTGAGAAGAATTCGAAGGCAGATCTAGAGGAGCATACGGAGCAATCTCCAAGGGAGAACTCACTCCCCTACGATAAGCATTAGCTTTTTATCTTTTCTTTACTTTCAATTCATGTATTTCATAACGTTAAACATTGCATCGATTGTTATAGTTAATATGAGCGGCTAAGCACCTCTAGGTGCTGGCCTAGTTATGATTCCTTAATTGTTTTGTTTGCGTTTACATTGCTTCCGTATAATTATTTCTAAGTGTGTGCATGCATAGTTTGTTGGTAGCTACCCTTGTTTAGGTAGTTTTGAATGGCGGTAGAGGCTAGTTACTTAGGAGATATGACCAAGTGACCCTAAGTAAGTAGACTGAGACGGGAAGGGTAAGATATGACCAACTGACGACCCTTTCTACTTGTGCGTTTTGACCAACTGATCACCTACCGTTTGGATGAACTTAAGAAGTAGGGGGTGAGTGTTTAAGTTGCTAGCGCCCGGGCACTCACTGTTATGAATCTAGCATGTAGCGGTACTTAATGACTTGGCTTAGGGGACCAGGAACAACTAGACTTATAACGGGGCACCTGATTTCTACAGTGGGACCCTTTGCTGATAGGTTAGGACGAACTGACTAATTGGAAGTAATTAGATGTAAACATAGCTAATTAGGATGAATAACTAGGTTAGCACCACTCTCCTCTATTGATCACATCTTTTGCCTTTATTTGCTTTAGTAGTTAGTTATATCGAAATCATATTAAAATCTATGAAAATTAGACTTAGTATAAATCCGCACACATAGCTCTTGGGACGACCTCGGTTTTACCGAATACTACACTACACACGACCGGTACACTGCCCGTTAGTGCATTAGGGTAGACCATAGGTATAATGAGACAATATAAATATTAAAACCTGGTTAGTAAAACCTGCATCAATTGGATCCTTATTGGATTCGTCAACCCAATAAGTCCAATGATCCCTTCGTCTCGCTTATTAGTCCCAAGCCAAACCCACATGTCACAAATAAATGGTAAGTCATAAGGATGGGTTGCTCATAAATAAATTCCTCCAACGCGTTTACCAGGCCCTTATTAAATTCATCAACCCAATAAGTCCGTGAACCACGTTGGTCGGGTATATTAACGTCAACCAATCCGTAACTTGAATAATAATCCCATAATTAAATTCCATACTTTCCCAAGTATGGTATCCCTCGATATACGTGCCTCGAAATGCTTAATAACCCTCACATTTTCCCTTTTTATTTCCTTTTTAAAATACTTCCTCTTTTTTACATTTACTATTTGCCATTTTTAAATATCAACTAACAAAATAAACTTTGTTGCTTAATACTTTCAATAATTACCATTTTATTTCCTTTTTCCTTGTCATTTTGTCAAGTCTAAAATAAATATATACATCGTAAGTTTTAACAATTCCGAGTCAATTCCAATTTCCCACAACCTCGAGTCAACAAGTCAATATATTATCAATTTTGTCCATGATAATCACAAGCCCAAGTTGTAACAAGTCCTCTTTAGTCGAGTTGAGGCCACGCCGAGACTACAAATTCTCGGTTATCACACGACATGGCTCAAACATCACGACCAAGATCAAATCGGTTTACAAGCATTACAGTTCATCAATAATATTCCGAGTCAAAATAATCCAACCATCAATATCACCATTGTTTTAATGTTAACAAAACGAAACAAGTAATATATACCAACTCAATTCCGATCCGGGCATCAATCCGGATGGACTACAAGTTGTCGCAACACAACACGAGAAAGAACTATCCAAAAATAACGAATACGCCGTGGCAAAAATAACGACTCAAAACTGGATCAAATAAACACACTTTCAACCCATTCCAATCGGACCTCCGTTCACTACACGCGAGTTTCAAGCTAGACCAAAAACAACTACGAACCAAACAAAAGAATAACGAGCCTTACCAAGGCTAGATCGTACGGTTTTCAACACCGAGAGATACACGAATCAAAGGAAAAGACCTTGATTATACCATTTATCTTTTTTATTTACGTTTTATTTACAAAAGAAAATGATTCAAAGAAAATATATATGAATCATTTTTATTAAACCATTTTAAGTTAAAACTTCATTTGAGGTTTTTGTGTCCAATAAATTGTGATAAAGCTTTTACAAAAATCATTTTATACACTTACCTAATGAACAAGATAAAAAATGAAAAAGGAGAGGCGGGAACAAGATGAAACGCGGCTAAAAGCACCTTCAAACACGTGTGTCTTCTTCAAAGTAAGGTGGAAATGATGGTGAGAGTAGTGGTGGAGCGGCAGTGGTGGTGGCGGCTTAAAGTTGCCGGTGCCTTTGGAGTAGGGGAGAGACCAATTTTAGGGTTAGGGTTGGAAATGAGAGTGTGTGAGTGTTTTAGGTTTTTATGTTCTAGAGGGACCAATCTCGTCAAAACCAAATATTAAAGTGTGTTTAATAAAACCAGCGAGGGGTACATAGTGCAATTTTTGCCAAACTTTAATCAAAACATTTCTCGGGCTCGTTTTGGTTATTAAAAATCGTCGTGAGGCCACGAAACTTGCGCCAATATTTTTAAAATCATTTTTCCGATAAAAATGACTATTACTTGATTATTTTTGCTCAAAACGTCATTAATCGATTATTAAATGTTTATTAGGCCTAGACTTGTGCCGGGACGCGTTGTGCTAAATTCTCATATCTCTCGAGATAACCTCTCATCTTACGAGATAACCTCTCATTTCCGAACCAAATAAATCCAAAGATACTCGCATTTAATTAAAATTTAAAAATGAATACGACGTGGTATAGAATAGATTTTGAAATTTTACTGGTTGTCACAATCACCCAACGTAAGAAGAAACTCGTCCCGGGTTTCCTTTTAAGTCCCCCATAGAGGTAGAAAAGAGATGAGGATACGTTCCTTGAATTTATCTTCACTTTCCTACGTGAACTCGAGACCTCTCCAGGAGTTCCATCAAACCCTAACAATAGGAATACGACTTTGCCTAAGTCTCTTGATTTCACGATCCATGATTTCAACCGGTTCCTCGATAAAGTTCAACCGTTCATCAATCTGAATCTTTTCTAGAGGAATTATAGTTGTCTCATCAACAAGTAACTTCTTCAAATTACACACGTGGAAAACATTATGAACAATGCTAGGTTCTGGCGGTAGCTCGAGTCTGTAAGCCACCAGGCCAATTCTAGCAACGATTTTGAAAGGACCAATATAATGAGGATTAAGCTTTCCACGCTTGCCAAAGTGTATCATACCTTTCCATGGCGAGACTTTAAGCATAACCTTGTATCCCACTTGAAATTCAAGAGGTTTTTCTCCGCTGATCGGTATAGCTTTTCTGACAATCGTGAGCAGCTTGCATTCTGCTTTTGATCTGGACAATCTTCTCAGTAGTCTCATGAATGAGTTCGGGACCAATAAGTTTGAATCTCCAACTTCGGTCCAACAGATTGGTGATCGGCACTTACGACCATAGTGTGCCTCATATGGTGCAACCTTTATACTAGCATAATAACTGTTGTTACTAGGAAAATTCAGCAAATGGGAGATGTCTAGCCCAACCATTGCCGAAATTAATGACACAAGCTCCCAACATGTCTTCTAACGTTTTGATAGTTCTCTCACTTTGACCATCAGTCTAGGGATGATATGCAGTACTCATATCCAGATCTGTTCCCATGGCTCTTTGGAGTGATTGCCAGAAATATGAAGTGAAATGACTATCACGATCAGAGATTATAGAAATCGGCACTCCATGACGTGCCACAATCTCTTTCACATAAAAACGAGCAAGTTTATCCATACTATCCCTTTCTGTGATTGGCAGGAAATGAGCAAATTTAGTGAGGCGATCAACGATAACCCAAATTGAATCATAACTGCTAGAAGTTTTGGAAGCTTAGTGATGAAATCCATAGTTATGAGTTTCCATTTCCAATCAGGGATTTCAGGTTGCATAAGTAAACTTGAGGGTTTGTGAAGTTTGACTTTGACCTTAGCACAGGTTAAGCACCTGCTAACATAAGTAACGATCTCGGGCTTCATATTTGGCCATCAGTACAACTTCTTCAAGCCGTAATACATCTTGTCGGAACCAGGATGAATGGAATATTTTGACTTATGTGATTCATGCATAATCAAATCACGAATACCTCCATAACGTGGAATCCAACTTCTTTCTATAAAACACATAGTTTCATCGGAACGCTTCACGAATCCATTTTCACTTTCCAATATACAATAGAGATTTTTGTGAGGTCGGTTCTTTTCTTTAATGGCTTCGGCTTGAGCCGCAAGAATTTGGAATGGTAATGGCGAATTGATAGTCATCCCTGGTGCTCTGACCCTTAACAGTTGCACTCTCTCCTTCTAGCTAAGAGCATTAGCAACGACCTTCGCCTTACCCGGATGATAACGAATTTCACAGTCATAATCGTTCAACAGTTCCAACCAGCAGCCCAACCTCATGTTAAGCTCTTTCTGGTCTAGTATCTATTGTAAGCTCTTATGATCCGTATAAACGGTACATTTCATGCCATAGAGATAATGCCTCCAAATTCTAACTGCAACACACAATAGCTTCCAACTCCAAATCATGAGTGGTGTAGTTTTTCTCATGGGTTTTGAGTTGACGCGAGGCATAGGCGATCACCTTTTCCCTCTACATTAGTACGACTCCGAAAACCTTATGCGAGGCATCACAGTACACGACAAAATCTTTGCTACCCTTGGGTAGAGCCAATATAGGTGCACTACACAACTTTTCATTCAGAAGTTGAAACGCTTCTTCTTCGTCCTTTCCCAAGTGTACTTCACAGTTTTCTGAGTCAATTTGGTCAAAGGCTTTGCTATATTGGAGAAACCTTCGATAAATCTACAATAATACCCATCAAGCCGTAGAAATTTACGTATCTCAGTCGGGGTTGTAGGAGTAGCCCAGTCTTTAATAGAATCAATCTTGGTGGGATCTACGTGAATACCCTGACTATCAATCACATGACCAAGAAACTGTACGGTCGGAATCCAAAATTCACACTTAGAAAATTTCGCGTAAAGTTGCTCCTTCTTGAGTAGCTCTATAATGAGTTTCACGTGATCTTCGTGCTCCTCTTTTCCCTTCGGTAGATTAGGATGTCGTCTATGAATAGAATCACGAACTTATCCAAGTAGGGTTTGCACACTCGGTTCATGAGATCCATGAATACAGTTGGCGTATTGGTCAACCCAAAAGGCATCACTTGAAACTCATAGTGACCATAGCGGGTTCTGAACGCGGTCTTTGGTATGTCTTCTTCTCGAACTCTGAGTTGATGATACCCAGATCATAGATCAATCTTCGAGTATACACTCGATCCTTGGAGTTGATCAAAAAGGTCATCGATCCTCGGTAAAGGGTATCGGTTCTTCACGGTTAACTTGTTCAACTCTCGGTAGTCGATGCACATACGAAAGCATCTGTCCTTCTTCTTGACAAACAAGACCGGAGCTCCCCAGGGTAAGGAAATTGGTCTGATGAACCATTTCTTTGACAGCTTACACAACTGCTTTGACAACTCTTCTAATTGTTGGAGCCAATTGATAAGGTGCCTATGCCACGAGTGCAGATCCTGGGACCAAATTGAATCGGAATTCAACTTGTCTAACTGGTGGTATCCAAGGCAACTCTTCGAGAAAGACTTCTGGGTAATCCGGAAAATCGGTACATTTCCTATCTGCTTCACTTCTTTCTCCTTATCCTTCTTCTCCGTAACTTGAGCCAGAAAGAGAAGACTTCCCTTCTCTATGTGCTTCTGAGCCTTGGTGCAGGAGATGATTTTTAATCTAGAAAAATTCCATGAGTACTACTGTTTTCATATATTGTCAAGATCTCTTACTGTCGGGTACACGTATGATTTTTTCTTCACAAAGTATAGCAGCACAATACTTAGACAGCCATTCCATTCCAATAATGAAATCAAAGCTACCTAGCGGAACTGGCATGAGGTCGATGTTGAACGGGTGGTTAAGGAGGTTTAAGGTACAACCTCGGATTTTGGTATTCACCCTTTCTATACTACCATTGGCTAACTCAATATCATACGCAAAATCTAGAGTGAGAGGGGCCTTATCAAGCAGGAGGCTAAAGGTAGTAGAAACAAAACTTCTATCGACACCAGTATCAAACAGAACAGAAGCATAACGGTTATTGAGAAGGAACGTACCCGCAATGACAGTCGGGTCCTCCTTGATTTCCTTTCCTCCAACCACGTATGTCGTTCCACGAGCTTCTCTAGTATTACCCTGTTGATTCCCAGTACCCTAATTTCCCTGATTCACTCCAGTTCCACGATTCCCTTGGTTTCCTCCATTCCTTGGTTCCCATCATTCCACGGTTCTCAACACTCATTCTTGTAGTGTCCCTTCTTACCATATCCAAAACAAGTAACATTAGCCTTCCAATCTGCCCCAAGGGTTGCTTGAGCCACAACAAGGGTCTTGGATCCATAGTCTCTAGCCATATGTCCAACCTTAGAACACTTGCAAAAAATCACAGTACATTACCAGTGTGATTGCTCTTACAACAGTTGCAATAAGGAAAATTCCCGGTGTACCATTGCCTTCCACCTTTCCCTATAGCATAAACCTTGGCGACATCTTGTCTCTTGTATTGGCTATTACCCTTCGATTGATCCTCCCACTTTCTCTTGTTACTAAACCCTTTTCTTAGCATTATCACGAATCACCAAGTCCATTAAGCTATAAGCCAAGGTGATAGTCTCATGAAGACTAGCTGGTTTCGAGGAAATCACATCGTTCCTAGTGGTAGAAGGTAAACCATCAGTGTAGCGCTCTATCTTGAGTGCTTCAGTTCGAACCATCTCAGGACATAACATGGCCAACTCATGAAAATGACGGGTGTAAGTTGGCATATCAGTTCCCTTCACCTTATGCTTCCAGAATTCAAACTCTATTTTCTTAACTTCATTACGAGGACAGTAGTTCTTGAGCAACATTGCCTTAAACTCTTCCCACGATAAAACACAAGCTGCATAAATACCAACGGATTTGAGGTAGTTGTTCCACCAGGTTAATGCCTCATTTTTCAGAGTAAACTAAGAAAACTTCACTTCTGATTCCTCTTCACAGTTACAAACCTTAAACACAAATTCCATCTTTTCCAACCAACATATTAACACAACAACTCCCTCAGTTCTGCCAAATTCAGCGGGCATACAGCTTCGGAACTCCTTATAAGTACAACCACGGTTAATTCCATTAGGTCTATAAGTTCTTGCTGGAGTGTTTGAATGATTTGACTCAGCCAGAATCTCAGCTACACGCTGAGCCACAAGTTGATCGATCAAATCTTGATTAACAGCAGTATTAGGTGGAGTAGGAAGTCCAACATTCAAATTTTCACCATTTGGGTTGTTGTCATTTAGGTTATTGGTGTTCAGATTGCTAGCATTTCAAACTGGAGGTCGACCACGATGACCTACAATTGTAGTAGCAGCAGCAGCAGTTTTTGCTCGTGTATTTTGGGTTGACTTATGTTTTGGTGCCATTGATCTGAATCACAGAAACATAAGAACGATGAGATCATAATAGAGGAATAAACATCATACGAGGTCATGAACATTAAGAGAGAACATAAGCATGACACCAATACCAATAACGATCACCAAATCATAATTTATACGAAAACCATAAATTCATCATAGCAAAATTTTAGAACCAAAACCATGTTTCTCAAATTACAAGCCATACAATGGCGAATAGCGATAACAATAACGATAACAAAGTGATACGGAAATACATATAGATAATAACAACTAGCATCTCTAAGTGAGGAGTCCTCAGTTTAGAGTGGTATAAAAACACTACCCAGCCATAACTACCAATGCCCCAAAACGAAGCTCTCTAACAACATGCTCTAGATCATCCAGACGTCTCTTCATCGCTCGACACTATCCTCATACATCCTCCTCATTAAATAGGTATTCTGAGAATTTTTCTCAGCCAGCCTATGCCATATCACCCTATCATAGTCTCTCACCGTCTAGATCGATCACTCTGCAGCTATCATCCTATCATCCATCTTCTGGAAGTCTCGCCTCATGGCAGTAGACCTCCCCATCAAAACACTGATATCACTCTCCACTCTCTCAAACCACTCACCTGACACTCCCACAAGCTGACTCGCTATACGCTCAAGTGCATCCTCGTGTAAGTCCAGTTGAGTCGCCATCGCGAATAAGTCATCCTGGTTGGGACCAGCTGAAGCAGTCGGAAAAGTTGGACCAACCAGCTCTAACTCAGACACTGGAGAGTCAGGCTCCATCATCATCAAAATCATCCTCCTCCCAGCCACCCATAATATCTTGAGGCTCAGGCTCGCCCTCCTCCTAAGGATCAGGCTCAACATCCTCCTCAGGGTCATCCTCCCCGTAAGGCTCCTCCTCCGGGTCTTCTTCCTCCTGAGGTTCCTCTTCAAGGTATTCCTCCTCATAAGACTAAAGAAGTCGGCGCCTTTGAGTAGGTGGTGAATCAGGAGATGAAGGTGGTGATGAATCACAAGGTGCAGAAGATGATGAACCAGGCATCTGAAATGAAGGTGTGGAGAGTATAAGGGATAGAGGAGAGTGAGCAGTAACACATAAAGATAACGAGGTAGGTGAACGTACAGAGATTCGCGTTGTGCGGCGACGTGCAAAGCATAATGTGCAATAGCCCGTCGCACAATGCTAGACAGAGATCGTGCGGGTGAGTGCACAACATGTAGAGCAGAAGAATCATGAGTAGGTGAAGAAGATCCCAAAGAAGTCCCACGAGTCTCTGATAGTGCATGACTCACCATAGCATATGGGTATCATGGGTCGATCCTCGAAAAAGGTGATGCTGGTCGAGATCCAGTAAGAAGTACATCCTCAATGACATCAAAAGAAGACATAGTCTGTGACAACGGCGTTTTAAAAAAATAAGTGCATACTCAAAATCCAATACAAATCATAAATCCCAAAACATTAATTTTTCCAATTTAAAATATACCACAAAGTTTCATCAAAATAATAGCACGCTAATACCATATCAAATATAAATTATAACCCTTAGGCTTCAGCTTGGCAGGCAGGTACGTGACGGTCTTTGGATCAATTTTTGAAAAATATAGTCTATGTTTTGATAAGTACCAGTTTTCTATAATCTTGAGCTCTGATGCCAATTTGTAACACCCCCAGAATTCGCTCAGCGGAAGACTTTACCAACTTTGGGGTGCTACAAACTTAGTACACAACACAAGTATAGAAAAACAGAATAAACTCGTCCATAACTTGAAAACATAGCCAAAAGATAGTAATTAAATTTGACATTTACTAAAAGTGTGGAAATAGGCCTATAAAAGTAGTTTATAAAATGTTCTTAAAAAGTATCAGAGTGAAATCGATCCATAACCATGCCATAGCTGCCAAGCGCCTCCCAACAAATCGCCCAAAGTCAGACACATCAATTACCTGAGAAAAACATGCTAAAAGTCAATAAAACGTTGGTGAGTTCATAGGTTTAATCATAAAAGAACCATTTAGACCATATCATCATCATAAAGGTTATCTATTACGCAGGCTAAGTCATACAACCAACACTCGACATACAAATATATAAACAAGCCCCTAAAGGTTTTTATCCCTAACCACCGTATCCGACATGCTATACGTCCTACCAGTTGGCGCTACCAACTCTAGACGAGGCGTTACCCCCGATAGATCTAGCTATAACACTTTCGCTTCCCGCAGGAACTAACGGTTCATGAATGGGCAATTTGGGATACTACCTTAGCCTAACCACGTAATAACTTTCATAATACACAAAAACACTTTCAGTTCCAATCAAACCGTTTTGCATGTTTTCTCACCCCAAGATTTAATAAAACAAGTAATGCGATTGAAAGTGGGGCTATGAAACTCACCTCAGCAAATCAACGCAAATACAATAACTTTAAGGTAGAATAGCACAACAGCAACAAGAATATCATGGCACAACGGACTCATCACGACCTAATAATAAATACTCATCTCAAAATACTATTTACAAAATAACCAAATGCGCACGAGTCACCAAAGTTCAACCATTTCCATTTTCCGACATAATCTCATTTTAATCTTTTAAAAAGGGTTTGGTATCATCAATCGTGTATGACCAGGAAACAAGGACTCAAGAACACACGCCAAAAGGATAGACAATCAAAGTAGAAAGAGAAGTCGGAGAGAACTCGAGTCGAGAAAGATAGAGGAACATAGATGAAACAAACAAATAAACCAAACATGACAATTAAATAAGTCGACTGGTAGCCTCAATATATACCCAAGTTTTCCAACTACAACATTGTTTAAAATGAACGTTGAACTTATGGTTTTTAAAATAGATTTTAGAGAATAATTCTAAGTATAACAAGGTTACGAAATTTGGGCATGACCCATTCTCTTAATGACATTCCCAAGTCAAATGACTCGTTTGAATTTTAATTTCCCAATTAAATTCTTTAATAAATAAAAGTAAAAATTTATATTATTAGTATTTAGACATTATTTCCTTGTTGTTTATCCGTTACGAATCGAATACATTAAATTCATTACGAGTCTAATGTATTATATTCGTATCGTACTCAAAATGTTCATGATATCCAAAGCCTAACAAAACTCCAATAAGTCCAACCAATAATATATAATCCAATTCTCGAAAATTTTTGCAATCCTAAGATAATTCCAAATACCAATCGATAACAAGGAAAACTTAAAATAAATAAAGGTCAACGGGTCAAGCTAAAAGCTTAATAAGGTACTCGAACGGATGATTGGATCCTTATTGGATTCGAGAACCCAATAAGTCCAATGATCCCTTCGTCTCGCTTATTAGTCCCAAGCCAAACCCACACGTCACAAATAAATGGTAAGTCATAAGGATGGGTTACTCGTTAATAAATTCCTCCAACGCGTTTACCGGGACCTTATTGAATTTGTCAACCCAATAAGTTCGTTAACCACATTGGTCGGATATATTAATGTCAACCAATTCTTAACTTGAACAATAATCCCATAATTAAATTCATTACTTTTCCAAGTATGGTATCCCTCGATATACGTGCCTCAAAACACTTAATAACCCTCACATTTTTCCTTTTTATTTCCTTTTTAAAATACTTCCTCCTTTTTTTGGAAAGGCAGACATATATTAACTAAAGAGAAGTGGATATGAGGAGGAAGCCACTAAAAAGAATACATCAGTTCAAATATACAACAATGGGCAACCACATAAACAAAAAAACAAGCACTAAACAAATAAATTTTGTTACTTAATACTTTCAATAATTACCATTTGATTTCCTTTTTCCTTTTCTTTTTGTCAAGTTTTAAATAAATATATACATCGTGATTTATTAACTGTTCCGAGTCAATTCCAATTTTTCACAACCTCAGGTCAACAAGTCAACAAATTATCAATTTTTTCCATAATAATCACAAGTCCAAGTTGTAAGAAGACCTCTTTAGGTGAGTCGAGGCTACGCCGAGACTATAAAGTCTTGGTTAGCACACGACATGGCTCAAACAACACGACCCAGATCAAATCGGTTTACAAGCATTACATTTCATTAATAATATTCCAAGTCTAAAATAATCAAACCATCAATATCACCATTGTTTCAATGTTAACAAAACGGAACAAGTAATATATATCAACTCAAGTCCGATCCGGGCATCAATCCATGGACTACAAACTGTCACAACACAACACAAGAAAGAACGAGCCAAAAATAACGACTACGCCGCGACAACAATAACAACTCAAAACCGGATCAAACTAACACACTTCCAACCCATTCCAATCGGACCTCCGTTGAAAACACGCGAGTTTCAATCTTGACCAAAAACAACTACGAACCAAACGAAAGAAAAACGAGCCTTACCAAGGCGCTTGATCGTACGGTTTTCAACACCGAGAGATACACGAATCTAAGGAAAAGACCTTGATGATACCATTTATCTTTTTATTTACGTTTTATTTACAAAAGAAAATGATTCAAATAAAATATATACAAATCGTTTTTATTAAACCCTTTTAGGTTAAAAATTCATTTGAGGTTTTTGTGTCCAATAAAACGTGATAAAACTTTCACACAAATCATTTTATACACTTACCCAATGAACAAGATGAAAACAATGAAAAAGGAGAGGCGACAACAAGATGAAACGCGACTAAAAACACCTTCAAACACGTGTGTCTTCTTCGAAGTAAGGTGGAAATGATGGTGAGAGTAGTGGTAGAGCAGCGGTGGTGGTGGCGGCTTAAAGTTGCTGGCGGCTGTGGAGTAGGGGAGAGACCAAGTTTAGGATTAGGGTTGGAAATGAGAGTGTGTGACTGTTGTAGGGTTTTATGTTACTAGAGGGACCAATCTCATCAAAACCAAATATTAAGGGTGCGTTTAATAAAACCAGTGAGGGGTACATAGTGCAATTTTTGCCAAACTTTAATCAAAACGCTTCTCGGGCTTGTTTCGGTTATTAAAAATCGTCGCAAGACCATGAAACTTGCGCCAATTTTTTAAAAATCATTTTTCTGTTAAAAATGACTATTTACTTGATTATTTATGCACAAAACGTTATTAATCGATTATTAAACGTTTATTAGGCCTAGACTCGTGTCGGGACGCGTTGTGCTAAATTCTCATGGTCGCATTTAATAAAAATTTAAAAATAAATACGATGTGGTATAAAATAGATTTTGTAATTTTACTGGTTGTCACAATCACCCCGACTAAGAAGAAACCCGTCCCGGGTTTCCCTTTAAGTCACCCATAAAATAGATTTTGAAATTTTACCGGTTGTCACAAAAGTCTTCAAAACATGTCGTGCGAGTCTAATGCTCCAATCCAAATTTAATTCCTTAAGGACCTGAAAAATACATGCTAAAAGTGTCAACACAATGTTGGTGAGTTAATAGGTTTAACTAGTTGTAAAACTAGTGTGGACCACAGATTTAACGTTTGTTTGACAGTTAAATTTGGTTGTATGGTTTGACTAATACATTCGATCATGTATGTACATAGCTGTCTGGCCGGTTCATTCCGTTATGTATCCGGTACATTCTGTTCTATATGTATAATGGTTTAAAGTATTTGTGTCCGTAGATAAAAGCAAACAATGTATTCTCAACCTAAAGTATCTGAAAACAAGTATAAACAAATAAAAGTGGGGCTATGTAACTCACCTTAAGTAATGTGATATCAAGAGTGAAAATAAAGCGACGAGTAAGCCAAGAATACCCTAGGAGCAACAATGGTTGGTGATGATATGGATGATTAAGTGCACAAAACAACCCAATATCACTAAGAACTCTTGTTTTGAAAGTAATAAAACTTAGCTTTCCAACCTTTAAGCAATAACCTTTCAAAACCCTTTTAACAAGCTTGAAATACCTTTAATATTGATGTTGTTGCTGTATTTTTATGTAGAAAAATGAGAGAGTTTATCTTGTGTATGTGTGAATTATGGAGAGAAAATGAGGGTTTGTGAGATTTATATACTAATTAGGATTAGATGACATGTGTTAAGCTAACTAGCTAAGTGTCAAATGTGTAAGCATGATGTGTTAGTGTGTAAGTAGGAAGTGAAGGGTTATGTGTCATTTATTCAAGATGAGTCTAACTTAAAGAGTTTGGAATAAAGAAAAGTGCTTCTCGAGAGGCAACCCAGAATGTTATTTCTGATTTTGTTATTGAGTCTGTCAGACCTGTAAGTCGATACTGCGTATTGCCCTTACTGGTCATATCTATCTTTTATTTTTCTACACTTTTAAAATATATGTTAGTCAGCTTGATATGGCGTATCCAGGTTTTAGATATAGTGTATTCAAGTTCTTTTAGTTTGTTTTATTTACAGGCTCGATATGGCGCGTATCCTTACTATGGATGCGGCGTATCGACTGACCTGTCAGCTTTTAATTTTTGTTTTGATTTAGTTTCCTAACCACCGATCATCGACGAAACACTGGCTGTGATTTTCATGCATATTGACACAGGTGAAGTACTAAGATTACGAAAGAAGTGGTAGTTCATATATATTCTGTATTTTATGTGTGTTGTAGTCATGCAGGTATTCAGACGCCTTTACACACATAAAAGTAAAAGTTGCTCACATACGAATCATGGAGGATCATACCGAGTAAATCTCAGGGAAGTTCTCGTTCTAATTTTTTATATTTCTGTATTTAATTTCAAATTTATACAACGAGGACGTTGTATATCTTAAGTGGTTGGATGGAGAACTAGAACATTATTTGTCCTCAATTTTTCACAATATGCCTAATATATGCTTAAATAAAAAATAACATGTTTGTGTGAAATCAATAGTTGCATAACCCGCACACATAACTTTTATTTCCATATTGTGAGGATTGAGACTATTCCGTTTCAGCTATTTTTAAAAAGATACACAAGTTATGAGCATGCCACTGACTTGCAGTAAACTTTAGAACTTGGCTTGGTATACTATTCGAGACCACCATAATGAGTATTATTAATATAATTGGAGTGACTTGTCTAACTTGGTAAATTTCTAGGATTACACCCAAATGACCTATGTCGTTTACATGTTATGTGATATTAACTAACTACACTGGTTAGTTAACCCTCATATAAAATCCTTTTATTACTCTCATTTTCAGAGTAAGATACCCCTAGAAAACCCTCTGATCCATTCCTTTCGTTTCTAACACCTATATAAATTTGTTTCGTTACACCCATACACCTTAGCCTACCCTGTCCATGGTTGGTTGCTTTTGTAAAGTGTGTATTTCTGTGTTCATATGTTTCTTATCTTTGGTTAGGTCAGGAATTGCACATCGCAGTGGGAATGTGATAGTAGTTATTTTAGTGTGTTTACTACTATCACTATTATTTTTATATCTGAAGTTTTGAAGTATATGAAAAAATCTTCCAGATTTATTATGATGATGAAGTGGTTAAATTTTACACCATTAGTTGTTTCTTATGTTCTAAAAAATTGTAAGAGAAAAAAAGGAGAGATTGTGACATAATTGGTTTGTCTAAACTTAACCGATTTTATATTTCGAGCTAATCGATTATTCATTGGTACGTATTATAAACCAATGATGTAATTTTTGTAATAGTGGAGATATCGCCACTATTTGTTCTACCAATTAAAGCGTGAGTTTCTGTGAAAAAAATTAAAGCGTGAGTTAGTCTATGATTTGTGTTTTTTTCAAGAGATGGTCTCTAAGTAGCTAGCCACATTTTTGTTTATTGTTTGGAATTAATCTATCTATTTATGATTTTATTTTACACCAATTATGTATGTTTATGCCTAATCCTACCCTATATCATTCTTCATCCAAACCTCTGGTTTACTGAGATTAGGGATTTGAGCAATCTCGAGTATCGTAGTCGTCGTTACGATTATATATTCGGGATTTTATCGCCCTTTTTGATGTAATATTATTTGTGAAGATTACTTGGTCCTGTCTTTAGCTGGATCTCGTGGTCGTTGTTACGATCATATATTCGTGGTTTTGTCGCCTTTTCTGGAATAATATTATGTATAGAGATTGAAAAGAATGACCAACCCTTAAGCCTTATAATATTTAAAAACTTACCCTTTAAGACTTGTTACTTCTTAACTTTATTTGTGGAGATGTGTATCCTTGCCAAGATTATGATAGAATACTCGTCACGACTGAGCAACTTAGAAAACTACTAAAATGTTATCACATAGATTAGTTGAGTGATTGAGTGATTTTATTTTTCTATTTCGTGAGGTGTTTAGTTGTGCACTTGAGATTAAACAAATAAATGCTTATATAGAAAAATCCTAGAAAAATGCTTAGGATACATTTTCATAAGTTTTATCTAAAGTTTACTTGAAGACAAGTAAATTTCAAGTGGGGAGATATTTGATGACATCAAATAAGATCATATTTATAGCATCATTTATCCTATGAATATTGCTCATTTTGTATCATTTTTATATAATATTTGGTACTTAATTGCTTAAATGTTTTAATCTTAGTTATTATTGAGAAATTGGTGAAAGTTAGCAATAATGGACGTGTTTT
Organism: Chrysanthemum lavandulifolium; assembly: GCA_022545495.1. NCBI lineage: Eukaryota > Viridiplantae > Streptophyta > Magnoliopsida > Asterales > Asteraceae > Chrysanthemum > Chrysanthemum lavandulifolium. Next base: position 174,623,340 of record CM040242.1, on the reverse strand, counting down.
GGAGCAAAATCGATCAAGTTCGAGAAAGTTCACTAAACTGACAAGAATACGTCATATCATTCTAGATAGATATGCTGTATACCAAGACTTAGACGATTATCAAGACCATTGTCTGACTTTGAAGAATACCCAGTATCCAAATATTAGATAAATCATATATGAAACTTTGGTCAATGAGAAGACATGACTTGTTTTAGTTCAGATACGTCGTATCCAGCCCGATGACTTCACCAGATATCCAAGATAAGAAGACGGTGTACGAATCAGGAAGGCGGTGTATGAATATTCTGGAATATCATAATCTCGGACCCCACGCGAAGTTACCCGGATACGCCGTATTGGTAAACCCAATATGTCGTATCGATCTTATTTAAAAACCTATAAATAGAAAAATAAGAATCCGGTTTAGAGACAATATAACTACCAAGTATGAGACCATCCGACTAAAGAAGACCAAGAAGGTCATGCTAGTGCTATAACTCCATAGGAGAACTCTTGTAATTGTTATACTAAGCTATAATCATTCAGTTAGTGTATTTTTCTTTTATGATTTATACTTTAATCGTTCTGAATATGACACTTTGTATGATTACAATGATTATGGGCTAATACATGTAGGTATTAGCCAAGTTATGAAGATTTATTGTTTTGTCTTGTTCTATATTGATTGTTTACTTATTCGTTGCTTACTGATTATGTTTATCACTTCATGCACGTTTATGCTTTTGTAGACTATTAATTCAACTGATTTTTGTTCATTAATTAAATCCTTCCCTCATGTTTATTAGGAATAACATAATATTTATGAAAGACTGGGATTATCAATAAGTCTTACCCTCACTATTAGTGTAATATGGATGATAGACTAGGATTATTCAATAAGTCCTACCCTCGTTATTACTGATAGTCTCATAATATGGATGATGAACATTACTTCGAGAAAGACACATATCACTTGGCTTTATAACTAGATCAATGGTACTATGATCATTAGGCTACTAGTAATGAAGTTAGGGCATAAGTGGGTAAAAAAGCACTCATAGTTCGCCTTGGTAGCAATTTCGTATAACGGATAGATTGTAATCAGCAGATGATACTTTATGCGGGTTCGGTTAATTGTGACAAGATTAATCAGACATGAACCTCGAGTTTAGGGAGAAGTACCACCTAGTTTATGATAGGAACCACCAACGAATGTAGTACAATCATTGCACACGTCGACAAATATAACATTTAAATTGATTAACTTGGTTAATACATTTTCCTACTATCGGCTTGACCTCTTATTTATCGTATGTGTTTCTACTTGTGTGTTATTAGTCTCATTTACAGTTTCATTAAATCTAAACCTCGTGCCAATCTCTCAGGTTGAAAACCCTTTTGTTGTGTTAGAATTAGGTTTAATTAGACCAGCTTAGATAATTAAAATACTGATAGATTTAAGTGTTAACTTCCACTCTTAGTGATCGACACCCTACTTACCAACGAACCTACAATTGATCGGGTACACTCCTCCAGTGTTAGTTCATAGGTAAAGTCGACATAAAATAAATAGTAAAACTTGAATACAAATATTACCTACACACAACGACACATCAATATATGTAAGGAAATCAAAATGCATAAAACATATATACTAAATGCGTCTAGATTCTGGTTCAAGTTTAATGTACATGTTACGACATACGCGGGTGAACTTATCCGGTTACCCGTGAAAACTAATTTTCACGAAATTAAAATAAGTAGTAAAAGTAAATGGGTAAATAATGGCATAAAAAATACGATTTGTTACATTTTTTAAAAGAAAAATGTGATGATGCCAAAATCAGGTTTGATATGTAAGAGCTTGAAACAAAACATATCAAGTTGGAACATAATGCGGCATCAAAATAAAGTTGTTTTTAAAACAAGTCAGACACTCAAATCACAACATATCATCGTTTTTAAAAGGAAAAATGTGTGATTAAAAAAAATTGTTGAATTGGAAAAGACTTTACCACAACAAGCCAAAGATTCTGATGATGCCAAAAATAATTTTTCAATCGAAACGGACAAATTTGAAAATTATTTTGCATAACTTGAAGACCAAAGTGTTTCATTACACCAAAAAACTGGCTTCAAAAATTATCTTTCTGGCCAAAAAGTATACAATTATTTAGAACTTTACACAATAATTTAAAAGAGTTTGATTCTCTGAATCGATTAAAGCACAAATCTCAAGTTTCAAACAAGTCTATACCAAAAGTAAGTGTTTTGGAGATGTTTACACGGGTGAATCTTCAAAATTATTTTCGAAAATGTTCTCAATTTACAGCATATTCTTTGAAAAAATTAAGGAAGTTTATAAAGAAACCAAACTCTTTTGAAACATTTACTCCTCAAAAGATTTTAAAGTAAAATGCTTCAAGTGAAAAAAATTCAAGTTTTTCAAACTCCACACTCTCGTTTTACACTGGTAAAGCAAGTGTGGAAACCAAATCAAAGTCGTTCCAAACCTTTCATGTATTCTAAATCAAATTCTTTCGGTGCAACACAAGAATGATTCTACTTTGAAAATTTCAAAGAATGCAAAATTTCCATTTATTTCAAAATGAAATGTTGAGTTTCAACAATAAATAAAAATCTTCTTTGTCAAGTTTTAAAACCCCAAAAGAAACAACAAGTTTTCCAATCAAATAGCAAAAGAAAAAGAGTTTTAAATCTTCATTGATTCCACAAGTTTTATTTCAAAATGAAACACCAATCTTCAGTCCTCGTTGGAATTCAACTTCTCTACATTAAATTGACACAACATACAAATAGTTTTCAAAATTTGGTAACCTGTTTGCATCGTGCATAAATAGGTTTCAAAGGTTGTTGTCTAATTTGATGCCAAAATGATTCTTGTGCTTCAAAATAATGAAATCTAAGAATTTCGGCTTAGGACTCATTCTTTAAATAAAGGAGAGTGCACGTTTCAGTGCACTTATTTTAAAAATGAGAAAAGAATATTTCTCAGTTTTGAGCTATTTCATCAAACATTCAAAGTTTTAAGATCAAGACAATGGCTTATGCACATTTCAGTGTATAACCCGCACTTGTAAAGAAATGACCATGTTATCCTTAAGGATATGAAGAGAAGTCTTCTTAATCTCGAGTAAAATTTATTCAAAAATTTTCAAAAGGTTTTTCAAAAGTTTTCAAATTTTGATCAAGATATTACTCCCTCAAATTCTTAAATTTTAAATTTATAAAAAAATGTGATTTTTATGGGGAGTAACAAAATGTTTCATCAAAATCATGCTTTACTTTTCTCCCCATTTGCTTTCCAAAACAACATATCTTATAATCAAATTGATATAAAAAATATCAAATATATGATATTTTTAGGGAGAGAAAATGTGACTAAAAGAGCTCGAAATGTCTTTGACTAAAAGTGCTTACTTTTCCATCCGTGTGCAAAATCTTTGAAATTATATATGCAAATTGTGTATGGGGAGTAGTTCTTAAAATAAAAAATTTCAATGTGTAAACAAAACATGATTTCTCATAAACGCTTTGAATGCATTTTTCTAATGGTTCAATGGCTTCGATCAATATAAAACCAACTCAACCATTCATAATTATCTGTAAATAGAGATATAAGGTGGTTAAGGTCATGTATTATCGTATGGTCCAGCCAAAGCCGGAGGGACTTACCCAGAGTCATTCCTTAAATAAATTCGAAGTCGCTAAGTCTTGGAGAAGAATGAAAAAGGGGGAAATGCTATATATGTCATGAGTTGTCATCAGAAAAATCACAACATGATGATAGTAAGGACAATTGAGTATGCATTAAAGGGGTTGAAGAATGAAAAAGAATAATTATGAAGTGGTTAGAGGAATGAAAACCCTCCATACACTAGGACATAAACCGGGTCAATGCATAATCTATTAGATATAAAAAGATGATGTATGATATTAAAGACTGACATCATGGAACGAATGATGCAAAGCACAACCCCTCCTAGCTACTCAAGTAATTCTTAAAAAGTTCTTGTTTCATTTATCACGGAGATTACACACGTTATCTATCGACTTCTCACTCCGAGAATGTTGATATTGAAACAAGTGACAATTTGATCCAGCCTTCGCTTACTAAAAAAATGCACTTCTCGAGTCTAGAGCCAAAGAGATTAAATAATAAATCACCATAGGACACACTTAACATTAATACACTTGTTCTTTACAATCAAAGAAGACAAGTTGTCAGAGTCATATCAAAATTTTTAAAGATCTTGCCAGAACATTCATAGTGGTATTCACATAGTATTTCATAATGATTGAATGGAAATCTTACCAGTGTCGAAATCAAACACCACTGAAAGTAGGTCACTAAGTTGATTCTTGATGAATTAAACTAGTGTTTACTGGAAATCTATGTGATCTAGGATGTTGTATATTGATGGTTAAGGACCTAATCGTTGAGAAAACATTTCATGTTTACTTCAACGATTCACCTGAACACGTCGTAAGCTTACTTGAGGCATCCGGTTCAGGAACGGCAAGAGTAGATGTTCTATGGATATTTCAAACTCTAAAAGATGGAAACCCTACTAAGGAGATTCCTTAATGAATCGAATCTAAAGACTTAGGTATATACTTGGATTTTCCAATGTATTGATAACGGTCAACCAGTGGTTAAAGTTTCCTAACATCGAGGAATGACAAGACATTTTATCATTAATAATCGTAGTGGAACAAGCTCTCAAGGAAAGTCCACGAAGATCGATGGAAATCCTGATGGTGTGGTAATTATACTAACCTCGGGTCATGTATCTTGAGGCAACTCAATAAATGATAAAGGTTCAAAAAGTCCGTGCTAATAACCAATTGGTTACATCCTTAAGACTTGTAGTGAATAAACATGAATAAGGAATGCTCATGACGATCAAGTAGAAATCTTAAGAGAGCGATACTTATACCTAACAGGTCAACTTCTTGAAACTTCTCAAGAGTTGAAAATGATCTTCATAGATTCGGAGATTACTGTAACCAACTAAGGTGTGAACCAATTGGTTTACGTCCGAAACGAATGTAGAGAAAGAATCACATAACGGGACTTCTCATTGATCAACTAGAAATATTGAATTATGGATAACAACAATAAACTCAATTCAATCTTCAACAAGATTGAAAACGAATCTTAATGATTCGGAAAAAGTACTGAAGGATGCATCTACTTCAGATTCAACTCCATCATATACACCAGAAATGACAACATCTTCAAAACCGCATACTCATACTCATACTCAAAGACAAAGACAAGAAGAAGAAAAGCTAAAGATTCATGAAGATAAAGAACTTCCTCAAAATTACTACGATTATGAAGATGTTATGATTTATACATGAGGATATTGTTAGCCTTCAAAGTGATGATAATATGAGTATGTCGGTCAAGCCACATCAATGAAGATTTGAATATATATTGTTGATAGAGCCGAGAAGAAAGGATTCAATGTTACAACAAAGACAAGAATAAAAGCTCGAGATAAAGAATCACAAAGCATGATAGGAACCAAGTGACTCGCAAGACTATTACACAACAAGGCTTAAGATATGAAGATCAAAGACCAACGCCACGTAGTGTCATCATTTATGTAGAGTGGATGATCACCCCTTAGCAGGAGATTGTTAGCATTTAAAGTGGCGATCATTATTGAGTCCGCGATCCTTGTAATAGTTAGATATGTGTAAACGTGATAGGAAGCCAAATACGCTAGTCCATTAGTTATCGCATAGCCTTGTAGGCTCGGCCCAAATGTAAGGCCCATTACCGGCCTTCTAAGGCCCTTGTAAGGAATATATAAACCCCTCCCTCACACGGTGGGAGTTCATTTGTATGTTTTACATTTACACATAGCTCCCAATCTCTTTCTTTCTAGAATTTTCTCTCTCCAAAAGCTTCTTATTAGTGTGTGATTCTTGATACTCTTGGGATCCTATAGCTATAATCCTTCCGTAACCTAATTTCAAGCCCCCTTGCAATGCCTTGAAACACACATAAAAGCTCTTAGAATATGTCTTGTTATCAGGGTTTACTAAAACACCAATCTAAATAGTAGATTCTTCATTTGAATCATATAAAGCCTTAACATAAGACCTCAACATAGTATAATGATCCTATATACCAGACTCTGCTTCTTTTAATCCCATTTCTTTGCATTTTGACAATGGTTTAGACTCACTATACACTTGTAGTTTTTCATTACTAAGTCTACTATTTTATGTAATTTGATTGCTGAATTGACCCTTATCTTATCTCCTAAGTGTTTCTCTATCCATTTATAATTTACTAAAGTTCCAGACTTAAAGTTTCTAGAACAAGTATGATTATCAGCCCAAGAAATAACCTAAAAAGGAGACTCTTCCCCAAACTCTTTACCATAACATCTCCATGGACAAGTACTTTTTCCAGTAATCTAACTTTGATACCTCTTGTATCCTCTTTATTTATCTTTAGTTGGATCCTTGAGCTTCTATTTCCTTTTACCACATTTGGCAACCTTGTCTTTTCTACTTTTGTAAAACCACGAGGAAAATCCGCCAAATAATAATAATTAAGACATTCTTCGAACTGGTCACCATCTGCAAACTTCTCTCCAAGCTGTAAATCATCAAAAACATATTACATATAGTATATGCTACATAATCAATAAACTGCTATAAAGTTAACAAAACTAAAAAAAATGATATTCACCTTTTACCTTATTTTAAATGAGTTTGATCATCATAAAAAATATACTTTTCTCTTGAATTTTCAACTATGGTAAAAGGGTATTCTAATCCACATCCTAGTGCTTTTAATTTCCTCATCAAAGCCTCCATATCCTCTTCTTGGTCTATAACTGCTTCACTTTCACCTATATCATAAATCCTTTTTGGTTTTGAATTTCTTTTAGGCTGAGTTGGTACATTTTGCTCATCAGGATTACCCTTGCTTTTTAGCTTCCGTCCTTTTTTCCTTAGTTGAATCACCTCATGATCACCATTACTAAGATAATCATATGACCTATCAGACTCTTTACTCTCACTATAAGAAAACAATTTTTTTTTCACACCATCATACTTATCATAGCCATGGTCAGTATCTGTGTCACTATCACTGTCATCTTCCATTGATGGATTTTCATTCTCTCTAATCACTACACCACTACCCCTTGATACAATCTTCCTTTTTTTGCTTACAACACTGTCATCTTCAATCATTATTCCTTTTGCTTATCAAGTTTTCTTATATCTAGTAAGAACTTCTTCCTCTATACTTTGATTCTTTCCATTATCCACATTCATGTCAACCACATTATTATCAGCATCATTGACTTCATCAACTAAAGTATCAACCACATTGTTTTTAACACCACACGTTTCATCAACATTATTTTCCATAACTGGTTCACTTTCAATCACGTAAGTCTTCTCAACCACATTAGTGTTGTCAACCACTTTAGTATTTTGAACCACATTATCACCTTCAGCATTTTCTATAACACCTATTTCAATACTAGTATGCCCTTCTTTATCAACCACATTCTCAGCAACATTAGTATGCCCATCTTTATCACCCACATTCTCAACTAAACTAGTATGCCCACCTTTTTCACCTACATTCTCAGCAAAGTAGTATGACCTCTTGCATGGACGGACCCACATGTATGCCGGTGTAGCATGGGCTACACCCAATTTTAAGTCATGAAGTGCAAAAAGATTTCAAAACTGTCACTTTTGTGGTAGTGCAACTCCCAATTTTTTTTTACTACTTTCGTTTCTTACGGTGTAACTTTAGTTAGTAAACATTTTTTTTGTGCAACACCCTCTTAAAAATCCTGGGTCCGTCCCGACCTCTTGTGCTATAGGCATATAGTCTAACCCCTCATCATAGTGACTGTGACTCTCACTAAACAAAACTTTTCCTTTTAAATCACTTATTAGAGTTCTAGGATTAAGAGGTTGTGATCTTAAGTAAGGTGGCCTAGTTTCTTCCTCAGCCCAAGCTAGAAGCTCTTCAAAGGTCATATTACCAGCATCTTACTTTTTAATTTCACGTCTTTTTATTCAAGATGTAACCTCCTCATCAGACCCCTCCAAACATAAGTTCTTAATGTAATATTCTACTAATTTAATTTTGTGGCATATGAGCAACAAACAAATAGACTTAACTATGACTGAATGCCATGTCATATGTTGCATGTACATCATTATCACTATCAATTAATTTATAACTGTTTTCTAGTGGCTGTTCAGGTATACAGAAAAACAAAGCCCATGTTTTGTTGAAGCTTGACAACTAACATATCTAAGAGTGGACTAAACATACCCCTTATCAGTGGTACATGACTTCATTTTCATAATAGATCCATTTTCATACCTTAATGGTCAGAAGAAAAATACACAATCATTGTGTATTTTGAAAACAATATCGTCTAGTCTATCAATTAGACCTGTAAAAATTAACAAACACGACTTAAAACCAAAAATTTGATTATGAAACAATTAAAACCGAACAAAGTTCAAAATAATTAATATTTTATAATAAATAGGGTAAATAAAGTTAGAGCAAACATAAACAAACCATTTTCCTTAGCCAAATCGGGCAAAACTCAGTTTGATTTATTCAAGACTTTAAGAAATTTAGGGTTTCTAGGGAAAAGTGGTTTGTGGTTGAAAGTGATATATGGAAATCGTGGAAGTGAAGTGGGGTTTGGAAGATAAGGTTGTAGGTGGAAAAGTTTTTGGGCGGGAAGTGAGGCAGAAGGGAATAACAGAGGTGGATGCCGACTCTATATATGGAAATAAAATAAAAACTCAAACAAGGGGCAACCGGTGGGGTGGCTAAATGATAAACCAAACTGATAAAATTCAAAAATTTAAGGTGACAATACAAGAACCATTTTTTTTGGTGATTAAATGTGAAAAACTTGATTAATATCAATAAATTAATAATAATAAATAAAAAATAGTTCAAATCGCATAAAAAGATACTCTACTTTAGGTTAAAATGAATTTTAGGTATCAAACTTTTTTTTTCTTAATTTAAGATACCGAAAATATCTTTATGTGCAATGTAAGGTTTTTTTGAGGTTTTTTCTACTTTTCGAACGAGGTTTCCCGTTATTGTTTTCGCTCAAATAATTAATTAATGTGATGTATCATTATTATTGAGCATTTAAAAGTCATTTCGGCTAAAATTATGACCGATAACGTATTTTGAAATGTCAAAAAACCTAACATCACACGTAAAATTATGTTCGATACCTTAAATTAAAAAAAAAAAAAAAAGTTTAGTACCTTAAAATTAAATCGATCTATATTAGAATACCTTTTTTGCATTTGCCAAAAAAAATATAGAAACAAAATTTAGAGGGAATTTGAGCCCTAAACGAACTGCAATAGAATTAATTATAAAATTAGGGAATCTTAATATTAATCGAAATCTGCAATGTCTGGTCAATGTAGTATGACGATCAAGTCTTATGTTTCCAATTCGACAGTATCCTTGTTCCGTAGTTCCGATAATCAGATTAATTTAAAGGCAGCTTGTTTTTTTTATTTTATTTTTTGCTTTTTGTTTTTATTCTTATTAATGAAAAGCTATCTGATATGTTTAATTTAAACTATTCAGCAGAAATCTAGCTCGTTATATTTTCCAGTATCCGGCCTGAAGCACAATTCCAGCAGCAGGGTTAGTTTCTTGATTTTTTATTATTGCAATTAATAAGCTTTTAGGTACATGACCGTCTACATCTTACATTCCCCTTACTCGCTCACACAGTATTAGGTATTGTTATTGCTTATACACATAGTTGTCTAGGAAGTAGATTAAATAATTTAGGTAATCGTTCAAAACGAGTTTGAGGCAAAGCAACGGTAGTTAGCTTACAATGCTCCAACTTTGTTTGGTTCTTGCAATAGTTAGGCTTCTAATGCAACAAATTTTTTATTGACACACGCACATATGTATAATTATTCAACAAGAAGTGGACATTTTTCTTTCATAATAATTTAAGATCTTTGGAAGTTTAGGAGTACGCACAAGATTTGATTTTGCGACTTAGCGATCGTTATTATAAATTTTATCGCTTGACTACACTTGAATGCTTTGATGTTTCATTTGAAAGTTATCAAGTTCAGTACTATATATGTGGCTTTATTTTAATTACACTTAAGATCAGAATACAAAAAACTGAGATTTTGTAAATTGGAATAACATCTCACGTCATTTGTGGTGTAGAAAACATTGAGAGAGAAATATAATAGGGAGGTCCACGAGCTTCAAGCTCCTAACAAAAAATTTATTGACTTTGGTTTTTTGCTAATGAGTTGAGGGTCTAATTGAATAATTGTCGAGGGCACCGTCCGCTATGCTTGTACATTTTGTAGTAGTTGGGTCAACTTTTGCACTACTCGGGTCTCGACTATTGAGGGCATGTGTCCCTATACTAAATACATGCATTCGCCCCTGTCTCTCTGTGTTAAGCTTTTCACTTAGAAATTTTTTTTTTAATTTTTTTATGTAGGTTCTTATGCTAATAGGATTAGAATTTCATGTATCTGCTCCTGCATATCCTAATTGCTAATAGGTTAATGTAGTTGTAATTTATAATTTTGGTGTTTTCTTTCCCTAAACATGTTTTGTGCATACTGAATGTGTTGCTCTATTGGGGATGGTTTTGCAGCAAAATACGTACTACATCTGTAAGCTTCCATTGTCGATCCACAAAAGATGAAAATCGTGCAGATACTAGTTTATGTGGTATGCATTTCGTTGAGTTGTTTTTTTCACTCCTACAAAGTTTTGTATAATTATTTTGAAAGTTGATTCATAACAATTGGGCCAAGTTGTTGATTCAGTGTTTCAATCTGTTGTTGTTTTTCTTAGGAGCAGTAAAGGATGCCTTGGCTGCCTTTTCAAAACTTACACCCACGTCGCTGGTATCAGGATTTATTTCATCACTTTATCTCAAATCTCACAGGACAAAACCAATGAATGTATCATTTCACGAATTAATGGGTGTTGATGATATCATACTTGAATTTCAAGATGTAAGTTTAGTCTCTTGTTTTGCTCATTACTTGTTTATGGCCTCGGTTATATCATCTTTGAAATTGATTATTTGTGCATTTGAACTTTGTAGATTATATCTATGCTACACCGAAACAGTGACTGCAATAAATCTAGGGAAAGTTTACCAAATGGGGTTTTGCTTTATGGTCCTCAAGGAACCGGAAAAAGAACAGTGGTTCATGCTATGGCTCGGGAAGCTAAAGTACCATTTTTCAGCGTTTCTGCTTGTTATATTGCATCAGGACATGTTAGGATTAGAAGCCTTTTTAATGAGGCAAGAAGATGCTCACCATGCATCATCTTCATTGAAGTTGTAGACGAGATTGCAAGCACACGAGAAAAGTGTGAATCTGATCCATATTTAATCGAGGTAAACATAATATGAAATACTGCCTTAGATATTTAAACAGAGAGTAATTTGTTTATTGATGATTATCATGTAAAAATGTAAAATTGTTGTAATATAGGGAGTACATATAGGAAGATTCAGCCGATTGGCTCTTGTCTTGTTGCCTTCCCATAAAACACATACCGTAAAACATTTTAGCACACACACTTTATAGTATATCGCCGTGCAATTTAGTGTCTATTTTTGTGATATTCTAGCTTCACACCGAGATGGAGAAGTGCAATAAGGATGGAAGCATGGTGGTGGTTATAGCTGGGACCGATAGTCTCGAGACACTTGATCCAGCTATTATGAGTTCTCGCCAATTTTACAAGACATTTTATTTGGCTAAACCCGACGAAGATTCTAGGCGAAAAAAGGTCCGTTTGTATTATAAAGATTATGTTATGGAGGAAGACAAAGAAGCCATTTGTAATCTCGTTGCTTCAAAAACCTCGGGCTTAGTTTGGGCTAATCTTAAAAGCGTTGTTGTTCAATCTAGAGTAGCTGCTAATTGGAGAGGTTTGTTATAAATTTTACAAAACCAACTTTCCATAACATAATGAATCATATATCCTGATAATGTGTTTGATTTATGTTGTTCTAGGAGGTGATCATGTGACAATGGATGATGTTCTTCATGCTATCCGTAGGCTCGATGAGTATATCAGGGTGATGAAGGTGATAGAGTTACACAAGAACCCATGCGACACATAGCTGGTTCTCAAAAGTACTCATGCAATTCCATTTCATTAATGTATTTGCACACTTTTGAGAATGTAAATAGCTCTTATATAGCCTTGACCCTAGAAGTTGCATTCCTAATACATAACCTTTTCTTGGACCGGCCAATTTCAATTCCTTGTTTTTTACTATGTATTAAACTTGTTATGAATCTCTCATCTCTAATGCATCAATTTATTTTATTCACATTTATATTTATGTTTTCAACTGGTTGAGCAACGCCAAGGGTGGAAATTAGGGTGCGTCTAGTTTTGAAAAATACTTTATCTTGATTTTTTTTTAAAACAAGGAAAGGGTTTTTGTCTCAAGAAAAGTATTGACATTGATAATATAAAAACGTCCAGATACTACTACATTCTTCGTTTTTAAAAATGTTCTTGTAAAAAACAGAGCCACGTTTTTAAGAGATTAAAACATCTCAACCATCTTTATTTTCAACACACTGATGCTCCAATGCTAAAACGATGTTTCTTTCTCTTTTCAAAAAATATTCAACCGTTAGAAATCAAAGGAATACTGAAAAGTATAATAATCAGATTCAACTATAACTAAAATATTACAATACATTAAATAGAAAAAACACAAACAAAACCCTAACTATTAAACGGGTTTAAACAAGTGGACCGGGCCAATGGGCCTTATTAACTAACATCCCCCACTACAACGATCGGATGGACGGGCGAGGAGACTTTTCCCGGGGACGACGTGTCCCCGGCGAAAGTCACTAAACGACAAAAAAAAATCGACGTGGCAAGCAAAACGCCGGACGGATAGTAAAAATTCAACGAAAACTTTCGGTGGACATGTCCCGTGAAATCTGTTACATTTTACCAAAGTTTGACTGGTTAGTAAAAATTCAAAGGGGACTTTCGCAGGGGACATGTCCCCGGCAAAAGTGTAATCCATTTTTACCAAAATTTGACCAAAGTCAAAAGCAAGCTAATTGTTCCCGCCTTTATTCCCGCCAAAACTTTCCCCGGGGACATGTCCCCGGCAAAAGTAATATTTACAAAAATCAAACTTTAGTCCAAGTATTAATATTTATCACACAACTAAAACCCCGATGCTTGGATAGTCTTTTCATTATGTAAAACCCTAAACTATTTTAAAATTAAAACGACATATCTTACACAAATAAGCTAGAAATTCCAAGGTGTTGATTTGATTTGAACTAGTGAAGAAACTTTCCCACCACAAACATCTTTGAACAGACTCGATCCGACCCATCTCTAGCAAGTGCAAACCAGACAAGCATGTCTTCCTTAGACCCACAAGTAAAGTCCAAATTCTTGCAGTTGTCTACTAAAGCCATTTTCCCTTGAAGCAATAAACAATAAATATTTATGAAATTTACTTTTTTAAATAAACAAAAATCAGTAAGTAAAAAGTATACCTGGATTCTAGCATTTGTGATCTTAGCAATCTTAACCATAGTAAAAAGTATACCTGGAGTCGAGGTGCTATGGTATACATATCATGTTAAACGACCGAGTCGAGGTGCTATGGTTATACGTAACATGTTAAACGACCAAGTGTAGGTGCTATGGTATACATAACATGTTAAACGACCGATACGAGGTGCTATGGTTATACGTAACATGTTAAACGACCAAGTCTAGGTGCTATGGTATACATATCATGTTAAACGACCGAGTCGAGGTGCTATGGTTACACGTAACATGTTAAACGACCGAGTCGAGGTGCTATGGTATACGTAACATGTTAAACAACCAAGTCGATGTGCTATGGGTATACGTAACATGTTAAACATGTTACTTATATCATAGCACCTCGACTCGGTCGTTTAACATATCATGTTAAACGACTAAGTCGAGGTGCTATGGTATACATATCATGTTAAACGATCGAGTCGGTGCTATGGTTATCGTAACATGTTAAGCGACCAGTGTAGGTGCTATGTTATACATATCATGTTAAGCGACCGATCACGAGGTGCTATGGTTATCGTAACATGTTAAGCGACCAAGTCTAGGTGCTATGGTATACATATCATGTTAACGATCGAGTCGAGGTGCTATGGTTATCGTAACATGTTAAGCGACCGAGTCGGTGCTATGGTATCGTAACATGTTAAGCGACCAAGTCGGTGCTATGATATACGTAACATGTTAAACGACCGAGTATAGGTGCTATGGTATACGTAACATGTTAAACGACCGAGTCGAGGTGCTATAGTATACGTAACATGTTAAAGGACCGAGTCGAGGTGCTATGATATACGTAACATGTTAAACGACTAAGTCGAGGTGCTATGGTATACGTAACATGTTAAACGACCAAGTCGAGGTGCTATGGGTATATGTAACATGTTAAACATGTTACTTATACCATAGCACCTAGAATTGGTCGTTTAACATGTTACTTATACCATAGCACCTCACTCGGTGTTTAACATATTACGATAACCATAGCACCTCGACTCGGATCGTTAACATGATATGTATACCATAGCACCTAGACTTGGTCGCTTAACATGTTACGATAACCATAGCACCTCGACAGTGGTTTAACATGATATGTATACCATTGCACCTAGACTTGTCGTTTAACATGTTACGATAACCATAGCACTCGACTCGATCGTTAACATGATATGTATACCATAGCACCTCGACTTGGTCCCTTAACATGTTACGTATATCATAGCACCTCGACTCGGTCGTTTAACATGTTACGTATACCCATAGCACCTCGACTTGATCGTTTAACATGTTACGTATACCATAGCACCTCGAATCGGTCGTTTAACATGTTACGTATACCATAGCACCTATAATCGGCCGTTTAACATGTTACGTATACCATAGCACCTATACTCGGTCGTTTAACATGATATGTATACCATAGCAGCTAGACTTGGTCGTTTAACATGTTACGTATAACCATAGCACCTCGAATCGGTCGTTTAACATGATATATATACCATAGCACCTACACTTGGTCGTTTAACATGTTACGTATAACCATAGCACCTCGACTCGGTCGTTTAACATGATATGTATAACGTAGCACCTCGACTTGGTCGTTTAACATGTTACGTATATCATAGCACATCGACTCGGTCGTTTAACATGATAGGTATACCATAGCACCTAGAATTGGTCGTTTAACATGTTACTTATACCATAGCACCTCGACTCGGTCGTTTAACAAATTACGTATAACCATAGCACCTCGACTCGGTCGTTTAACATGATATGTATACCATAGCACCTAGACTTGGTCGTTTAACATGTTACGTATAACCATAGCACCTCTACTCGATCGTTTAGCATGTTACGTATAACCATAGCACCTCGACTCTGTCGTTTAACATGTTACGTATACCATAGCACGTACACTTGGTCGTTTAACGTGTTACGTATAACCATAGCACCTCGACTCGGTCGTTTAACATGATATGTATACCATAGCACCTCGACTTGGTCGTTTAACATGTTACGTATATCATAGCACATCGACTTGGTCGTTTAACATGATATGTATAACATAGCACCTAGAATTGGTCGTTTAACATGTTACTTATACCATAGCACCTCGACTTGGTCGTTTAAATAATTTAAATTAGTTAAAAGTAATTAAAATAATTTTCTGAGTTCTTAAATTATTCAAATATGAATTAGAAAATTTTTAGGTTATATTTAAATTGAATTATTATTAATTTTAATTACTTTAAATTGAAAAAATACACCTTTTGGCGGAGACATGTCCCCGGGAAAAGTTTTGGCGAATTTTTTTATTTTTCCCTCCTCTCATTTACTTTATCCCGCCAAACTTTTTTGACTGGGTTTAAAAACTTTCACCGAGGACATGTCCCCGCTAAAAGTAAAGCTTAAACAGGACCTCAATTATTAACCTGATGTGGTCTCACTTTGAGAAAAAAAAACCCACCACAACAATGCTTCACTGGTACTCATCTCCACCACCACCACAGCTTCACCACCACAACACCACCACTACACCACCACAACTACACTCGCACCACTACACCACCACAACTACACTCCCTCTCGACATTTGATTCTTTCTATTCTTACGAAAAAACTGATACCAATAAAACCCAGGTGAGACCAAAATTGATAATTATTATTTTTTGTTTTCATTATTTTTTTTTTATTTTGATAATTTTTGTTTTAATTGTTGTTAATTGTTAATTTTGAGTTACTTTAATTTCGTTTGCAATTATTGTTTCTGGACTGGATATATTATTGTCGATTGTTTAGCTTTAATGATTTGTATATTATTTTTCTTAGTAATAAGGGTTTACCTTGGGCTGCAGCATGGCTGCTTTTGGTATTCCGGTAGTCATGTGCGAGCAAGACAGTGTTTCAGAACATATGTTAGAAGGAACAAAAAATGCCCCATGTTATTAATCATTTAAATAATATATGAGGCCATTATATTATCGAAAGTAAGTAGCTTATACTAATATACCGACGACTGCTGTTATTATAGGTATAAATGAAGGACCACAAGGGAGTTGTAGCAGATCGACCAATAATGATAGACGGAAACGCTCCATGCCTTGAGGTTATTAGTTTCGCTACTTTTATGTATTGTAGGGTCCGTTATTTATGTCCTATTTACCTTTGAGACTCAGAGAATTTACGGATGTATAAATGAACCATTTCAAAACTTGCGCGACAGTTTGAATGCGAATTATGGACACGTATAATCACCAGAAATTATGAGTTCTAATAATTAAAAGCTATTACATTTAGCAATCCAATTGGCTATTATATAGAACATAAATTGTGCTAAAGAGCCTGTTGTTGATAATGACAGGTACAACTGCTTTGCAAGTATTCACGGTCAACAGCTTACAGCAGTTCTTCAAGGAAAAGGTAATACTTTTTGGGCAAGTTGTCTGGATAGCTGCATAGGAAGGTTGGGTTCGGAACATCTGGAATCACGGACGTTACCCGATAGCTTCAGGATACATGTACGCCTGCAATTATCGTTATCAGTAGTTATAAAAAGTTTCAGTAGTTATAAAAAGTTTCGGTGACGCTTGAATAATCTTCTTGATACAGGGAACTTACCAAAGCTTTCGAAGCTCATTTTCTCATCATCATTTTCTCATCTCTTAAAAGTCTGACTCAAGAAGCAGCTCACGGCTACATCGACGATAGCGGTAAGCTTACCATTTCAATATCAATGCACGATATGTAGTTAGGTTTTGCCATTCATGCGTTCCATAAAGCGTAATATCATTAATTATATGGAAAACTTCATCCTATTATTAATATATAAATGGGTCAATTCGGGGTTATGTTTACAATTTAACGAATTCGAACAATTAAGTCATTCACATGATCTTGATGTATATATTTTAATGTGTGTCACGGATTATCATCTTTGCGGTAAGCATTTAGTCATTTTTTGGTTGCCATGTGCATTATAGTTTATCTATTAGTATGAGACAAAAGTGTCCTATATAATTGTGTTGACCATTATAGTTTATCTATTAGTTACAGTTAAACTCTTTGTTTATACAAATAAACCGTAAAAACGTTTATTAATATTTTGCGATCTCTTTGTGTTTTGTTGATAACATATATAATGTTGTCTTAAGTATAATTATAAGGATACATGTTATTTTTGTAAAGCATTTACATATAATCTTTTAAATACAAAAATGTAGTAACTAAAGCATTTGTTGTAATAGTTAATTAGGATGGGTAAAATCACAACCCATGGATCTTAACCCATACCCAAAGAGACTTGATACAATGTATACTTAGATACATTGAATCTAGATATAACCCATGGACCAACCCATGACCCATAACCAAAAACCCATGGGCAAGAGGGCGTTCCACGGATCCCTAGCTTTGTGCTAGCGGATCCCAAGTGGAAGGATCCGTGGGATCCGTGAGAAACGGTGAGGAAATTTGCCTATAAATAGAGAGTCATTTCTTCATTCTAACTCACCCTCTTCTTACTAAATCTCATATACACTCTCATTCTCTTCTAACATATAGATCACTTGATCTAGAGAGTTGTTCTTCTTTCTTTCTATTTGTGATCCTCATATAGGTCCTTCTCTAAGGCGAGATCACGAGCATTCTACAAGTCATCCAAGCAAGGGTCCTTGATTGATTTGTCACTCATAAGATTTTAGCAAAGATCTTGTATTTGATATTTCACATATTTGTTGTGTAATAGTTGTGTTGGTTTGGTCCACCGTGCTACGGACTCGGTATCTAGCTTTGTCGGATAAAGTGTAAGCAACGTTGTGAAGGCTTCTCCGCCAAGTGAAGGAGTTTGTTGACATAGTGCTTAAACTCTCGAGTAGGTGACTCGGGAAAGTGGAGTAGGGCAAGGAAGGTGTCCTTGTGGCGAACCACTATAAATCGGTTGTGTCATTTCTATCCCTTATCTTTATTTATTTGCTTGCACTATCATTAGATCTATACGTTCTCAACATCCATACGATTTCACATAATATCGGATCTAAAGTTTTGAAATCAACTTAAAATCGGCAAAACTATTCAACCCCCTTCTAGTTTTCCACAATTGGCATCAAGAGCTAAGTTTATAAAAGTTTTAAAGTAAAATTGTATTTTAAAACTTTTCGATCACTATGGGTTCGAAAATTATAAGGAAGGGCAATCTATGCAATGACCACCACTACTTGAAACTAATGGTTTTATATATTGGAAAAATAGATTCGAAACATATGTGAAGTCTAAAGATATTGATCTTTGGTACATTATTGTTGAAGGTGATTTTAGGCTACCTCAAATGATGATAAGGAAATTTAGTTAACATACCTCATGATAAACTAAATGATGAAATGAAGAAAAGCTTTGAAAAATAGTGAAGCAAAATGGTTTTATATAATGCTTTACCGAAAAAGGAATTTGAAAGAATTTCCTTACTCAAAACCTCTAAAGAAATTTGGAATTCTTTAGTTGTAACTCATCAAGGCAACGAACAAGTTAAAAATAATAAAATTGATTTATTTGTTCAACAATATGAACAATTTTCAATATCGGATGAGAAACTATAGATCATTCATTTGCTAACTTTAATACTATTATTACATCTTTACAAGCACTTGATGAATCTTTCTCTAGCCATAACCATGTTAGGAGATATCTAAGGGCACTTCCATCGAGTGGAGATCTAAGGTAATGACGATCGAAGAGTCAAAAGATTTGACAACTCTCACCCTCGATGAACTCATAGGCAACCTAAAGTCTGAGCTTGTTCTTGCTAAAGATTCAAGCCTTTAAGGTAAAGAGAAACATAAATCTCTTGCCTTAAAAGCCAAAAAGGCTTCAAGTGATGAAGAGAACTCTTCCTCGGGTAGTGACGACGAGGAGTATGCTATGGCGGTGAGGGACTTTAAAAGTTCTTTAGAAGAAAGGAAGGTACGTCAAACAACCATATGGCGATAAGAAGGCTTTCGGAAAAGCAAAGAGGACGAGAAGCCAAGGATGATCGTACTTGCTTTAAATGTGGGGACCCAAACCACTTTATTAGTAAGTGTCCCAAAGCGGGATGATCAAAAGGCATTCGTGAGCTGCACGTGGGGAATGGCGACGAGGAGGACGAAGAAATTTGTCTCATGGCAAATGACGAGGTATGTCACGAATACTATAGTAGTTTATCACTTGATGACGACTCATTGCATAATGAATATGATAAACTATGCAATATTAGCTTAAAACTAATTAACAAAAACAAGCTTTTAAAGAGTCAAAACCAACGTTTAGATAAAGAAGTCATAGAATTAAAAGCAAAACTAAAGCGTTTGGAAAAGGGTAAAATAGCAAGTGGTGAATGTGAACTTTGTGTTCAACTTCAAACACTAGTTGATCATTAGATTCTAAAATAGCTAGAATGAGTACAAACACCTTAGATACAATACTCGATGGTGTTAATACGGCAACAACCAAAAGGGTCTAGGTATACAACAACTTGATCCATCAACTAGTGAAAGTAAAGAAAAAAATTTGTTAAAAATTAGAAAAACCGATCCATTGTTGTGGCGGATCCCACGGATCCCTAAAAGGGAACCGGCTAGTGTACAAGCGGGATCCGTGGATCTGCTGTGACAACTAGTGGTAATAACATAGTCTCTTCATCTAGAACCGAGTTCGTTATCGTTAATAAGAAGAAACCAACTCATGTCACCACTAGACATCCACCTCCAAAATATAATCCTACTTTTGCAAGAAACAAAGCACCATCTTTTCAAAACATAATGCATCTAGGAGACCTAATAACGTTTATCCAAGTAACCATCAAATGGGATGGAACCTAATACACAAAGCGGTTTCTCTTTTCAAAACCTTGCTCCATGGAATGCATACTCATCTTATCCATACATGTCTAACATGAATGTAATGTTTAACACTAATGGACCCATGAACAAATGGGGACCAAACTTTGAGTTTACTATTGTTTTAGGTGTGCTTAAGGTCGACCTAGACCCCGATGAATGGGTCAAGGATAGCGGGTGCGAGGCACATGACCGGCAATAGGAATCTATTCTCCACATATGAATCCGTAAATGGAGGTAATGTGATGTTTGGAAATAGCAAAAGTAGAATCATCGGTAAAGCACGGTTTCTAACAAATTTCTAACCATTAACGATGTGTGTCACGTAGAAAACCTAAACTTTAATCTCTTAAGTATAGGTCAAATATGTGATAAAAGTGCAATGTACCTTTTAAAACCGGTAGTAAGATACTTAAAATGGCATAACCATAGGAAGAGGAATTAGGAAACATGGGTCTATGTCATTAAAATCGGTAATGAACCTAAAGACAAACTATGTCTTACCTCTATGGATGATACTTGACCTTATGGCATCAAGATTGGGTCACACCAACATGCGACTTCTTGATCGCTATCATCCAAAGATCTAGTAAAGAGATCTACCTAAGTTAAAATATGAACATCATTTTGTGATGCTTGTAATATAGGAAAACAAGCTCATTCGAGTCATAAAGCTAAAAACATGGTGTCCACAACTAAGTGTCTAGAATTACTACATATGGATTTATTTGGTCCATCCGCTATCCAAAGTTATGGAGGCAACTACTATACTTTGGTAATAGTGGATGACTACTCTAGGTATACTTGGACAAAATTTTTAAAGAACAAAGCGAAACCTTTAACTATTTTGAAATATTAAGCAAAAGACCCAAAGACAACTAGGAAAACCCATAGTGTCTATTAGGACGGATCATGGTAGGAATTCGATAATGAAGTGCAATTCGAGCTTTTGTGACGCTAATGGTATTACTCACAACTTCTCGGCTCCACGACTCCACAATCGAATGGGGTAGTAGAAAGAAAGAATAGAACTCTACAAGAAAGAGTCGAACCATGCTTAATGAACAATCCATACCTCAAAAGTTTTGGTGTAATGCGTTGATACTTCAACGTATATACTCAATCGAGTCTTGATTAGACCAATCTTAGGAAAAACTCCATACGAGTTATTTCGAGGCAAAAAGCCTACGTTAAATCACCTTAGAGTCTTTGGTAGTAAATGTTTATTCTTAACACTAAAGATTACCTTACAAAATTTGATCCTAAATCAACGAAGGTATCTTTTTAGGTTATTAAGCCAAATAGCAAGGCTTACGTCATATTAAACAAAGAATCAATGAAGGTAGAAGAGTCATTAAATATAAAATTTGATGAAAGTCCACCCAAACCCTCTCCACCTCTTGTCGATGGCGAGATTATAGAAAGTGAAGCCATAGTAAAAAGAAAAGATAAGTGAAGAATAAGAACCTCTAAGTGATAAAATAGTAAACATTAAAGAGTCCAAAGATCACCCCGTAGATAAAGTCATAGGAAAGCTAAGCGAGCGAACATTAAGGTCTCAAGTTCAAAACCAAAGTAGCTTGTTTTGTTTCGTTTCAACCTTAGAACCTAAGAATACACAAGAAGCCATAAAAGATGAAAGTTGGGTAATGGCTATGCAAGAAGAACTAAATCAATTTATTTCTAATGATGTTTGGACACTTGTCCCTCCACCTAGTAATCAAACCATAATAGGAACCAAATGGTTTTATAAAAACAAATTAGATGCAAACGGAGTAATGTCTAGGAACAAGGCTAGACTCGTTGCTCAAGGGTATAACCAACAAGAAGGAATAGACTTTGATGAGACCTATGCCCCCGTGGCTAGATTAGAGTCTATAAGAATACTTCTTGCGTATGCTTGTGCTAATGATATAAAGCTTTATCAAATGGATGTCAAAAGTGCTTTTCTAAATGGTGTCATAAATGAAGAAGTATATGTAGCTCAACCTCAGGGCTTCATTGATTTTGAAAAACCCAAACATGTGTATAAATTAAAGAAAGCCCTTTACGGTCTTAAACAAGCTCCAAAAGCTTGGTATGATGACTCAAGTCATTTCTAGTTAAACACAACTACACCATGGGGTTAGTTGACAACACACTTTTACTAAGAAAAGAGTCACATATAATCATAGTACAAATATATGTAGATGATATTATATTCGGATCCACTTGTCAAGACATGTGTGATGATTTCTCTAAAATCATGCATGACGAGTTCGAGATGTGTATGATGGGAGAACTTAGTTTCTTTCTTGGTCTACAAATAAAACAAGTAGAAGATGGTATCTTCTTTAATCAATCTAAATACATCAAGGAGATGTTAAAGAAATTCGGTCTAGAAGAGTCAAAACCAATTAGGACTCCAATGTCATCCGACACCAAACTCACAAAAGGCGAGGACGGAGAATCCGTTGATAATACTAAATATCGTGGCATGATAGGTAGCCTTCTCTACCTCACGGCAAGTAGGCCGGATATCATGTTTAGTGTTTGCTGTGTGCTAGGTTTCAAGAAGACCCTAAAATATCACCCTAGAAGCCGTAAAAGAATATTTAGATATATTAAGGGTACAACACAATTAGGATTATGGTATCCTAAGGGCGGGAGTAGAAACAATTGTATATCTGATTCGACCATGCGGTGATTACGTTGATAGAAAAAGTACAAGTGGGGTATGTACTTTTATGGGATGTTGTTTAACATCATGGTTCTCTAAGAAACAACGACACTTGCAATATCAACAACAGAAGCCGAGTGCGTCTCCGCCCGGCAAAGCATGCCAACAAGCACTATGGATGAAACAAGCGTTAGTAGACTCGACATCCATCTAAGCGACATAGCCATTCTTTGTGACAACAAAGGTGCAATCTACTTAAGCAAGAATCGGTATTACATTCTCGCGCAAAGCATATAGAGATTCGTCATCACTTCCTAAGAGACAATGTTCAAAGGGAACATCTCTATTGAGAAGGTTGCATCCGAAGACAACATAGCCGGCGTCCTCACCAAACCGTTGAAGCGGGAACAATTCAACCTTCTTCGTCTTGGTCTTGGCCTAATGGAACAAGCGTCATAACTTAATTGACTCTACAAGGTATGTAAACACTAGCCTTCTTCTTTACGAGTCTAGGATTCCTATTTCACGCACAACTCACAAACAATACGGAATTTTCAAAACCCAAGATAAGTATTCCATTTATAATTTTTACTACATACACATTTTAAAGAAAATCTCCTTTCAAAATGTTTTCTAAAAGGAATGATACCTTCAGTATCAATTTCACAAAAGCAATTTCTCACGTCTAGGACAAATCGCTTTTCATTATTAATACAAAGTAAAACCCGTTTCATTGCATCTCATGACTTTTGAATGCTAAAGGGAACATATAACTAATATGTGTTTTGGGTACATTCATTTAAGCAAAATGAATTAGGAGCATTGATAACACAATATTACGTACTTATGTACCAAATGTGTGTTTCGGGTTATCTCAATTAGGATTTATCTTTCTCTAGTTATTTTCCTTTTCTTTTTAGAGGTCGAAAACCGAAACTCCAAATAGTTTGCATATAGGCACACAATAGGCAAAATGTTTCAAAAAGAAAAATTTTGTCTTTGCTGAATCACCGGACCCACGGATCCCACCTCCATCTTTGGACGGATCCCTCAAGGGAAGGATCCGTGGGATCCGTGTAAGCAGTTGTTTTCAACTTCTATTTTGTCATTTTGGATGAAAAATCCACATTTGTTTTATTTTTGGGAGTATGCTCTTTAATGCTTGTGTTCTCATGATCACATGCCTTGAATTCATATCTAATCATTAGATTTTAATCCACATTTGGGTCAAGCATTCATTACAATGTGTTGTTTTCTATATATATAACTCCCAAAATACTTGCATACTCCATCTCCTTCTCACAAACACACTTCATCATGTCATCCAAAAACCCTTTAGGAGAATCATCTAGTACAAACAATCATGATATCCAAACCTTTGTACTTCCACCATCCAAAATACCGCAATCAAATGCTAGGATATCCATACGGATTAGTATCCGATCTTGTTGTTTAGCAAAACCAACCTCAAATGATTCATCCTCAACAAATAACTCACCACAAGATGCTTCCATTATAGCACCACCCTCATCACCAACAAGTACACCAACTTCATCACCACCTAAAATAACTCTTTTGGAACTCCTTGGGACTCCAACAAGATCTACCCAATCTAAAGAAAAAGAAATAGTCTTTTCAACACCCCCCACATCACCAAATACTATCTTTCAAGATCTTGAAACATCTCCACCTCTAGCTCCCATCACATTACAAGAACATCTAGGTTCTTTTCCACCACAACTTACAAACATTCCGGTTTTGATCCATATTTTCCTATTTTTCCACCACAACTTCGCATAACTCAAATCAAAACAACCGGAAAACTTCCGCACTTATTACCCACATCATTTACATTGTGAACATTGCCAATTCACTAGGAAATTGCAATAGAAGTTAGGGAAGAAATGCGTTTCATACTCAACCTCATCCTTGATCGCATCAATACCATTACTCATCAAACCTCCATCCATAACCTTATGCAAGCATGGAAGGAATCTCTACTACTATTTTTTACTTTTAGTTTTTTTTTTTTTTTTTTTTTTGTCATTTTCAAGAACAAGTCTTGTTCTTATTTTTACATGCTTGTAAGTGGCTTAACTACCACTACAATTTGTCGTTTTATTACAAGGCCTTGTTTACATACCTTGGCTCCCTATCTTGATTCTCGACAACCACAATATCATTTAAGCATGTTACTAACTCTTTTTGTAGGATTTTTTCTTCTCTTGGCGCCCCAAACTAGGGGAGCTACCGTCGAGGGAGTAAGAAATCGTGAACTACTTTCCTCCAAGGGTAAACTTTTGTTTCGACAAAAGGGGAGAGAAGTAAAACTTAGGAGCTTTCAAAACTTACATCTATTCTTAAGTTTTACTCATCATAACATTATATATTGTCATCAACAAAAGGGAGATTGTTAATACAAATAAACCGTAAAAGCGTTTATTAATATTTTGCGATCTCTTTGTGTTTTGTTGATAACATATATAATGTTGTCTTAAATATAATTATAAGGATACATGTTATTTTTGTAAAGCATTTACATATAATCTTTTAAATACAAAATGTAGTAACTAAAGCATTTGTTGTAATAGTTAATTAGGATGGGTAAAAATCACAACCCATGGATCTTAACCCATACCCAAAGAGACTTGATACAATGTATACTTAGATACATTGAATCTAGATATAACCCATGGACCAACCCATGACCCATAACCAAAAACCCATGGGCAAGAGGGCGTTCCACGGATCCCTAGCTTTGTGCTAGCCGGATCCCAGTGGAAGGATCCGTGGGATCGTGAGAACGATGAGAAATTTGCCTATAAATGAGAGCCATTTCTTCATTCTAACTCACCCTCTTCTTACTAAATCTCATATACACTCTCATTCTCTTAACATATAGATCACTTGATCTAGAGAGTTGTTCTTCTTTCTTTCTATTTGTGATCCTCATATAGGTCCTTCTAAAGGCGAGATCACGAGCATTCTACAAGTCATCCAAGCAAGGGGTCCTTGATTGATTTGTCACTCCATAAGATTTACGTAGCAAAGATCTTGTATTTGATATTTCACATATTTGTTGTGTAATAGTTGTGTTGGTTTGGTCCACCGTACTACGGACTCGGTATCTAGCTTTGTCGGATAAAGTGTAAGCAACGTTGTGAAGGCTTCTCCGCCAAGTGAAGGAGTTTGTTGACATAGTGCTTGAACTCTCGAGTAGGTGACTCGGGGAGTGGAGTAGGGCAAGGAAGGTGTCCTTGTGGCGAACCACTATAAATCGGTTGTGTCATTTCTATCCTTATCTTTATTTATTTGCTTGCACTATCATTAGATCTATCGTTCTCAACATCCATACGATTTCACATAATATCGGATCTAAAGTTTTGAAATCAACTTAAAATCGGCAAAACTATTCAACCCCCTTCTAGTTTTCCACACTCTTTAATCAGTTTATATTCTTGCATTTCAAAGTGCATTTTGGAATCAGTGGAATCTTATCAAATGGCGTGAAGGTCAAAAATTGATTTCTGATATGAACAACCAACGAGTTACATGGTTTTTTTACACATAAATAATATATTTGACACACTAGTAATATATATGATTTTTGTATAACGTTCATGTGTACTAAACCGGTTGTGACCCGTTACTAACAACTTGACACCTCATTTCGCAGGTCTTGCATTCAAAACGAAGTGGCAAGCCAAGAGAAAATCACTAGGGAAAACTTATGGCAAGCCAAAAGGAAGTGCTCGCTAGGTTCCTTTTTTCTTTGTCTAGTGAAATCATAGTTTAATTCTTAGCTAGCTTATGTATAGTTTTGTAGATGATCATGTGTTCATGGTTTTTGAACCTTTTTGGCGAATTTGGAAACTTATGATTATGTTAGCGATTGATGGTTATATATGATATTATATTTAGCGAATTTGTGTTGTTGTAGCATAAAACGAGTTACGAAAATAGGTTGTTACATTGTAGATTTTTTCGAAAAATTACATTGCGACAAATTGCTTCAAAAGGTAATTCTTTGCAAAATGGTCGAAAGCTTTCGAGGGACATGTCCCGTGAAAGTGTAAACCATAAATTTATTACCTCACTTTCCGGGGACATGTCCCCGTAAAAGTCTGATTAATTATTTTAATCACGTAATTAGCTAATTAGCTAATAATTTGAAAATACTTTCCCAGGGACTTGTCCCCGCAAAAAGTGCCGCGTCGGACGTGTTTGACGGCGTGAAATAGCTGGGACCCACATGTCCCGGTAAAAGTGGACTTCGTCCCGGGAAAGTATTCGAGAGGTATTGCGGGGTCTTTTCGGAGGACATGTCCCGGAAAAGGTTCGTAAGGGACATGTCTCCGAAAGCCACGAAATTTCGCTGCGGCGGCGATTGTAGTGCCCTCTCAAACTCGCGTGCTACATTGAGAGTTTGACAAAAACATTCAAATCGAGACAGACGATGTGAGCGGAAGATCGAGCGAGCGGCGACAAATCTGATTCGGTGAGCGAGATCCGAATAGAGGTAGACGAAAGCGAAGCGTGACGAGATACAAACTCAGCGGCAGAGAGATCCGAACAGAGGTAGACGAAGAGCATATTCAAGCGAGACAAATTGAGGCGGCAGATTCGAGCGGGCAGATGCGATTGAGCAGTTGATTCAGATAAAACCAAATGGAAGCAGTTGCAGAACCACGTGTGAACCACATGTAACCAAACTAATCACCAGGCATAACCAAACCAAATTCGAAACCAACCAACTTGAAACCCGATGCTAGATATCCGTACCACGACAAACGAGACTATCAACCATCGAAACTCAAACAAATTTAAACATTTTTTTTTACCAAATACCGATGTGAATACTAATAATACTAATACCAATATCAAACCAATTTCCAACATTACAATAGCGACATCGATGCGAATACTAAACATAACCATTAAACCCTAACCTCCAAAATCAAAACAATCCATTATTACCTTTCTAACAAATTGAACTAGATCCAACATATTTACCTTTATTGAATAAACATAAGTCATCTTGAACAGCTTTTTAACAAATCAGATAATCGAACCAGATATAATATATTTACCTTTATAACAAATCGCTAACCCCATATTCATAATACACCAAATAATATTATATTTAAATCGAATTCATAAGTAAACCAACCGACTTATGAAGAATTTCTCCTCAATATTTAATTCAAATAATCAATTGATATAATCAACTGACCCATGCTGGCATATTGTATTTATGTTGCATCTAGTCCATCTAATCAAAACTTACAAATCAAATTGTTTTATGAATTCAACAGTTAACGACAGTTAATTTGGCGACACGACAAAGCGAACAATCAAACTTTTTTTTTTATTTTTCATATTCAACCGAGCTCTGATACCATGTAGAAATCAAAGGAATACTGAAAACGCTATAATAATCAGATTCAATTATAACTAAAATATTACAATACATTAAATAGAAAAGACACAAACAAAACCCTAACTATTAAACGGGCTTAAACAAGTGGCTGAGCCAATGGGCCTTATTAACTAACACAACCCTTTTTCACCTTATTGTTAAAAATACTCTTATAGACAATAGCTTGATTTATCTAAGGTTGATGATTCAAATTACCAATTTGGTATAACATAGCTTTACTCAACAACAACAATAACAATACCCAATTTTGCAACAGCGGTATGGGAAGGTGAGATGTTAATGCTCACACCCCTACCCGAAGATCAAAGGACTACTTATAGAAAGACCCTCGACAAGTGCGTGTGTGCAAGCGAACAAACAAAATGTAAGGAGTGTGACAGGAAAGAGGCAGTGATATAAACGAAAGCATATAAAGCAAAAACATACACGCGAGCAAAGACATATACGCATACATACAAAGAAATAATGGATCATGCAGACCATCTAAGAGATACAAACATACTAGCAAAAAGGGATAGAGCTTAACAAGCAAACAAAAGCCGAAAACGCATAAAAGTAAGAAAACATAGAGAGAAGTGTTCTAAAAGGCAAAAAGGGCCTACGCTCAAGCTACCATGCAACTCTACACTTATACGCCTTACTCATCTACCATAATCCTATATCTTCATGTGTTGCTATCAGATATCATGTTCTCGGACAATATAAGCTCTTTCATATTAAGCTTCATCATGTCCTCTCACCTGAGCTTTGGTTTACCCCTTCTCCTCAAGTCATCGACAGTGATAAAATCCACTCTCTTGACAGGTAGTGACTGTGGTCTCCTCATGACATGCCCAAACCATCACAATCGTCGTTTTCTCTCATCTTGTTGATTATAGTCGCAACTTGTAGTACACTTAAAAAAAACTTCATTCGGGATTATGTCTAACATAGCTTTACCACAAGTTCATTTAAACATCCTCATTTCCACCACTTCCACCTATTTTCTTGAGTCTTCGTTAACGGCCAACACTCTGACTTGTACAACATAGTTGTCGAATCGCCACTCTATAAAATTTTTCTTTCAACTTTAACTGTAGATGGACATTCTTGTCACATTGGATTCATGTGGTCGTTCTCCACTTCAACCATCCTGCTTGTATGCGGTGTCTTACATCATCCTCTATCCTTCCGGATATATGAATCACATATCCAAGATATCTAAAGTGCTCATTTAGATGTAGGATATGTTCACCTATGCAGATTTCTGCTTTCTCATTCCTCTTGAAGTCGCAACGTAGGTATTTTGTCTTCTCCCGCTGACTCATAAGCCTTTGTCTTCTAGTGCCTCCCTCCACTACAACATAACTACTACAACATAACTTTCCTGTTTTTGGTAAAACGAATATATAAACCAAACTCTAATAACGTGAAACAGAAAAATATGTCTCTGTATCAATTCTCATATACAAGGAACTTTCTCAATCAATAATTGTCTTTCTTTTTATTTTATTTTTTGAAAATTTTAAGGTTGACTTTGTTATACGGTAGTCAAAGTATCAAGGTTCTGCTTAAAGCCCGGCCCAGATAATATTTTCAAGCCCATACACAGCTAGCTATTAACCTGGATTGATGCATATCTTTAGTTGCAATCCATGTTGTTATGATAACACTATTAGAAATTATAATAAAAAAATACAACATATTCAGCTTGGCGAATACAATGGTTGTTCAATGCATGGCAATTAAATCTCCTGTTTGCATTCCAACATTTCCCTTGTTGCATCGTTCTAATAATTTGATTAGTTTTAAGGTAACCACTTTTTCACCCCTTTGTTTTTAGTATGATAGTTTTTTTTCCTTCGAACTATTATGATCAGTTATCTAAAATCTCATTGTACGCAATTATGTTTAATTCATTCAGGAATCAAGGTTGTTATCTTTTCCTTTATCGAGCCTTAATCACGCTGCTAGCGGCAGGGTCACAACTAGGGTTAGTTTCTTTATGTTTATAATTACAGTTTATGCGAATATGAATTCCATACATATGCTCCCGCATGTCCTAGCTGCTAATTATTGAATCTAGTGTAGTAGTTAATAATTTTGATATATGCTCTATTGGGGATGGATTTGAAGCAGAATACTACATCTGTCAGCTTCCATTGTCGATCTACAAAATATGCAAATCGGGCAGAGACTAGTTCGTTTGGTATGCATTTATTTTAGTTCCTTTTTCGCTCCTACAAACATATATTTGTCTTGTACTTTATACGATATTCTCGTTGATTATTTTGGCAGAGGGAGATTTTGGACTACGGAAACAGTTTTTTCACGATTTGCAGACTCAGTGGTTCAAATGCATGCTGTTTCCTTTCGATCTAATAAAGCATGCCTTGTCTGCCATTTCAAAGTGTGTGGCCTTGGGAGTTGTTTCATCACTTCATCTCGATTCGCATAAGACAGAACCAACAAATGTATCATTTAACGAATTATTGAGTGTTGATGATATCATAGTCTTTTGTTGCACATTACTTGCTTATGACCTTAGTTAGATCATCTTTGAAATTGTTAATTCTGCATTTGAACTTTGTAGATTATATCTATACTACACGGAAATAGTGGATACAAGAACTTTATGCCAAAGTTACCAATTGGGGTTTTGCTTTATGGTCCTCCAGGAACTGGAAAAGGTACATTGGCTCATGCTATGGCTCATGCTATGGCTCGTGAAGCTAAAGTGCCTTTTTTCTGCGTTTCTGCCTGTTATATTCGAAGGGGAGATGTTATGATCAATAGCCTTTTCAATGAGGCCAGAAGATGCTCACCATCCATCATCTTCATTGATGATGTAGAGGAGATTGCAAGCCAACAAGAAAATTGTGAATCTGACCCTAATTTAATCAAGGTACACAAAATAATATGAAATACAGCCTTAGCGGTTAAACAGGTAATTTGTTTATAGATGATCATGTAATTTTGTCGTAACTATAATGTATATAAAACACTCTAACCATAACTATTGGTAGTGGATATATAGGAAGACTCAGCTCCTTGGTTCTTGTCTTGTTGCTTTCCCGCTTAAACCCATACCTTAAATCATTTTAGCACTAAAAATCTATGGTATATTACTATATTGATCTGCAATTTAGTTTCTGGTTTTTCGTGATATTATAGCTTCACACCGAGATGGATAAGTGCAATAAGGATGGAAGCATGGTGGTGGTTATAGTTGCTATTGATAGTCCTGAGACACTTGATTCAACTTTTATGAGTTCTCGCCAGTTCTACAAGAAATTTCATGTGGCTAAACCAGACGAAGATTCTAGGCGAAAAAAGGCTGGTTTTTGTTTTAAAGATCTCATTATGGAGGAAGACAAAGAAGCCATTTGTAACCTTGTTGCTTCTCAAACCGCGGGCTTATGTTGGGCCCATCTTGAAAACATAGCCATTGATTCTAGAGTAGCCGCCAAGTATAGAGGTTTGTTATAAATATTAAGAAGCTAGCTTTCTTTTACATATTGATTAATACATCCTAATAATGTATCTGATCTATATTGTTCTAGGAGGTGGCCATGTGACAGTAGATGATGTTCGTGAAGCTATTCGAGGTTACGATGAGTTTATCAAGATTTTGAAGATGATAGAATTACACAATATAACCCCTGTGACTCATAGTTTGGATCTCAAAACAAGTCTTTCAATTCCATTTGGTTCATCCAACATTCCAACAATGGCTTATAAATATATTAGTATGCGTGAAAAATCAACCATCTGTTAGTGAGGCCATACAGCAATGTTCATATCACTTCAAATTAGCGATATGCTGGGCAGTCTATTTAGTTGAATTCCTTTTTAAATGGCAAACATCAAGCGTAAGCTGTTCTCATATAGTTTGAATGCAAAGGAAGAGATGTGCCAAATCTTTAAGCACGTCTCCAATGTTCAACATCTTTGATATGTATTTACAGTAACACTGTTCCATGATGCATAATCTATAATTATTTCCACCTATTTCGGCTAACTTATTATGAACATTTCAACTTTAATGCATCAATCTATTCTTAACCCGTTTCCTTTATACCCATTCTCACATTATATAACTTTTCAACTGGTTGAGCAACACTAGGATTTTTCCTAAGCCGGAGTACTGAAACGAAAGAAAAGAAAATGAAGCCATATGGGCATTTGGTTCATGGAATTTTAAATTCTGGGTAATTTTAAATCCTAGAAATGGAAATTCTCTTGTTTCTTGTTTGGTTGGAGCAATTTGGAGGTAATTGAGGCATGAGTTGAGATCAATATAGAACTCGTATTCTTATGAAACAAATGAACCAATTATAAGCCTCCATTTTTATCTAAATTAATAAAAAATCATTTTCCACCTTTTTTTAAAAGCAACATATCTTACAAACGGTAAATTTTCAAACTATAAAAATCTGCTATCTCGTAAGAATTAAATTATCTTTCATAGATATGCACTTTATATATTTTAAACAAACATTTTTTCAAAATTCCGTCCAAAAAATCATATATGATTTTTACAATCATATATGATTTTCAAAAATCATGTATGATTCGATTTTTATGAATCATATATGATTTTCTGAATCATATGATTCTCAAAATCATATATGATTAGTAAAAATCGAATCATATATGATTTTCATAAATCATATATGATTTTGTTGACGAAATTTTGAAAAAAAAGTGGTTAAAATATATAGTAGTCGCATATCTATGAAAGATAATTTAATTCTCGTCGCGATGGTATAATTTTTATCGCGTAACGATTAACGGTTTGCGAGATATTTAATTTTTGAAAAAGGGTGAAAGTTTATCGTAATAAAAAATGAATGGCTATTATTGGTTCGTTGGATGCATGGTAATTTGAGATCATATTGAACTTTTTGCCTTGAGGGCATTTAAGATTAGAATTACTTGTCATGTGTGTTAGGTTACCCCGCAGACATTAAAATGCTTTGAAATTGCTAATGTAGGGGAATTTTAAATTCCTTGATGGAGAGAAGGATTTCAATTTGTATTTTTACTTAACCATTTAAAATGTGTAAAATAGACAAATTTACCTTTAATTATAGTCAAACGTTGTTCTTTATTCCATAAAAAAAGTTTTCATTCATTTTCATGAGTGTTCTTCGTAGATATCTCGGTTGATCATTTGTTCCAAGTAATATGGTTTATTGGTTGAACTTTTTTTTTTTTTTTTTTTTTTTTTTTTTTTTTTTTAAATAAAAGTTTGTCATATACCACCAATTTCATTCATAAATTTATATATATTTATTTTTACTAAATAGGAGTTGAAATTTCAATTTCTACTTATGTCTAACAACCAAACATGTGACAGATTATAAATTCCATAATTTGAAATTTTCAAAATTGAAATCTTTTAGAATTTCTAATCTTCGAACCAAACGCCCCCTTATGTATTTGGTTGTTAAAATTTTGTCTATTTTACACACTTTGACTTTTGGTGGATAAAGATAGAAATTGAAATTCATCACTCGTTCATGGAATTTGAAATGACCCCATTTAAACCATTTCATGGAAAGTAAATATCTCTCAATAAGCTAACCAAACAGATTTGAAATGGAATTTCAATTTCAAATGCACCAAATTCCTCCGATCTACTCTAGCCAAAGAATCGATATTATTCTAAGGGATAATTCTATATATCGCAATCTAAAAATCAAATTGTCATATATAACTAAAATACTGGTCTTGAATCATGATATCTGATGTAATTAAAACATGTTTTGGGTAAATATGAAATTATAATCTTAAGTTAGGTAAATATATTATTTTAAAACTATACCCTTGTTATACTTTAGAACTGGCGAGTTTAGTAATCATTTTGATTTTTGGCAGCTCTCATATAAGTTTTTCTTATTTTCTTTTTTTTTAAATAATAAAAATAGAAACAAAAACAACTTGTGAACACGAATTATTTATTTATTTATTTTTGTACACCTTATTTCTATTCTCTTGAAAATCTAACTCGCTTGCGAAAGATTTGCTTTTAACTTCCCATCTTGATTTTCCAAGTGAACGGAGAGAGGTTTGTCTCAATAAGCCGTGCAAAAGAAAGTGATAGATTTTTTTTTAAATGTGTTTAAATATTGCTTCATTCTTCATTTTAGAAAAGCAACCGTGCAAAAGAAAGTACAGATAATTGTAACTCATGTTTTTTTAGAAGGAATTGCATATATACCCCTAAAACTTAAAAACTTGCATATTTCTCCACAATACAAGTTTTATTGCACAATGTACAATGCAATTTAAGCTTATTTTGAGTATATATGCAAATATCTGAGTTTTAGTAGGTATATATACGATTGTCCATTTTTATATAGATTAGAAGGGTACCAGCATAATCTGTTGTAGTCTTACGATGATATTTTGTAGCGAATAAATGTTTTTCATTTTTACGCCTAATTGAGTAAGTTTCTCTCTTTCAACTCCAACTTCTTCCCGACTACTAAAGAAAACTCATAAAATATATCAAAATGGATGTTGAATTAAAGAGCACAAAATTTTAAAAATATGGTGAAATTAGATCATAAAAAATTAAGCGGATTAAAGATATTTAAATTTAAAATAAAGGTGATTAATTAGTTAGGAAGTACGTATGTCACCCCATTATTAGAGCTCTTTATTTTAGTTTGTTGAGCTCCTCCATTTTTGTTATTTTTAGTTGAGAGAAGTGACATGTCACTTTCAATGATTAGATTCTTTATCTTATTTTTTTAATTCTTTCCATAATAAGCGAGTAAAAAGTCGAATTTTAAGCCTTCTAATTTTAGAAGGCCTAAATGCATTATAAAGTAGTATAGATATTCTAGTTATAAATTTGACAGGTAGTTTTTTCTTATCTACTTTTATTCCTAAATAACCTCTATTTGAACTAAGGGCGGCAATTCTTTACATAATGCAAAAATCAACACGAAAATAAACATATTTGAGTTGAAGATAAACGTTTTTGGGTCAAAACATGTCAACTCGTCTAGCATGCGCAATAAGCAACTAAACAAGGTGTGTTTAATTTGGAAAAGTGTTAAACATGTTGGATTGTGAACATATTTTATAAACGTATGTCCGGATCGAACTCGAGCCTATAGGATCGCACGCATTACGTTTAAAGATTCAATTTATATAATTAATATTCATTATTTCACGAAAAAACCACTTATCCCACATCAGAGGAGAGATGGTTTTTACTAGCTATGAGAAACCTATATAATGAACCCCTTTAGCTTTCATTATTCTTATAACTTAAAAAACCTTACAAGTCTATCTTCTCTTCTCTTTTATCACCAATTGATATCCTCCCAAAGAAAGGCAAGGGTTTCAGTTTTGGTTGTTGGAAACTAAAGATTGATTTGTTTAGTGATCGAGAACTAGCATTCTAATTGAATTGCTATAACAACGTGTGCGGGAGAACGTAAAGAAATCCTACTTGGATTTTTAGTGGTGAAGTAATCGACTTATCCATAATTCGATTTATATAAACCCTAATTTTGGGTTTATTATGTTCTTGATCTTAATTGGGGATTTTTCTTAAACCTTAATTATCGTGGAAGCTAACAAGGTACGTTTACTTTTAAGGTTAGTTGTATATGGCTTGTAAGTTTATTGGCTTATACAATGAGAATAAACTTATAAAGCATAGGCTAATGAGCTTTATTTTTTTTGCTTCTTTATTTAACTTTTTAAAATCATTTTCTTCACATTTTTTTTATCATAAGCTAATATAACACACATCTTGTTATAACTTATATACTATAAGTCATAAATTCTTTATTAGACAAAAACCGCTTATTAGACTTGAGCTTAAGATCAAAAAAACACTTTGACAAACAATCGATAACATCAAATCTAGCAAGTCTCTTTACAAATACACTCCGCATAAAGTTATTTCTAAAATTTAATGGGGCCACCAATTGCTACGGATGGAAAAAACACTCAAAATCGACCAGAAAAACCGATACCCGAACCGATTGGGTGAGGTTTGGAGGCGGGTTAGCAGGTTTGGATGCGGATTTAGGTATTGATAATTTTTTTTAGTCGGGTACGGGTTCGATGACGGCAGTTGGTAATACCAACACCCTCACCTCGCGCGCGGATTACCCGTACCCGTACCTATATCCATACCCGTTTCATTGCTATTATAATTAATTAGAGTATATATATATATATATATATATATATATATATATATATGATTTTGCCATTATACTTTTATATAAGTATTTCCATTATCTAACATATTTGGATTTTGTGCATGAATTATTACAAACGTTAAATCGTTTGATATTATATTCCTTTTCATTAACATATATATATATATATATATATATATATATATATATATATATATATATATATATATATATATATATATATATATATATATATATATATATATATATATATATATATATATATCCGGATCGATTGAGAAGGTTTTTATTTTGAGAAGATTGAAGGTTTTCAAAATGATAGATTTTAACTTTGATTCATATTTTCAAGCGTAAAACTCATTTTAATGTGATTAAAATTCAAAATGTGTAAAAAAATTTTGAATCAATGTTAAAAATCTCTTGATTTTGCGATATATGTAGATTACTGAATCATCTGTACAAATTTAATGAATCATCATCATAACTCGATTTTAACAATGATTTGTGAATCAAATTTGTAATTTATAGATTCGATTCACCATAAAATGATATTTACTTGTGAAACAAATAAAAAACATGAATCGATTTGCTCAAACAAAGATTTCTCAATCTTCTCAAAATAAAAACATTCTCAATGGAACCGGAGCCTATATATATATATATATATATATATATATATATATTTACTTATATATGAGGCTAAGTACGAGTTGTACTTGATGCTTTGAAGCATGTACAATGACATGGAAATGCCACTTTAATGCCACCTCAATGCCACGTAAATGCTACCTAAGCACATCAATGATGACATGGCACACACATTTCATGAATTTTTTAGAAATTAGTAAAAAATTTTGAACCTTACAAGAATCGAACCTGAGTCTCTACATCCATAAAAGAAGACTCCACCCACTGAACCAACCCAGTATTTGTGATAGACATAAGAAAACAAATGGATATTCAACATAATCACTTACCATCTTCATATATCAAAACTGAAAATCCTACTATATCAGTATTTCCAAATTCACA
Organism: Chrysanthemum lavandulifolium; assembly: GCA_022545495.1. Classification (NCBI taxonomy): domain Eukaryota; kingdom Viridiplantae; phylum Streptophyta; class Magnoliopsida; order Asterales; family Asteraceae; genus Chrysanthemum; species Chrysanthemum lavandulifolium. The sequence continues at coordinate 174,585,506 of CM040242.1, read as the reverse complement.
TTTATACCACATTCAATGAGAAGAGCGGATTTGATTAATTTTAAATATTCAAAATCAACATTTACACTAAAAATCACATAAACTAATCTAAATCAATCACAAACCCTAATCTTCTTAGAACCTGTACCCACAAGTTAACATGATCACGATTCAAATAATCCAAATCACAGGCTTGATTAGGGTTTATATTGTGATAAATTAAGTGACAAATTCAGTTTATGATTGTGTGTTTCACGATTCTGATTCAGGATTATCAACAAAATGACAAAGGTATGCTATTGGCTTTTACAATTTTTTTTATATGATGACATGTATATTGATTGATTTGCTTTTATGTTTTATCACCAACTGTTTGACAAATTGAGTATGTAGGCTGGATAAGTTACATGTTAGCAAGCTAATTAGTGTTTTGTTCATTTTAGGCATGATGCATATGAAATAATCCATTGAGGTGCCCAATGTTCATTTTGATCAAGGTCAGTTTTTTTTGTATTTTTAGCACAAAATGTTTTACTTGAAGATTTATATATGTTATTTTTATTTTTGTTCAAGCTTAGATTTAGGGATTTATATTTGTTGTTGTTATTTCCAATCAATATGATCAATTTATTTTTGAAAATCATATCACAAAAATCACGGATCATTTGAAAACAAAAAAAAATCAATCAATTAACCCACTTATGAACTAAATCCATGAGGAGGAGTAATTTCGGCACTCAGAAGCTAATCAAGAGAAAAAATGATGCAGAAAATGGTTAAAAAAAAGTTTCAAATTATAAGATGGTTCAACCGTCAAATGCTTGTTGAAATGGTTTGTAAAGGATTCAATTGGAGGTATAGCATATCTTTCTGGGAATCATGTAAGTATTCACACTGGGCATTATAATCTTTGTATAAAAGGATTTCGTGCTTCTACAGGTACCCACGACTCCTTTTTCACTTTTCTTTAATGTTGGTATGCTCCTGTTACTGCGATGGTTGCGTTTTTTTGACAAACAAATTGGTAAGAAACTAAATGTTTGTGATTCATTTACACCTTATCACGAATCTACGATGGCTTCCTCTTTTCTGAGCTTTTATTCCCATCAGGTATGGTGACAGGCCCCTTAATTTTTGGAATACCAACGTGCGAGTATTTTTGCTCATTGTATAGATGTGAATGTACAATGCACCAGTGACTCAGTTCCTCCGCGTGCCAACGCCGATTGCGTATAACTGTTTACTAGAGGTCAGTTGTTGTATACGTTTACTTCTTTGTCAGTATCACCATGGGATGTGTTATCTTCCAAATAACAGTTATTTTTGGCAAAATATTTGCAGGTAATTTATTTTTGTCTTTTTTATGTGGTTTCCTTTCTCATTGGGTCAAATATTTGTAGCTAAGTATATTCCGTTTTTCACGCTATTGTACCTGTTCATGCGGTCGGTGCCAAAAAAGAAATGTTGAGACTGTACAACTTTTGTAGTATGACCACTATTTTTACATGTTCTTTCATAAGCGGAGGTCGGTAAGCTACTAAAGCTGCAGCTATCCGAATGACCTTTGATAACATGGTTCGATCGCCAAATAATGCTCGAAATGGTTTGTACAGATTCAATTGGAGGTATAGCATATCTTTTCGGGAATCATGTAAGTATTCACACCGGCATTATAATCTTTGTATAAAAGGATGACTTATCTTCCACCTTCTACTGGTCCGTGACTCCTTTTTCACTTTTCTTTGGTGTTGGTACGTGCCTATTGTTGCGTCGTTGCATTTTTGACAAACAAATTGGTATGAAACTAAATGTTTATGATTCATTTACACCTTATCACGAATCTAATGGCTTCCTCTTTTGAGCTTTTATTCCCATCGTATGGTGTGATGACCCTTAATTTGTGAAATACCAACTTGCGAATGAATTTGGAGAAATTAAAATCTTTGAAGATAAGACTTACAAGGTATTTCTTTTATTTTCCGGCGATGTTTTTTTAGCATTTGTTTTATATATCTCCTTGATACACTACTAACAGATGTGTTGCGTAAACTTTTTGGGGACTGTATCAATAAGGGCATTGGATGACAAACATCAGGCTACCAACGTGGCTTATAAAGCTATTGGTGATTATGGTTTTAGATGGTAAAAATCAATTAGTACTTCATTCTTTATTGTAGATATTTAAATATGTAACATTTTCCAGATATTCTTTTGGTTGTTGCAGCCAACGGATTCCGATAGAGAACCATGATCACCTTTACAACTTGCCTGCTTTTCGTTAATTTTTCCAGGTATGTTGTTATTATTTGGCTTGCAAGATAAATTAGCTTATTCAAAACAAATATTGAATTTGAACTTGATAAATGGGTGAACTTTGGGGTGTTTGGGATATTTTGGAAAATTAATGTCTTCTATATTGCAACAAGATGGAATACCAACTTACATAATTTGAAAATGTAGAGGAAATAAGTACAATCATTGGTATCTCAACTACATTTTTTGTACCCTTTTTTGGAGTCACGAGGATCAGCACTTCAAACAGAACTTTGGTCAACCTGGTCATAGGTAATCTACGACTTCTTTTTCTTCTATCGATGTCGAAATGCTAGCTAAAATTAGATGTTTGTTATATGCCGTAGAGTTGTCTCCTGATTTGTGGCGGCTCGATATGAGTTAAACACCACACCAAATCAGTGTATTTATTAATTATGGGTGTGGTAGTATCACGTCTAGGACCCTGGGTGTTTGATCTATCGGTCATCCAACAAATGCAGGTGACTTCTAATCCTGCAATTTGTATAAAACGATTAAATTTGATTTCCCTAACTTTAGCTACCATTTTTTAAACAAGATATGAGTTTAAAAAAAAACACCCTAGAAGAAGCAAGGAAATTGGTTTAACAGAGTTTTGAAAATTATGTTGGGAGTAACGTTAATTTCAAGACACCCTGGCATAGACCGAACTGTTAATTTTGGGCATTTTAAGGTTTTCTATTCCTCCCTTTTGTTTGGCGATTGATATCATCATATAATATTCTATATATACATTAAAATGCTACGCCGGTGGCTGTAAAATATTATTTTAGTTGGGCCGGTTTTAATAGCAATCAAGTGTTTTCACAATTAGCCCAGGGAACAATGAATTTGGTTGAAAGAATGAATTTGTAACGTTGTATGTGCATACAGGTGGTGGCCCCACTGATTCTGGATTTTGGAAGCGAGGTCATATGTAGAGATACCGGAACTTCTTTGATCCAAGCGGGATGCCCTATAGAAAATCAGTTGAATGACCATGTTGTTGGTCATCCTGAGATTGCATGTATTGGCAGCGCGGGCACACAACAGCAAACTCCAGAACAATGGATGTTGCAATTTGAAGGTGATGCGATGTCCTTCTTTGTGTACTCCATGTTTTGCATGAAATGGTTTCATACTAACCTCACAATTCTGTTCATTGTAGGAGGGATGCTTACTGGTACATGCACGACAAATGCTTCTAAGAACACTGTCAGGAACCGTGTGGAAAACTAGAAGGGGAGGGGGTTGAATAGTTTTACCCATTAAAACTTGGTTTTAAACTATTTAGATCGACTTATGTCAATCTATTTAAATGTGTGTGTTTGATGTTGATAGACAAGCATATAGATAAAAGATAAAGAGTAAGAAGCACAAAACCACAACGCGAGTATTTATAGTGGTTCGGCTACAAGGACACCTTCCTTGCCCTACTCCACTCCCCGAGTCACCTACTCGAGAGTTCGTAATCACTACACAACACAAACTCCTTGTGGCGGAGAAGCCTTTACAACGTCGCCTACTCTTTATCCGGTACAAGGCTAGATACCGGGTTCTTCCACGAGGTAGAACCGAACCTATCACAACGTCGCCTACCCTTTATCCGGTACAAGGCTAGATACCGAGTTCCATTACAAAGGAGGAACTACTACCCAACACTACACAAATCCTATCCCTAAGGAGATCCACTCCTTATGACAACATCAAGAAGGATATCAATATCCTTTGACCCAATACAAATCTATCTTGTACATCGACACACAATATGGAACGCATACCTTAGGCACCTTTCACTAATGCCTTTGACTCGACTTCTAGGCACCCTTCACTAATGCCTTTTGACTTGACTTCTAGGCACCCTTCACTAATGCCTTCAACACGGACTTTCGGCACCTTTCACTAATGCCTTTACTTTGACTCTTTGACACTTTTCACTAATGTCTTCGTCTTGACCCTTTAGACATCTTTCACCTATGTCTTCGACACTACACTTCTAATGAGAAATAAAAGAACTATCAACAAGATACCATTTGTAGTCTTGATGATGACGGCTAAGCGACCCATGGACTTGAGCTTGCTCGACTTCAAGAGGTGGTGATCTAGCCTTTAAGAGGAACCTAGAGAATCACACAAACACAAAACTACATACAAAGATCACTTGGATCTGTGGTTAGAGAGTTTACAACTCAAAGAGAAAATATGTGAAAGGGTGAGTTACAATGAAGAAATGGCTCATTATTTATAGAGGAAAATATATTCTTGCTCCACGGATCCTTTACTTGAGGATCCGTCCGATAAACTGGGGAACCGTGGACGCTCCTCTTTGCCCATGGGTTTTGGGTCATGGGTCATGGGTTATGGGTCATGGGTCCTAGACTTTGGACCATGGATATCCATGTAGATATAATGTATCTTCTAGATGCAATGCATATAGTCCATGGGTTATGGGTTAGCTCCATGGGTCATGGGTAATACCCATTTATGACTTATGCATGATGTCATGCAATGGGTTATGGGTTATGCTCCATGGGTATGGGTCATGGACTTTGGGTTTTACCTAACTACATTCAATGTATTTAGTCAATGGGTCAAATACTTAAACTTCTACCCATTTATATTACCCATTATAATACATACTAAATATGTACATATCTACCCAATATGTAAACACTAGTTGTTGTACATATGCATTACTAAATCATAAAAGCACTATTACTTGTTTAGTGTTTTATATGAAAAATGTAAGTGTGTTAGTAAACTATTGGCTCAAACCATTTACGTATTTTATTTGTTTCGTTAAAATGATTTTACATTTGTTATCGACAAAACATTAGAAGATCGTAAAATATAAATAAACATTTTTACATCTTATTTGTATTAACAATCTCTCCCTTTTTGTTGATGACAAAACATAAAATTATTTTAAGGAAAAACTAAAATTCGTAAAAGTTTGAATTTGAGTTTTTACTTTCTTCTCCCCCTTTTTGTTGAAACAAAAAGAGCGTCGAAAAGAAACTAACACCTTGTTTTAAGAAAAACATGTGAAAGAAAAATATGAAAAATAGAGAGTAAGTGAGGAGAAGAATTCTCGACTTAGCTCCCCCTTGACGTGTCCATCCCTTTGTGAGGGCGTCAAGTAAGAAGAAACACAAAACTAGTGCATTGCAACTATGTTTGCAAATGGATTCGTCTTTGTGACGACTATGCTCCCCCTTGATGATTGCAATTTTGCAAGAAGGACAACATGTAATCCTATGTGAATGATATTGCAAATGATTTTTGCAATATTTTGCTTTGACACGAAACTCCCCCTAGCTAAGGGTGTCAAAGTCTTCATGTGTATATTGAAAATCTACAAAACAAAGGTTAGTAAACAGGTATATAATGCATAATTTCCTGCAAATAAGACTCAAGTTAGTAGTAAACAAGTCTTATGTTGCATGGATCCCACAGTTCCCTCTTTGGAGGGATCCGTCTAGGAAAAATAGAGGGATCTGTCTATCTAAAAGTTTAAGACAACAATGGTGATGTGAACAAATGATGTTAACATCAAAATGAGATATGTAATAAGGCACCAAACATATACTCAAGACAATATGGCATAAAACATGTAATTTCATTCAATAAAAAATATGAGAAATGATCTACAAATCTCTAATACTATGAGAATGATTTAAACATGAAATAGGATTCCTAAACTATCTAAGTTAAAATTAAGACTAGGACACCACTTAAATCCTTAAGCTCACGGTTTTTTAGGTTTGTTGACTTCATCGAAACGTTCGAGGAGGTGATAAAACATGAAACATTGCTCTTCACGTAGTTCATGTATTAAGCCTTTAGCGTGTTGACAATGATAGCAATCTTTGTCATGGCTCGGAAAAGGTGGTGGGAATGGAGTGGCATGATGTGGAGGATCAAGTGAAGAGGGTTGAGGATCCTCAAACAAAGGAGGGATTGGTGGAGGCACATTCGAAGATGGATCAACAAAGGATGATGGTGGAGGTAGAGAGGTGTCAACTTCCATGTGGTCGGGTGGTTGACTTTGATTATTCCTCATAATCCAAAATGGACCATTTGAGGGAAATGGAGAAAAGGATACCGGTGTAAGTGTTGATTCAACACTTTGATTTTGTTGCACAATCTTCTCTATTGAAGAGAGTGTCGGCAATGGTGGAGGATGGGATGGCCTAAGAGGCAAGTCCTCCAAGTTGTAGAGATGTGGAGATGAATGTGAAGTGGTAAATGATATGGCTCTAGGCACCAAAGGTGATGGTTTAGTGGAAATAGGAGTGTTTGGTTTAGGGGGTATAGTGGTGTTTGGCATTGGTAGTTTTGTAGGAACAATCCTTTTGGGGATTGGTTTGATAGGTGGAGGGGAGATCCTACCATTTGTGGATTTAACGGGAGATGATTCGGTTGAAGAAATTTCGTGAACAACACGAGAAAGTTTCTTGGGTGGTCCTTTGGTGGATGAGTTACCACTAGAAGCTTTCCTCATGATGAGATGATAAGAGAAATTTAGGGTTATAAGGGTTTCTAAATACTGAGAATGAGGATGTAGATGATGACTTTAGGAGTCTTCACAAGATGGTTTATAAGGGGAAGGATTTGGCAAGTGCATTCAAGACTTAAGCCACTAAGATCCTTTGGAATGTGATGATTTGCATGCACAAGAGTCATCTTCAGAGTTGCACTGATCTAGGAGTTTAATTAAAACAAGATGGAGTGTACAAGTTAGCAAAGAGAGCTTGAAATGATTGTTTTAGCTAGAGTTTTGATGAATCTGTCATCCGGATCCCACGGTTCCCTCCAATGAGGGATCCGTCTAGGCTAGTCCTAGGGATCCGGCTCTCAGCACCTAAGAAAGGAGAACAATGATGTTTGTAAGGTCTAATACCTATACCTCTTGAGTGTTTCAGTCTTCCTGTAACATATTGGTTTTCATAAACACATCATAACGTAATCCAATTGGGGCGTATAGTATAGAGTTCTAGAGTGAGAAAGTGAGATGTTCTAGAGAGATAAAACAAAGGAAAGGTTAGATTACCAAATGAACATCCAACCCTCTCCCTTGTGGGGAGAGGGCTATTTATACAAATGACTCCGCCCTCCTACGGGTTGTGGATCAGGCATACAGTGGATAAAGACTCGTCCTTCTTCCACGGTGTTACTTACACTACTAATAATCTAACTAATATACAGTTACGTCTACGAGCTATAATATGCTAAACATACGTTGGGGTGACCGACACTTCAGCATGGATTTTCTAAATACTAACAATCTCCCCCTAAGGGAGGTCACCCCAATAATTACATTGAAAATGTCCTAGCAATTAATCTATAATCTATGATGCTCGAGCTCGTAGACTTTGTAGCTTTAACAACTTAAACATCATGTAATAGTAGTGATTTCTTGACTTTGAGTGGTTCTTTGATATGTGATCCGGAGCTTTCATTGAGATTATCAACAATACATAATCTCTAATTCATCCTTTGTAGTGTTTCCATCATGTGACATTGTGACTTTTGGACCGACATGCTCACATTCTGGATCATGATTTCTTCTCATCAGAGTTGCGGAAGCTTTTGTTGATTCATGATATTTGCAGCAGCGTAGGAGAACAATGGAGTGAATATATCAGAGTTGTTGATATAGATATGCACTTATCATGATTTCTTTAGACATGAATGTGATGTGTGAGCATGCGGCTATGGATTGACGCCTCAATTATGATCAGCTGCAGCCGTCAGGTGTTCCTGCAGGCAACAGTTAGCAATAAAAGCGCACGAGAGTGTCTTTGATCACTTTCGTTGAATTGAGGTACATGGCCCACGGTTCCCCGTTAATCATTACAAGTACTTCCTGTGACCAGGTAGAATTCTGAAGAACCTCTTTGACAGGGTTTCGCAGCTGTTCTAGCCGTTATCAAACCGGAACGTCTCAAAGATGACAACAAGGAGTGAGTGAGCCAGCAATTTGAGGTTTGCTGATTGAAGAAAATGATTTGAAAACAATCGTGTATTGCTTATCAAAAATAATTTTTGCAATACAACGAAGGTTTTATAATGGAAATCAATTTTCAATCATAAATACCTTTTGATTTTGAAAACATACTACACAGTCTACGTGCTAAAGAAAAGAATTTTTGTGCACATCGACCGGTTTTTCAAAGGTATCCGTATCCATTTCCGGACCAAGGTTGATTCAAGGTATGAATCGCCCATCGTTCTCGTCTCGGCTTGTCACATGTTTGATCTATTGGATAGATCTCACATGCCACCTACCAAGAGCTTGTTTGATGTTGGCTCAGAAGGTTTTCCATCTTCATTGTGAATATGTGAACATATCACTCGGATGTTCCGCAATTCCACAAGGATAATCCGTAGGACTCTTAAGATATATTCTCACTTTCCACATTGTGTGAAACGGTGAGTCTTTATTGATTCTCGTCTTAGTGAGATTTATTGATGATCTCGTGGCTCTAGACTCAATAGTGCACATTTGGTTCCTATGCCGAGACTAGGAGAGGGTCTCCTCTTCAATATCAACAATCTCTAAGAGAAAGTCGATAGATTATGTAGGTTCCCGTGAGAATGAAACAAGTCCTTTTAAGAGGAACTTGAGTAGCTTGGGAAGTTGTAGTGCATCATCCGGGTCCATGACGTCTTGTCTTCAATACCGGTGTTACCTTGGTAAACACCGAGTATATGAATTGAACCCGTTTACGCCCTAAGGTTGAAATAATGGAGGGCTATTTCTTTTCACCCTTTCTCATTTATTTCTTTTCATTCTTCAACCCTTGAGTGCTTACCGAGACTTCATAACTAGAACCTTGTTGGGTTTATTCCAGTTCTAGCTCTATCTTAGTCCGCACTCTTCCCATTTCTCACTTGTCTCCTTTTTCCATCATACCTAAGGACTTCTACACTATCTAGTGGATTGTTCCTGGGTAGATCCCTCCGGCTCTGGCGGGATCGTGGGAACGAATACCTAACCTAACCATCCTTATATCTCCATGCATAAAGTAAATTTGGTCGGTCTTTTTGGTATTGTTCTTCTGCTAATGAAATCAATTGAAATCCATTTGAAAAAACAATCCAGGTATTTGTGATACAAGATCAAAGCATTTTGTACCTGAATCGTTTTTGATATTTTTAGAAAAAGCTCCCCCTCAACATGTGCATCTAATAGTTGAAATTTTTTTAGCACATGGAGGCAAGAGGACATCAAAATCTTGGATTAAGAATGAAGAATTCAATTCTTTGATCAACATTTTCTAAAATTATCAGCATCAGTTTCCCGATCAAAATTAGTATTTTTAACTACTTTGTTGAAGATATTCTGGGAAAGGATGTGGTTTTCAAAAGATTGCTCCCCCTTGATGTGAAGAATATTTGATTCATTTTAGAGCTTACAGGGGGAATATGATGTAGAATTCATGACCGTTGTAGCCAATGAAACCTTTTAAAGTTACTATCAAGGTACTCTTATGAAAAGAACTTTTAAATTTAGTACCTTGATAGTTTTGTCAATTTTTCGAAATGCTCCCCCTTAATGTGTGCTTCGATACACGAAAAGGTTTAGCACATATGAGGAAAGATGCCAATATATATTGAGTCTTGACGATCACGTTTTATCAGATTGCATATTTATATCACATTTTCTCCCCCGATCAAAAATTTCAAATCCTTTGAGATTTTGGATCTCAAGTGATTTAAATATGTAATAAAATCTTGTTGGAGAAAAATGTGTGCGGTTTTATTTGATCGAAACAAAACACTCCTAAATTCCTCTTCGCACAAGGGAAAACGACAAGCCATAACCTATCACTACTATATACATTATAGTTATTGTTGTTCATAGTACACCATCACATTACACATTATATTAAAACAAAATTGCTACTAAAGTACGATGTCTTCATTCTGTTCTTTGAAGTAGCTTGTAGTGTCCTTCACGTACTCTCCCACCCACAAAACTTTCAAGGCTGTGGAAAATCTTTCTTGTCTTAAGTCTTCGTCCGATAGTAGCAATGAAATCTTCACACCATTTCACATCCTATTCCGTCCAGAACCTCGTGTTGTTCCCCGGCTTCAAATTAAGCTTGAACTCCTTTACCCTTGAATCCAACCCTCAAATTAAGCTTGAACCATATTTATCTGTAAAGATAACCGCTCTTGGAGAGTCAATCACTCAGTAGTCGCGTCTGAATTCATGCCCAGTGGCTTCCCATTGAGGTCTAGTGAGATTGACTTGATTCTGGTAGCTTTCTATTCCAAGTTGAAAATCACCTACTCTTTGTTGAATCACCAACCCCCTTATCCATAGATTGACTGCATGTTAGGATTTAGAAAATCCGGTAGTTAAAGAGTCGGTCACCTCAAGTATATGTATTCGTTAGAAAGCTCGTAGTCGTAGTCATGTTATGTTAATAAGTAGTTAGTTAAGTAACACCGTGGAGGACGGACGGGTCTTTACCCACTATATGCCTGATCCACAGCCCGTAGGAGGCGTTTCTTATAAGAAACTATAATTACCCTCTACCTCCCAAGGTAGAGGGTTGGAGCTTTCAATATCATTTTTCTTTCTTTCACCAAGTTCCTAACTCTCTTTCACTTTCTCTCTCTAAAACTCTATATCATACGCCTCTATTCAATATGTGTTGATGTGTTTATGAAATCCAATATGTCACAAATGGTATCAAGAGCCATGGTTTGATCATTCATCTTTCATGTTCTTGGATTTCTAGTGGTTTTCATAAGGTTTTTGGGTTTGAATGAGTTTAGAGTAGTTTGCATCATTTGGATCATTTCTAGTGTTAAAGTTTGGATTTTGATAGTACTTTTGTGTTTAGAATCATTATAAGTGTTTAGGTTTTGATTTGGAAGGCTTGAATCAGCGTGGTTGGGTTGTTTTTGGATTGAAAAGTGGTGTTTTTAGAAAGTTTCCCGGAAGCGATTTGTGTCTCGGACTAATTTTCTTGTAAGCGATTTGTCCCAGTGTTTAAGCGATTTGTCTCTCGAGAGATTGCTTATTGAAGCGATTTGTCTGTTTTTGTGAAGCGACTTGTGCACTAAGCGCCTTGTCTATTAAGACAAAACGACAAAAAGGACAAAGTAGTGGATGTACTTGTGTATTAAGCGATTTGTCTATCTAGCGATTTGTCTGTCTAGCGATTTGTCTGTATAGCGATTTGTCTGTCTAGCGATTTGTCTGTCTAGCAATTTGTCTGTTTAGCAATTTTTCTGTTTAGCAATTTGTCTGTTTAAGCAATTTGTCTGTTTAGCGATTTATCTGCTTAAGCTATTTTTCGTTTAAGCGATTTGGGAATTAGAGCGACTTGTCAAGTATGCGATTTGTCTTTTGAGACTTATTGTTTCTTCTTGTTATGATTTACGGTTTCTCTTGATTTAGTAAAATCCCATGAAAGAATCTATTTCCGCTTAATCAAAGAGTTGTGAAACCCGTAGAATCTGTAATCATGTCTACAATCACTTCTTCCGCTGTCGATGACGCATGTCGCAGGATCCGACACTCGTCCTCTCTCATGCCGACATAATCGACTATGACTCTTGGGCTCAAAGAATCAAACCTGTATTTTTAGGAAAAGAAAATGGGTTAACATACTTAAGTCAATTGATGAAGGACCTTATCAAGTTGAGACTACCAGAGACATTCTTGAACCTGCTGGCGATGGTTCGGTGATATTAGGATTCGATAGACCAAAGACGATGATGAACTTATCGATAAGGAGAAGAGATACGATGCGGACATCAAGGCTTCAAACATCATACTGTGGTTTACCTAAGGATATTTACAAGTTGATCAATCACAACATCAAGCTAAGGCAGATGGGACAATATTAAGATGATTCTCTCTCGGTTCGAATTGACTAAAGAAGATAGGGAATCTCAATGTATGATGACTTTGAGAACTTTAAGATGAATCCGTGGGAAATCTATTATGAGAATATTATGTGAGATTCCACAAGCTTGTGAATGACATGAGGAATATCAAAATGACTATGCCAAATATTCAGCTCAATTCAAAGTTTGTGAACAACATGAACCCGAATGGCACAAATTTGTCACCGCATCAAGTTAAACAAAGGATTGAGAAACACCAATTACGAGCAATTGTATGCTTACTTGCTTCAAAATGAGAAACATCTTTGTGTTTGAACGAATGATTTTGAAAAGTTCAAGACCAATTCGGAGATGCAAGCTCATCAAATGATTCAACCGCATTCTACACAAATGTAGGAATTACCACCAAAGCATCACAAGTCATACCAATCGAAATGGTAATCACAAACTCATTCCGCATCCGTATAAGCCTCGATTCGACACATTCATGGAACAACTTGTTAATCAACTGGCTCTAATGGTTAAGCAAAACTCGAACTTCACTCCACACACCAACAATCATCTCGTAATGGCTTCCAATCTTCACAATCATGCTATAGTTAAAGAAGGAAAGGTAGTGGTGCAAATGTGCAAGGAAGACAGAATGAACAAGGAATGGAAGGAGCAGGATATGGAAATCTTTGGTGTAGGTGGAGGATATGTGGGTAATCGAGAATAGAGGAAGGAACATGGCTCAAGGTCAAGGAAGCCAATCAGTGTTACAACCGTGGTGGAGAAGGACATTACGAGGAACCGCACTCTCCTAAACATCCACAAAATGCGTAGTACTTCAAGGACAAATGTTTTTGGTACAAGCTCAAGATAATGGAGCAGATGGATGATGAAGAATTGTTGTTTCTTCGAGGGAAATACCAAAACTTACGATGCGAGATGTGGATGAACGACCAAGGTGGTATGGGACAAAACAATCCCAATGCATTTCAAGTAGCGATCGTGATGCATTTGATTCTCGATGTCGATGATGAACCCACCGCCGCACCATTTTCATGGCTAGTATCTCACCAATGGTCTCTCCAAAGGCTCCTTCACCACAACAAAGTTAGTCCTTCCAAGGAATCAATCATATCGAGGTATTAAAACTATACGATGACATTGATGTGCAAAAGATACACGACAAGGTACAACCAATCGAAATTATTGAATCGATATTGAAAATATGGGTATAGCAATATTGTCCCATATGATCAATATGTGATGCAAAATGAAAGTGAAAGTGTACCAAGCAATGTATCTTCCGCAATCAATGATGACTATATGTTTGATGAATACACCGCATGTGCCCCGATGATTCTATAACATCCGAACTAAATGCCTATCGTGAACAAGTTGCTATATATGAACAACGTGCTAAGTTTGAATTAACTACCCGTGAGCGGAGATGGATAACCAGATGCGCATAATTATCGAGAAAAAGTAATTTTAGGAAGAAATGTTAAAACAAGAGTTGGATTCCTTACAATAAAAGCTTAACAAAGCAAGTAAAGCGAAACAAGAACTTCAAGAAATGTAAAAGTGCTTAAACAAGAGTTCAATGCTAAGGAATCAAAACTTTTAAATGAATTTTCCAACCTAAAACTTTAAAGAACAAACTTGAAAATAAGTTGTAGGTACAAGGAACACCATTCGATCGCTCACATGATCACTAAGCATAGAGTTCTAAGTGAAAAACATAGTGTTGCACTTGTAGATGAACCAAATCCTAAGGCTTGTATTAAAGCTAAAGCAGCTCAAAAGGTAATCTAAGATGGTAATGATATTCTTAAGCCTAGACAAAAACTATTATGTATAGGAAGCACTGATGAGGATAGAAAATTAGAGGATGCCTCTAGGGAGAAAATGGCAAAGAAGTAAAATGATCCTAAGTGTACAGAGCTTAATATAACACTTAAATCTCATGATTACACTAAAGAAAATTGGATTGCCTTGAATAAGTTTAAACCTCAAAATCAATTAACCCCCGAGCAAGTATTCTGGAAGATAGATTTGGATAAACAAAAAATTGATAATTTGATTGAGAAGAATCCTCCCTGTAGGAAAATGCCTCCGCCATGTGTATCCCCTAATACACCTATGTATTTAGTGCCTAGAACTCTTCCCACACAAAGCAAAACCTTAGTCGCCTTATATGTAGTTTACTAACTATTTGTTGACTTTGAGAAAACATGTAAGAAGAGAATTACACCCACGGGGATTACCAAAGGGGAAAGGGGTTTTGAGCAAACCAAAGAGTGTTATTTAACTGAAGTCATGCCTTTCTTTAAACAATTAAAAGATCAATTTGAGTCTCTTCAAAAGGTAATTGACACTGAGGTTAAGGACATGAAAAAAGTGTTTAATGAAATGGAAATTGAGGTAAATGATTATGAACGTGAACTCAAATGTAATGAAATTGAAAGGAAGAATCTACACATCTTAAATGAGAACTTGATCTCTAGTTGTGTTGCTCAAGATGTGTTTTATACTGTCACAAATTATTCTATTACTGCTTCTCAATTTCATGAATTATCTGTTGCTCTTAAAGTTTCCCATGATCGTGTCATTGAGCTTGAAACACAAATTCAAAACCGCATGAGAAAATAGAACAGATGATCATGCTAATTTGGTAAAACATTATTCTAAGTCGGAAGTTGAACATTTTGATTTGCAACTAAAATATCAACATCTCAAAGAAAATGTTAAAACCTCAAATATCAAGACATCCTCGGATGTTCCTGAGTTTGATGCAGTTTTTGAAATAAGCAAACGTGACGAACATATTCGAGCTCACTGTAACACGATCAGAAGATTGAAAACCCAAATTTCACAATTAAAGGGTGAAAAGAACAATATGAATGGCTCCCAAATGCCTCCTCCTTTAGATTCTCAGTATTCTCAAAACTTTCATCTTCAAAACATCATTAATGTTTTACAACAAGAAAATGAGAGTTTTCTAGAAGAAAATGAAAAGGTTAAACGACACTTCAAAGAGTTATATGATTCAATGAAAGTCATTCGTGACAAGAAGAATGAAAAAATAACTTCTTTACAAAAGGAAATTTAGAATCTGAAGAGTCAGGTAAAAGGGAAAATGCCACTTGTATGTGATGAGAATGTTGTGTCAAAGGAATCGGCAGATTCTAAGTATGTTGTGACTGTAAAGTATATTACTCCTCATCTTAGAAATAACGAACTTGTGTTTCAAGAATATTTTTCGTACCTTAAGGATAGTCTAGAATGTCTCTGTGAGATTGTCGAAGAGGATAGCATAAATAAACCACTTGATAATGAATGCTTGATTTCTGGTATTAATCATGAATGTGTTATGAATGATTTGAGTAATGCTTTCAAATCTCCGGTAAAAAATGTTAACACTAGAAAACAGGATAAGAAGGTCAGAAAACCAAGGTGGAAGAGGGCTAGAAAACATTGGAAACCAACAGGAAGAAAATTTAGTAATGTAGGTTATCAATGGATACCTACTTGCCGAAATTCAATCTCGGTGAGTTGTGCCTAAATTATCTAGATCAATGCCCATTAGAAATGGATGCCTCACCGTAAAACTATACCTTTAAGAAGTGAACATACTTTGAATAGATCTATGTTACTACTAGCCCGACATCTACCTCTAATGATATCATTGTTTCTACTCGATGTGGGTGCTCCAATCACATTTACTAACCAAGTGGAACCCGTTCTTGCATGGGGATCCCAATTGTCCGATCATCCATTCTTGTATGTGTTCAACCGCAGTCGCTCAAATCGCTCGTGGTACCGGACTCAGTTGCTCCAAGCATATATTGGAGATCGCTCATGCTCATTAACTCGTGAGTAAATTTGTCGGATCATACATTTGGAAACGACCATTTTGGGAAATTATGGGTTATGGAGATTATTTGGTTGGTGATAGTGTAATTTCCGGGTATATTATGTTGAAGGTCTTGGTCACAATTTGTTTTTCGTCGGTCAATTTCGTGATTACGATCTAGAAGTGGCCTTTAGAAAACATACATGCTTCGTTAGGAACTAGATGGTGTTGAACTTTAAAAGGAACTCGTGGAACTAATTTGTACACCATCTCTATCGAAGACATGATGAAGTCCTCTCCAATCGCTTGTTATCAAAGGCTTCAAAACAAAGTAATGGTTATGGCATCATCATCTCAATCACTTGAACTTCGGCACCATAAATGATCTCTCCAGAAAGGACCTAGTAAGAGGCTTACCCAAATTAAAGTATGAAAAGGATCATCTTTGTTCAGCATGCCAATTGGGAAAAAGCAAGAAATATGCCCACAAACCCAAACCTGAAAACTCAGTTATGGAAGTTCTTCATACTCTTCATATAGATTTGTGCGGACCCATAAGAGTGCAAACGATAAATGGGAAGAAATATGTGTTAGTCGTTGTTGATGACTACTCTCGATTTACTTGGGTTAAGTTTTTGAGGACAAAGGATGAAACTCCATATGTCATCATCAAACTTATCAAACAACTGTAGGTTCGACTTAACAAGACTGTTAGAATTATTCGAACGGACAATGGAACTGAGTTTGTTAACAAAGAACTAAGTTAGTTTTATGAAAGAATTGGAATCAGCCATCAAAGAAGTGTTCCACGTAATCCTCAACAGAACGGTGTAGTTGAAAGATGAAATCGGACCCTTGTGGAAGTTGCAAGAACAATGCTAATTTACTCAAAGTTTCCAATGTTTCTCTGGGCTGAAGCCATTTCCACTGCTTGCTATACCCAAAATCGTTCCCTTATACACACCACTCATGGAAAAACTCCATACGAACTTGTCCACAATCGAAAACCTGACCTCTCCTTCCTTCGTGTGTTCGTTGCTTTATGCTATCTGACGAATGATGGTCAAGATTTAGGTAAATTAAGAGCTAAGGCGGACATTGGAGTTTTTGTGGGTTATGCACCAAACAGGAAGGGTTACCGAATCTACAACAAAAGAACTCGAGATATCATGGAAACTATTCATGTCACGTTCGATGAACTGTCTGGGCAAATGGCTCCAGGACAATCAAGTTCTGGACCTGCATCTCAAAATTCATTAAGTAGTCCCATTAGTTCTTCTCTTGTACCAAACCCCTCACCAGCAGTTCCATATGTACCTCCTTCTGAAGATGATTTGAAGAAATTGTTTGATCCAATGTTTGATGAATACTATGAACCTATTGCTAATGATCGTCTAATCCATCAACGGTGGCATCCCAAACCCACCAATGTAGATAACCCTTCGTTTAGGTCACCGAGTCAAGAAGTGCCTACCGCAGATCACTCATCATCATCATCAAATCCTCAATCATCGAGTGTACATAATGGAAATGTTTCGCAACTATGATGGAGATAACCCTTTGCTACTCCGGACATGCTCCATTTGAGAACATATTTGCTCCCGAACCAACTTCGTAACCATCTTCATCAGAGATCCAAACTCGCTACTTCATTCCCTCAACAACAACCACACGATCACCTTAGAAAATGGACACATGACCATCCATTGGACAACATCATTGGGAACCCTTCTTGTCCAAAGATCCACTGTAAACAACTTGCAACCGATGGCTTGTGGTGCTTCTTCAACTCAGACTATCTAAGGTCGAACCAAAAGACGTTAAAATGTACCATGATCAAGACACCGGTTCAATGCCATGCAAGAAGAAATTCATGAGTTCGATCGACTAGATGTATGGGAATTAGTACCTGCTCCTGACTGTGCCATGATCATTGCTCTAAAATGGATCTTCATAGTAAAACTTGATGAACATGGTGATGTGCTAAAGAACAAGGCTCGACTGGTTGCAAAAGGATACCGCCAAGAAGAAGGTATTGACTTTAAATAATCATTTGCTCCAGTTGCACGTATCGAGGCAATCAAAATTTTCTTGGCTAACGCTGCTAGTAAGAACATGGTAGTCTATCGATGGATGTAAAGACCGCTTTTTAACGGAGATCCGAAAGAGGTTGTATACGCCACCACTCAAGGTTTTGTGAATCCGAGCATCCTACTCATGTCTATCGCTTGAAGAAGGCCCTCTACGGTTTGAAGCAAGCTCCAAGGGCATGGTACGACACGATATCAAAGCTTCTTCTAACTAATGGATTCAAAGAAGGAGCATTGATCCGACATTGTTCACCGAAAGTCGTGCAAACACTTAATTCATGTTCAAATCTATGTTGATGATATTATTTTTACCTTAACCGACCCCAATGAATGTGACCGCTTTTCTAAGGAGATGGGCTCCAAATTTCAAATGTCAATGATGGGACAAATGTCATTTTTCCCGGATTACAAATTTCACAAAGTCCCGAGGCATTTTTATCAATCAATCTAAAGATGCAAATGAGATCTTAAAGAAATTTGATTTCATTCTTGTGACCGCTGACACTCCCATGGTGGAGCGCACTAAACCGGATGAGGACCACTCGTGGATCATGGTTGACCAAACTAAATATCGTAGTATGATTGGATCCTTGATGTACCTTACCGCCATGAGACCGAGACATTCTGTCATTTGTATGCATGTGTGCTAGATACGAGGCTAAGCTTACCAAAAGCACCTTGAAGCGGTTAAACGGGTCTTCGGTATCTCCAAGGAACCATCAACATCACTTTGGTACCCGAAGGACACCGGTATGTCACTAACAACCTATGCGGAGATGCCGACCATGCAGGTGTCAAGATACACGCTGAAGCACGCCGAGGTGCTTAGTTTTGGGTGATAAGCTTGTGAGTGGTCTTCAAAGAAGCAAATGAGTACCTCAATATCCTCTACTGAGGCAGAATACATAGCCATGTCATCTTATTGTGCTCAAATCCTATGGATGAGATCCCAATTATCTCGACTATGGCTTTGAATTCAACAAAATCCCTCGTATTATGATAACAAGAGTGCCATTGCTCTCATGCAACAACTTTCAACATTCAAGAGCAAAGCATATCGACATTCGACACCACTTCATCGGGGAGCAAGTGGAGAATGGTGTGGTGGAACTATATTTTGTGAAGACCGAATATCGGTTAGCGACATCTTCACCAAAGCTCTTCCTAGAGAAAGTTTTGAGTTTATCCTTCCACGACTTGGTCTAAAAGTCTACAACCGAACACTCAAACGCCTTCAAGAGGAAGACGAGGAGTAAAGGCTTTTCTTCATCCATCTCTTGTACATAACTATTCAAAAGAAAAATACAAAATTATAAAACCCACAAAAGAAAATAGAAAATATAAAATTTCAAAATCCATAAAAATTCGTAAAATCTTTGAAAAAGGCCAAAATATTATCTTTCCATTTATTTCTGTTCTTCGATAACATCTACGGACTTTGATTTGTCATTCAAAGAATGGCACGGGTCTTTAGATGAAGTTCGATTGTACATAAAACTTATTAAAAAAAAAAGGGATGGAGAAAAATGATAGTTTATTGTCATATCAGGCAGTAAACAGTTTTAAAAGAAAGAAAAGAGCCATGCTTAAATTAATTTTTGAATCTTCATGCTCTGATTCTAAAAACAAATGTTTGTCATCTAATGAAAACAAAGTTGCTTTGAAAATAACTCTGACTATATTTTTGAAAATCATCCGACTTATCATTTGTCAAAATCTCTAACACTCAATCAACAACCGATGTCATTGATTGAGGGGAGAATGATTTCAATCAAATCAAAAGTTGTTTTTCAAACAATTGGCACGTAATCGAGCAAGGTCTAATTTTGGATAATCAAAAGAACAATGTTTTTGTACTATTGATTCCGCACCTAGGCTAATGTGTTGGGAATAATCCGTTACCACGGATAGTTGTGGTTTACATTGTTGCTTGGATTAACACTAGCGGTGGAAGCGTATTCCCGGTACAAGTTCTTCATTACCCATGAAGATATAAGGATGGTTAGGTTAGGTATTTGTTGCTATCGGTTTATGATAAGGTTAAGCGCGTCTAGATAAGTATAGAATAGATCTTGTGTATATTCTATTATGTTAGCTTTATACTTATCTTGTAAAGGACTCCTTGTTGTATAAAAGGAGATCCTAGGTCATTGTCTTAGGTACATATAACATTACAATATTACCTACGAAAGCTTCAAGGTGTAACCCTAGTGATAAGTTAAGATCACTCGTATTATTCATTAATAATATTGGAGCTTGAGTTTTGTGTTAACTTGTGTTTATTCTCATACATCATATAATTCGTCTTCTAAGTATTACTTAAGTAAATTCCGCTTGCTTGATAATATCATACAAAATATCATTGACACAAGGAGAGTGTCCAAGATCCATCAAGTGGTATCAGAGCGAAGGTTCTGATATTTTGTTTTAGAAGATCCAAGGAATTAGCTTGACTCACTCACTCAATTCAATGGAGATGGAAAACAACCAATCAAACTCTTCTTCTACACCCGGACTCCTAAGCTTAAGCTTAATGAGTTTGAGATGTGGAGGATCTTGATTGAGCAATACTTCCTCATACAGGACTATGCTCTATGGGAGATCATTCAACTTGGTGATTCTTTCAAATCTGTGACCACTACTTCAAAAGTTGGTGACACGGATGTTGTGAAAGTTTACGTGCTGAATCAAATCTTGAAAAAGCTCAAAGAAGAATGATCTTAAAGCTAGAAGTCATTCTTGATGACTCTTCCTAGAGACCGATTATTGCATTGACAAGTTCAAGGCGCTAAAGAAGCTGTTTGAAGAGATTTGCTCGGTGTTTGGTGGTAATGATGCTACAAAGAAGACTCAAAAGACATTGTTAAAGCAAAGTTATGAAAACTTCTCTGCTTCAAGCAATGACTCTCTTGATAGCATTTTCACCAAACTTGAAGATTGTTACACAACCTATTGTGTTTGGCATTGAGGTAGAAAAGGAAGACCTCAATTTGAAGTTTCTAAGAAGTTTGCCTTGAGTTTCAAACCAATGTTCTTATGCGGGAAAACAAAAGCAGACATAGAAACAATGAAGCTCAATGATCTTTACAACAACTTCAAACTTATTGAGCAAAGGTTGAAGAAGGCGGAAACTTGGTACAAGCTCTAGTAGCTTGGCATTGTTGTCAAATTCATTTGCGGTGATGATTACGAAGATGAAAGTGATGATGATATTGCCCTTGTGGGTTCTAAAGTTTCCACCGGCAATGTGAATATTGCCGCTGCAGGATCAAAGAAGAAGGTTGCTAGTATTGGAGATCCTACCTTTTATGCTTTTATCTCCACACAAGTTGATGGCTCTCTCTTAACTCATGAAGACATAGAGCAAATCGATGAAGATGACTTGGAGGAGATGGATATAAAATGGCGAGATAGCTCTTCTTAGCATGAGGGCTAAGAAATTCTACAAGAAGGCGGCAAGCCTATCCACATTAATGGTGATGATCTGCGAGGCTTTGATAAGAAGAAAGTGGAGTGCTTTAAGCGCCACAAGTTTGGACATTTGCTAGAGAATGTAGAAGACCAAAGACCAAGGACAACAGATCTACATGGTACAAGCAAAGAAGGGACCAACTGTGGAAGAACCAAAGGCAATGTTGGCTATTGATGGTGTGAGCTATGATTGGAGTTTCATGGTGATGATCTTGAAGAAGAACACACAGATCTTGCTCTTGTTTCTGCTGAAGTTGCTCTTATGGCTTTCTCGACTACGAGGTACAAAACTACGAATGTTGCTCTAAAACATGTAGAATTTGCTAGAAGTTGAAAGACTTAATGATTTATATTCTAATGAAAGACAAGAGTTATACATTGCTAATTATCTTGTGTCTAATCTTAGGAGAGCCATGGCGGTTTAGAAAAACAAATAGAGCACTATCAAGCAAATGAGTCAAATTATAATGATGATATGATTCTTCTTAGGAGAGAGGTAGAACATACAAAGCTTGTGAATGAAGCATACCAAAAGGAGCTTGAAAAACTTCAAAAGAAAATTGAAAATGTCAATTTAACTGTAGACACATGTTATCATCGGTCTAAGTCAATTGATAAAATTTGGAATGCTCAAATATATAATAAAGCTAAGTGCGGTATGGGTTATAATCTGCGCCTCCACCACTAAGGGTGTTCATTCACCTCGGTATAGATTTAGCTCATACGAGGCATAGAGGATTTTAAGGATCTTGAAAGAGAATATGGTCCTTTAAAAGACACGGTTGTGAAGAGTGAGGAAGAAAGTAAGCTTGATAATGATGTTTTGAGAGTGCTAGTGACTCATCTGTTGTAGATGAGAGTGTTAAAAGAATGTAGAGACTACTATCCCAAAAGTTGTTAATATTGTTACAGAGGAACCTAGGAAACCGGTTAATAAACCTAGACCAAGCTGTAAGGTATCTTTGAGATGTATAGGAACAAGCCTCTGACTCCTAGGGGTAACGGAGGAGTTGGAATCATGTTAAATCTCAACAACTAGGTAGTGATTTTGTTATGAACAATAAGGCATGCTATATCGTGGTAGTTTTGATCATTTACATGCTTATTGTGACTATCATGTTGGGAGAAAGGAAGTCTATGGGTATAAAAGGGTGGAGTCTAACGGTATCAACATAATGTACACCCTAATTCTCATTGCAAAATGGTCCCAAGAGCGATTCAACTTAGAAGTGGCCTCAAAATGTTTGCCCTTTGCAAAAGCTGTAACACTTGCTCACCCTAAGTCACTGTTAAAAGTGCAAACTTCAAAACAAGTTTAACAAAATCTGCACAAACAGGGAAAAAGAACCTTTCAAGCTAAAAGGTTAATAATAATCAACAATGGGTACCTAAAAAGAAACCGTGATTACCACTTGCTCATTCAAAAGTTACCACTTGCAAGGGTTTTAAATATGAAAAGGGGGACATGGGCAATCTTGTGAAGGCCTCGGCACGTTGGGAATGGAAACCTAAAGGAAATACCTCTACAACCAATCCCAATGGTGTATCAATGACCTTTGATAGATTTAACTATATTGATACGAGGCGGATCCAAGTCAATCATGGCTTGGGTCCCCAAAAAAACTAACTCTTTACTCATATGTGCGGGAACATCCAAGGACAAAAGGTCGGATCAAGGATATCTGAGATAGTGGGTGTTCAAGGCACATGGTGGCAACAAGTCCTATCTTTCGATTTTGAGCATTATGATGGACGGTATGTCGGTTTGATAATGAAGTTAGTGGATTGAGATGTGTGATGCGGGAACACTAAAGATAAAGGAAAACATGGATTATTATTATTATTACAAAGCGCGAGAGTGCGGTAAAACTACATCCATGAAGTACAGTACAAACATCACTACATCAATGAAAACAACTACCAACAACCTACCCCAAACACAAGTTTTCTAACCCATCCCTTCCTACCCATCATCAATCCTTTATGGCTTCTTGGGAAAGCCCGACAGCATCACCTTAGGAGCCCACGCATGTTAATCGGTCATACACCCTAGGGCTTGATAAACCCATCACCACTATACCGGTGGGTGGTGAGGATGATGAAGGCTAGCGATGGTGGTCTTGGTAGCAATGGTAGAGAAGGTGATGATTGCGGTTCTTGAGAAGGAGCTATTCTTTGCAAGAGGAGGAACACTCGGGACTCTTCCGGAGGTCTCATCATCGTAACATATGGAGACACATAGGAGGCGATCTACGAGCTATCTTCTTTGATTATTGCATCACGAGGCTCGGTTGTAGTGATGAAGGTCCAGTGAGAAAAAGGATTTGAAAGAGCAAGTGAATGCTTTCTCTTCACGGATACAACCTTCTCATACTCCTCTTTTCAACTCTCCCGGGGTTTTCAAAACAAAATCATCCGAAACTATCGGATGAGCGCTTGAAGAAAGATTGATTGGACTAGATTGACTCATGGTGTTGCTTTGAGGTGAAAGTTTTGGAGTATGTGATTTGAGTGATTTGTGTTGAATGGTTTGTTTATTATATGTTAAGTTGGATTCAAGAAGTTAATGAGGGAAGGTGCAAGTAGTTGAGGAGTAAATTGAGTCTTGTGCTCTTGGAAAGTGTATCAATGCTTATGTGTTGACTTTATTGAGTATAGCCATTGCTATGCTTAATTCTTTCAATATATTAACCATTGCCAGCGAAATAGTGATTCCGATATTTGGTTTATGTTAGTGAATTGCGGTTTGAAGGATTCTTTGTTTACAATTAAATAGTTACTCTTTGATGAATCGTTGCTCTAGGTTGTTTAGATCCTATCTAAGTTATCCATGATGATTCTGCGACATTAGGTTACGATGGGAACTCTATTGCAACCGGTGGTAACATGCTTTCGGTGGAAAAAGGAAAAGCAGAGGAACTTCATTACTATCACATAATTCATTACAATCAAGAGTACTCTAGTTAACTAAACACAAAAGATGAAACCTAGCACATCCTACACCTATCTTGACTATTCCATTGGTCTCTTGCCCTTGCCCACATAATCATGTTTATTCTTCGGGCTCTCTTTCTCTTGTTCTCAAAGTGGATTGCATTATTGGACATGGAAGCCCAAGAATTTGTGGAGGAGGTCTTGGTAGCATTGCGAGCCTTGTTGGAATGGATATCTGCTTCATATTGGAGATATTTGTTTCGAGTGCTATTGAAAGAGCTTTTGGCAACTCTTTAGCCATAGAATAGGTTTCATCATTTGCATCATCATCATCGATGAATCGGAGTAGAACTCAAGAGATTTTGCGAGGCTTAGCTGCGGGCTTTGCTTAGCGTTTCTTTGGTATATCTTTTGGATGAAGAGCAGCCCACGGTGGGAAGTATCCAAACCATCACGATGCTTCGAAGATGATTACGATTCGATTACATACTCTTCTTACGAGTCGGAAGAGATGTTGATAGTGTTGGTGGGATTGGTCATGCTTATGGTTTTGGGAATATTGTGTTTGCAAATAAATTGATGAAGTTTATCTTAAGCCAAGTCTCCTTATATAGACAAAGTCGGTTGAAGGGTTTTTTAATGAAGATATTTACCTTTTTCTTATTTTGGTAGGTCAAGGAGTAAATACAGATATTATTGAGTTGACTTTGGAAGATATTTTGCTTGGGTAATAGTTTGGTTAAAGGTAACTTTGGTTAATATCAAGTTGGTTATTCTCATCTTTCACTAATAAATAATCAAGTTTTGATGAGGAGTTGGAGTTAAAGGTGTATATCCGAGATACACAACAAATGGTTATTGATTCACCATGTCTAATACACATAAGAATCAACTAGTCCGAGCAAGCGACTCTTGGTAAAGACTTGACAAATCCGTTTATGGTTGATAGTTTACCAAAAACTATATGGTTATCAACTCACCATATTCTTTATGATTAAGAGTTGGCTAGTCCATAGCAAGCGGCTCATGGTAAAGACATATCAAATCCGTTGATAGCGATAGTTTGCTAAAAACTATGATGGGAGCGATCTTGTTTTCTAATGCTTTTATTTTCCTTTGCTCTTTGAGATTTTTGTGAAAAATTACCCTTTGCTAGTTCACAGTTTCCAGCAGCGGTGTTATTTTACCCTTGTTGTTCTAGCCGTTACAAGCGATTGTGTCGATGGTTTATTTTTACTAGCCGTTGAAAGTAACCAGCGATAGTTATATATATAGGGTTAAAATTTTAAGTAAATTATCTTCTTTCTATATTATAACTACTTTCTAAAGATAATTTTACTTTGCATCAATTCTAAACCCTAACCCTATATATCTTTTTCTCTCAATTGGCTAATCATTACTTCAATTCTTCTTGACATAATAATATTTTTCATCAAAAGTTTCTATGGCATCTTTGAAATTTGCGAGATGAGCACAACCTAGTGGCCTACCTACAAAAGTCTAACGAGAAGAGTGGCCTGTTTTTCATCAGTTGTGGACTTTCTTCATACCACTCATATAAGGTATGCATTGCTTTTAAAACCCACAATCTATATCTCTCAAATCAAGCAGTTTTGGACTTACGCTCAGTCCATAACACTTGAGATTGGAGATACACATGAACCGATGGATGCTCTAAGAGCCTTTGTAGATGGGGTAACTATTGATGTTCTTGAGGCATCCACGAGGAGAGTACTTCACTTGGATGATCTCAATGGTCTCATCACATTACCTATGTCGAAATTCATGATACTTTATCATCCATGGGGTATGATACCACCGACAAAAGGCTACTTTCAAAAGAGTGGTTTTGTCCCCAATGGAGATTTTGATTCATACTTTGTTACATTGCCTTAGTCCTAAGAAAACATCTTATGAGCAATTTAGTTCAACCATGGCTTATCCTTTGGTTTGTCTTGTCACCGATAAGATTTTCAACTGGTCCAACTATATTTTTACAAGTATGAAAGGCAATGTCTGAGTAAAACCAAAATTTTAATGTATCCAAGGTTTGTGCAAGTGTGCTTAATGAATTTCAAGCGCAACCTCATACTAACATTTATCAAATCAGTTGCCTAAAGCCTAAAGTTTTTCAAAATTTGAATAAAGATGGCAATATGATTTTTACACCTCTCCTACCCCAAATGCTTGCTAAAATTTCATCTGAACAAAACACACCCATAATTAATGTTCCCAACATTGATTATACCCCACCAGTTTCAAGAACCTATGAGAGAAGGTCTAATCAGACAACTCCTCTCATGACAACACAACAAGTTTCTGAACCTTATGGTCTAGGAACAAGCAGTGGTGGTTCTAGACTTCCACCTAGTCCTACTATGGAGGAATCTGGACCTTTGCCCCATGATTCACCTCTCCCAACAGGTAACACAGTTGGAAGTCTTGAGGCGGTGGAAACCAATTGGAATTGATGGTTTTGTGTACCAAATTAGCAAAGCGAGGTTGAGTCTCTACAAAGGACTTGGCTCTTGTCAAGAAGCGACATGCCAAGGATGTTCAACTCTTAAAGGCGAGATTCGGACTTTAAAGGGAGAGATGCGAGAGGTTGAAAAAGCACAAGCGGCTGCAAAGTTGGTGATTTCATCTTCATCCTCACCTTCGATGGTGATTCGGTGATCATGATTTGGGAAATTCTTCCAAGCAGGGGAGGAAAGCAGTTCGACGAGGGAGGACAATTGATTTTGAAGATGAAGGAGATACAAGTAAAGGAGCAAAGGAAGTGAAACTCATGGAGAGCAACTTGAAG
Organism: Chrysanthemum lavandulifolium; assembly: GCA_022545495.1. Classification (NCBI taxonomy): domain Eukaryota; kingdom Viridiplantae; phylum Streptophyta; class Magnoliopsida; order Asterales; family Asteraceae; genus Chrysanthemum; species Chrysanthemum lavandulifolium. The sequence goes on along the minus strand of CM040242.1, from coordinate 174,558,217 downwards.
ATCAAGACATTTTCCAAGCTGCAAGCGATTTTACCATCGATTTTATTTCCACTGCGAGCCAAATATTGCCACTGCAAGTGAAGAATTTGATAAATTGAAGGCAGACAAGGGTAAGCGGTTATGGAAGATGTACTGACAACACGAAAGTAAGATTTCAAAGAAAAGACAAGTTGATTGATCTTGATAGAGAACTTGCTAAGAAGATAGCGAAGATCAAATTCTTTGAGAAAGTTCTTTGAAAAGAAAAGATTGAAAGAAATAGAAGTTGCAAGCTTTTGGAAGCTAAAAGATTGGATAGAATGGAAGATCTTGAAGATTCAATTTCCTTTGTTCAACCTACAATTATGAAAAGAAAGCTCGAGTTTAGTTATGTTCCTCTTGAAGAAGATATTCGGTTTACGGTGGCTAATAATCCGAAATCAAGAAAAAGGCAATTGACCTTGTTGTTGATGCATCCTTAGCGAGGAACAAAGAACACTCGGTTGAAGGATTTTATTATAATGAAGAACAATCAAGCACTTGATGATGTGATTAATTCGATCAAAAGGTTCGGAAGAAACAAAGACAACCAACCAAGGCACAAATACTTGCATATATGAAGACTTATTGTTGTCATGTTGGTAGCTGGAAAAAGCATCAATTTAAAGGAATGCACGATGATCAAGTTGAAAAGGCTTACTACGAGCGTAAAACAAGATAAATCTTTTATTCCAATGGGTTACGAAGAAGAAGAAAGAAGGTTTCCTAGATTGAAGATAAAGGCCAAAGTAAGTGATTCTCAAGCTGTTAAGAAGACTAAGGTTGATGAAGATCATACAAAGTCTCTTGAGAAGGAGGTTCCTCTTGAGAAGTACACTGAAGAACAAATGATTGGAATGATTGTGATTGAAGACAGAGATTTTTATCCAGAACCACTGCAAATTCGACATCCTATTATTGATTGGGAAGTTTACACTGCTAGCAATTTTGCTTCAATATGGAAGATCACAAGGCTGGGAGGTGAAACTTCATCATTCATGACATTTGAAGATCTTATTAAAGCTTTTGACAGAGATGACCTTAATACACTATGGAAATTAGTTCAAGAAAGGTTTAATGTTCAAGATCTCAAAGATATAAAAGAGATGCAGTTATGGGTAAATCTTAGAAGGCTTTTTGAACCAAATGTTGATGATGACTCTTGGAAAACCTTATTCACATGTTTTGGTACTAAATGGTTTTATTATGATTCATGTGAAGTTCATCATGTCTCTCTGACTAATGGAAGACTTTTCATGTTTCTTTGAGAAAGAATATCCACTCAGAAGTGGAGCTCTTCTGATAATGTTAAGCTTACACATAAGAGTCAATGAAGACAATGAGAAGGTCGAGCATTGTTACAAAGGCTTCAAGATCAATGTTCAAGAGCTATACAAAAGTTAAGAGAAAAGAAGTGAAGTGTTTGATTGAATTCCCAAATCCTTGAAGTTAATGCATATTGAAGAAACTTATTGATTTGCGGAGAAATCATAAGTTTAGGGAGGATTGTTGGGAATAATCCGTTACCACGGATAGTTGTGGTTTACTTGCATGGATTAATACTAGCGGTGGAAGCGTATTCCCACCGCAAGTTCTTCATTACCACCGCTATCGGTTTATGATAAGGTTAAAGCGTCTAGATAAGTATAGAATAGATCTTGTGTATATTCTATTATGTTAGCTTTATACTTATCTTGTAAAGGACTCCTTGTTGTATAAAAGGAGATCCTAGGTCATTGTCTTAGGTACATATAACATTACAATATTACCTACGAAAGCTTCAAGGTGTAACCCTAGTGATAAGTTAAGATCACTCGTATTATTCATTAATAATATTGGAGCTTGAGTTTTGTGTTAACTTGTGTTTATTCTCATACATCATATAATTCGTCTTCTAAGTATTACTTAAGTAAATTCCGCTTGCTTGATAATATCATACAAAATATCATTGACACAAGGAGAGTGTCGGATCCATCATAAGTCTAGAGCCACGAGATCATCAATAAATCTCACTAGGACACAATCAATGAAGACTCACTGTTTCACATAATGTGGAAAGTAAGAATATATCTTAAGAGTCCTGCGCATTATCCTTGTGATATTGCAGAATATCTGAGTGATATGTTTACATATTCACAATGAAGATGGAAAACCTTCTAGAGCCAACATCAAACAAGCTCTTGGTAAGTGGCATATGAGATCTATCCAATAGATCAAACATGTGACAACCGGATGAAATGATGGGCGATTCACACCTTGAATCAACCTTGGTCCGGAAATGGATTGACGGATACCTTTTAAAACCGGTCGATGTGCACAAAAATTCTTTTCTCTAGCACGTCGATTGATAGTATGTTTTCAAAATCAAAAGGTGTTTGTGATTGAAAATTGATTTCAATATAAAACCTTCGTTGTATTGCAAAAATGCTTTCTAATAAGCAATACATGATTGTTTTCAAGTCATTTTCTTCAATCAAGAAACCTCAATTTCTTTGGTTCACTCACTCCATGTTGTCTTCTTTGAGACGTTCGGTTTGAGAACGACTAGAGCAATTGCGAAACCACATCAAGGAGATTCTTAGGAATTACACACGATCACAGCGGTGCTTGTCTTCGATCAACGGGAACCGTGGGTCATGTACCTCAATTCAACGAAGTGATCAAAGACACTTTTGTGCCCTTTATTGCTAAATGTTGCATGCAAGTACACCCAACGTTTGCAGCTGATCAGAATTGAGTAGTCAATCCATAGCCGCATGCTCTCACATCACATTCATATCTAAAGAATTCATGATAAATGCATATCGTCATCAACGACTCTGATATTTTCACTCCATGCTTTTGCTACGCTGCTGCAAATATCATGAATCAACAAAAGCTTCCGTAACTCTGATGAGAAGATATCATGATCCAGAATGTGAGCATGTTGGTCCAAAAGTCACAACTTCACATGATGGCAACACAACAATGGATGAGTCAGAGATTTATGATGGATGATGATCTCAAATCTGGCTCAAAACTCATCATCACGTTGATCAGTTAAAGACCTCCACTTGAGCTAACAAAACATGCGGAACATGAAGAATCAAAGGCTACGAACTTCAAAGCAAAGATCTTAATCAAGAATCCACGAACAATCTAAATGTAATATCTGTTTGTATTCAATGTAAATTGAGGTGACCTCACTTAGGGGGAGATTGTTAGGATTTAGAAAATCCAGTAGTTAAAGAGTTGGTCACCTCAAGTATATGTATTCGTTAGAAAGCTCGTAGTCGTAGTCATGTTATGTTAATAAGTAGTTAGTTAAGTAACACCATGGAGGATGACGGGTCTTTACCCAATGTATGCCCGATCCACAACCCGTAGGAGGCGTGTCTTGTAAGAAACTATAAATACCCTCTACCTCCACGGTAGAGGTTTGAGCTTCAATATCATTTTCTTTGTTTCACCAAGTTCCCAACTCTCTTCCACTTTCTCTCTAAAACTCTATATCATACGCCCTATTCAATATGTGTTGATGTGTTTATGAAACCAATATGTCACCTGCAAAGAGAGAGGACTTCTTTTCTTGAACGGGTAGATGGTCAAGATGCCTTTGGAGGTTCAAGAGGTACAGATCTTCAAAGTCACTGGGAACAAGTGCTTGAAGTCATTTTCTTCAATAACATGGTCTTTTAAGTCGACTCTTCTCGTGACGATCTTCTTGAGATAATCATAGCCATAAATTGGGAAGATTTCCACTCGACCACACTTAGAATTCATGACTTGGATCGAACTATTTTGCGCTTCTTTTCGCACCATGTCTTTCAATGTAGAATTTCTTCTTTTGAACCACCAATGAGAAATCCCGTATGAGGCGACAATGTCATATACTTGTTCCTTGTCTATCCGAAATGATCGGTACCATCCGCTCAAGACCGGATCTAAGTAGGTTGACTTTCATCTTGAAATAGATAAGGTGGTCTTCTTCCTTGTGTTCCGAAGACTTAGGTAATCCAGATCTCTGTTGAAGAAGAATTATGATTGAATCGTCTTACGCCTAGGTTCACCTCCAAGAGGAAGAGGATTGTTGACATTGAAACGATCGATATTTTCATCAACTTGATCGGTCAACATCTTGTGGCATTCTTCCATTTGGAATTGTAGATGAGCGACATCGAATGAAAGGCTTTGACAATTTCGTGGTGGCCCCTCAAGTTCCTTTGGTGTGAGTGAAGTGATTCCCCGCTTGTCACAAAACCATTTGATGAAGCATCTCATGTCACCAATGATGTGTAAGAGTGATTCATCGAAGGATCTTCATGATTGGCAACAATGGTGGTTGCCCGATTATTGTCGTGGACAATCAAATCGACTCGTGAATGGCCCACAAAGGTTCGGGAGTTTGAGGTCTTTCCTTGGTTAACCAAACTTTGAGTCATATCCTTGGATGGTGTAGCTCTAGATGTTTTAATCGTTTACCTTCAATGTATGCATCAAACCGGTCTTCATCTTGAGAAAGTTTAGGGATATGCTTGGTGGAAGCATCATCGTCTTGATTCGACTCTTGCACTATGTAAGATTCTTCATTAAGCATCCGCTCTTACGGGACTATGGAGAAGGTGGGTGTCAACCAAGAGTCAATGATGGTCCAAGTCGTAGAAGTCTTCGAGATACTTGACCACCGGATGAACCAATTTGGTTGGAAGGTTTTGGTGGAGGTGTTGGTGGATTTGTCTTCGAGTTCTTTGTTGTACGGAAGATCCACCAGATTCAGATGACCCAGCTCCACCGGTTGGAGGAGGAGGAGGTGGTGGAGATTTAGGAACTCCATATATGGACTCCATCATCACTACTCTTCTTCTTCTTTCCTCCCTTTCACGAATGTCCTCCGAAACTACAAATGATTATCATGCTTTATCGATTCTTTGAGAGCCTCATATAACTTCTTATGAACTTCATCCGGATGCTCATTTGCGCATACATTCTATCGAGAGAATCGATCTCATATCCGAAATAGGCAAATCCTTAAACCTCTCGAGCAAGCAGCTTTCATTGCCCATTCCATTGCATCTTTAACTTCGCTTCAATGGCATTTGCAACCGGTGTCAAAGTTGAGGTTCTCCACTTGGATACACGACGATCAAGATGCTTGACGGATTCGAGCAAATGATGCTTCTCGAGGACTTCGATTCTCTTAAGTACTTCCTCAAGGAGTTGCTCTGTACTCTTAGTGGGAGGTGGTGAAGCCGGTGGTGTGATGGAGTCACTAACAGTGATTACAGGTGAAGGGATGGTAGTAGACATGGGTGGTGGAAGTGCAGTTGCTTGAACAGGAGCGGGTGGTGAAAGTGCGATTGGTGGAGTTGTTGTTGATGAAGTAACTACGGGTGCCGATATTGGAGGAATAGTTGATGTGTCTTGCTGGATGGTGACCGAGAACATAGACTCGACTTCTTCTTTTTCATCATTTTGCTTGTCAGACTCGACATCAGAGGGTCTGTCCTTTAGGAATTAATACGCTTACACAGAGCTTTCGGGGTCAAAGGAACTTCCTTTTCATCGAGCAAGTTTTTCAACACCCTAGCAAGTGAACCTAATCGTTGTAGTGTAGTATTAGGGTAAGCCACGGGTATTGATATCGTTCTCAGGGAATAGGAATGCTAGTAAGAAGTTGCTACGCTAAGGTTGGAGTTGAGGAAGATTATTTTTATCTTTTTAGGAAATGGAAAGGTACGAATCTCGGGGTTTGGATTGGGGTTGGTATTTCACCGATTACCCTACTATTATCTATTCTAATTAACTAAGCTAGGGGTAGTCTATGTCTATTGTTGTGTACTCGTATGATGATTAAAATCGTTTACTTAGGTTTTATTACTCCTAGTTATCTCCTATTGATGGTTGAATTGTCACGTCCTTATTCTTAACGCGTTGTGTTTCTAAGGTCGTAGGGTATGCGTTATCCTAACTCTTTGAAGCTACCAAAGGTTAATGACTACAAAATCTCTAGGATTCATAAACTTAACACTAAGGTATTCTTTGGATGTTTAGCCTACAATTCCACTAGTAACTATATGCTAAGGTTCAACAAAGATTAATCAAGCATTAATAACATAACGAATGACCTATCGCAATACTAGGTCAATCACAATTAAGATAAGAGACAACCAATCAATATTCAATAACTAGGTTTCATATTACCTAAGCAAACACACAAGTAAATTAATGGGACATGGAGAACATGCAAGCATACACACAATCAATTGAAGACATAATTGAATTAATGAAGTAAAACACTTATCTTGATGTAAAATAGGTATGGAACCCTAAAATACTATACAAGACAGCCTTGGTTAGGTTTAGGTTTTACTCCATAAAACTACCTCCTTAAAACTAAAAATTCGATTCTATATATAGTGTTACAAGCTGCGACGGCGTCACTCTTTAATTGTGGCGCCTTGGTCATTATCATTAGGTTTTCGTCTTGGCCACGTTATCATTGTGACGGTGTCACCTTATGCATGTGACGTCGTCGCCTTGATCTCGGCCGTCGGATCAAATCTAGGCCGTCCGAGCCACGACGCCTACTCTTTAAAACCGATGCCGTCACTTGTAAATAAGCAATTTGCTCTTGAGTCGTCCCCTTGGCCCAATGACTTGAGTGTCTCGATTCTTGACTTTGGCCATTTTCTTTGTATATTCGCCTTTTCGTCCGAATAAGTGTCATTCCAACAATTTGCCTTCAAGAGACCTAAAAGTGAAAAGGAGCGAAATTAAGTAGTAACGGATAAAAAGTGATCAATTAAGGGCTTAAATGACCCCTAAAAAGGTACCTTTTAAATCCTTATCGAATTGATCACCATAAGTAATACCTGTGCTCAAGATTCTTTAGGGATGACAGAGATCCCATAGACACGGTTGTTTCTTCCAGACACGCGTGTTCCTCGAGATCTAGACTTAGGAATCTCCTGTAAACCTTCCAGCAGATCATTTCCCTCAACCTCTGTGTCTTGTCTGTCAGTGTCCATTTGTTCATACTCGGTTTCTAATCTGGAACCGTTTCTGTAGAAGGTGCCGATTCCTGACTATCTGACAGAGTGTCACTAGAGGCAAGAGTTTCCTCTTTTGTATCAGACACATCTTTTTCTACTCCAGTTTGTTCTTGAGCTGAGGATGATTCAAGCTTCTTTTCTTGAGCTCAAATTGCGTTGTCGTTTTTAGAGTCGGAGTAGAAAGGGTCAACAACATCTGAGCCGCTTGCTCAGCTTCTTCTCCAGCAATTCCTTTACCTTTGCCCTGTGCAATGGGAGTGGTATGGCGTGGTACTGACTCAGGTTCTTGTATCATGACCTCCCCCCCCACTGGCTGCTTCTGAGTCATGCCAAGACTTTCCAGACTCTGTTGGATGCCTTGTTGAAGTGCAGCTTCATCTTCATCTACTAACTTCATCACTTTCTCAGGTACTTCGGACCCTTTATCTTTTCCCTTGCCAGTGTCTCTCTTTCTCTTTTTATGCCTTTGTGATGAAGTATCAGTAGGTTCTGATCTATCAAGTCTCTTCTTGGGAAGGTTGGCGTATGAGGACTTGGAGGATGATTTGGCACGAGAAGCAGACTTTGTAGATTTGGGTTGAGAGGGATCGGGTGTGTCATCAACATTTGAGCTGGATGCCTTTTTCATGTATTTCACAAGTAACCAAACCTTCTTAATTACATTGGTGAGAAGTGCATCAGGTATTGGCATTCCAAAGACCTCTTTATTCACTCCTTTAGCAACATATTTTAGGTTACCAAGTACAAATTCATCACTAGCTTCATGGAGGACTGACTCACTCCTTGGATTAAACTGATGTGTCTGCTGCATGTGCTTAATGATGAGCTTCGAGAACCTTATGCTAGGAATTAATAATTTGTTTTTGGACTTCCTTCCTTTGGCTTGATTCGTAACATTTTGTGCATCGCTGATAAATGTGTCCATAGACAAAGAGAATTCTTCCCAAATCGTTCATGAAATCAATATCCACCCTTTAATAATCCCCACATGATTTGCGAATAGGAGCCTCACTCTATCGAACCACAAGTTTTACCGGTTAAACATAGGTTGAGAATAGTGGCAATGGCTCTCCATGGTTGATACATACTGTTGGTGACGATGTCTGAAGCCTTTGTTACTTTAACCAGATAACCCAATTCTTCGACAAAGTCCATTAGTTCTTCAGCAGTAGGTAGAGAAACAAATGGATTTGTATGGTCTCTTGGAGTGATTCTAGGGCCTCCCTGAGAGTCTCAGTGGTGATTTCATACTCCTTATCATCAAGCTTACAAAAGTAAGTGGCTGAGATCTTGTCCCATGTAACAGTGTTCCAGAATTGTTGTAGATAAATAGAGGGAATCGTACATCGCTTGGTTAAAGTACCAAAAACGTTAGAGTTCTTCAAAATATCAACAACAATCCGGTAGATTGGATTAGGTTGGATCCTATCCACATCCACAAAGCAATTGCTTTTGGCTATCTCACCCCATTTCTCATCTGGAAGCATTTCCTCATCTGTGAGTACAGTGGGTGGTGTAGCAGTAGCAAGGTTCTCGGAAGAAGTTGTGCCTGCATTGAAATTCTGTAGAACACACATAGAACAACAATATTCAGGAATATGTTAGGTTAGACATGGTTAGCAGATCAACCTTAATGCAACACCATAACTAAGACACTGAAACAATGACTTAAGCACAATAAGTAGCATATAAATATGATATGAATGAGGCATAGACAATGATAATAGGGAAAATACACAGATCAATCACACAATGACCAAATAGAAATAATGAGAGAAACAACATGATGGTCAAAATGCATAGAGACAATCATTATATAGACAATTTGCATCAGACGAATCGCATATTAGTAAAGAAAAATTGCTATGTGAACAAATCGCATACTGCCAAGGACAAGTTGCATACAGAGAATAAAGAGACAAATCGCTTTACTCACTTGATAAGAAAAATCGCTTCAATAATTCTAAGGTGACAAGTCGCTTTATCAATATTATCTGAGACAAATCGCATACACTAATTTACTAAGACAAATCGCTTTCATCAATTAGGTTATGATAAGTCGCATACAGAGTATAAAGAGACAAATCACTTTACTCAATTGATACGACAAATCGCATCAATAATTTTAGGGTGACAAGTCACTTTATCAATATTATCTGAGAAAAATCGCATACACTCATTTACAAAGACAAATCGCTATCAGATAACCAATGACAAATCGCATGCAAGCAACTGGGGACAAATCGCTTTCAAGAACACGCAACTGATGACAAATCGCTTACAAGAACAATAACCGACACAACACAATAACACTTATAATAGACCCAGTTGATAATTCAGGCATAACCTATACACCTAGTTAAGTCATGATCACATATAAACAACAACATATACGCAATCAGAATCATGAAACCATAACACTCCAACACACTAACTCTCCAAGATCAAAATACCCACGCATAGGGGAGACAAAACAATCACACAACCAAACCATCCATTCCTACCCATGATTTCCCAAGGCATACCCATTCTACAAACTACACCCACTCTTACTTTAACATTGAAACTAACCTAGGTATAGATTTATGTCGAAGGAATAAGTGATGAGTGTGTAAATACTCATCGTTTTGTACCAATTAGGCGCAAAAACATCCGAAAACACTCGAAATGCATCAAAATGATAAAAATATCACAAATAAGTGTTTTATGTGTTTTAAATGCAAAATATCAAAATCGGTGAAAAGCATATAAAGTTTGCATAATTGGCGCTTTAGTCCCCAAGTTTCAAAAGTTGTCAAAAAGCAGTCTACGGTAATTCTAAATAAAGAAAAATGTTATTCAAGGTCCACGAAATATTCTAAATTGTCAAAATGGTCCTTGAATAATTCTTTTGTTAAATGGCGAAAAAGGTCCTCAACTTTCAAAATGTCAAGTTTGGTGCAGAAAATTGAAATTGTCAAATCTAGTCCTTGTACTATTAAAACTTGTCAAATTTGGTCCTTGTGACAACTTTGGGAAAATTAGCGAGATTGGTCCTCTAAATTTCGAAATTACAATCTAAGTCCTTGTAATATTAAAGCCTTTGACCCTTTACCTATTTTGATCCCTGCCACTTTAAACCTTTGACCCCTGTCATTAGCTTGTTTTGAACCCCAAGTCAAACCAACAGTCAAACCACCTTTCCCTCCACCACTTGTTTATCTCCCACTCCCTCTACAACCAACTTGCTCTCCCCTCCCATCACTTCTCCTTTCCTCCACCCTCATCATCACTAGCCCCCACAATAAATGCCACCCCTAGTTGTTATTTGAGGCCTACAAGTCAAATCCCATTTTCCGCCAAAATGTGATAAGGCTCAAAACTCAACCATTGGTCGAATTGAAAGGTGGGATGCGCTCGGAAGGCAGCGTGGAAGGATTCTAGAGCATAAAGAGGAAGAGGAACAAGAAAGAAAGCGGTCTTTAGTTTTTATTTTTATGTATTTAGTATTTTATCTCTATGTCTTTAATTAAGCTTTAAATTGTAGTCTTTTGTTCCAATATATCAAATTAAGTTGTGCAAGTGTATTAAGACTGTTTTCAAGTGCTAATTCAAGTTTTACATCGAGTTTCATATTTTCATAATTCTTGTTGCATCATTTAGTGTCAAACTCTTGTGTTCAAAGCTTCAATGAGCTTTATTTAAACTCAAACAAACTTATTAAAGCTTAAAATAGCTTTTTGTAAGCTTGGGAAATCGTTTCAATCAAGTTCCATTGAAAGTCAATAAAAGTCAAGCGTGAAGAAGATCTTGGTTTAAGCGGTTTGAAGATGAAAATGGGTGTTGCGAGAGATGTATTTGGGGTGGTTGAATAACTTAAGTATGGTTTGGTTTTGGTTTTAACTGCAACACTAGCTAGAATCTTGAGTATCTGTTCCATTCTCATTTCAATATCAGTTGCATAACTTGTCTGTACTTGCAATTGTAATCATAAAACTGTTTAAATTTGTTTACATAGTTGTATTTAAGTTACCTAAGTTCGGTTTGATTATTAATGTTGCTAGTTAAGACCTAAGCTTAGTTATTAGTTCAAAACAGTTTCAAAAGTAGTGTTTGGATTTAATGCTTAAACTGTATTCGAGACTTGTTCGATGGTGGAGATCTGTTGGTTCATGATTGTTTAGTCAATTTGTGCTCATATCGGTCATAAAGTGTGCCTACATTAGCTCAAAAGTCAAAATCACATATATAACTGTCTCATTATGCTTATCTGTTAAGAGTTTAGGAAATCAAAACCTTGTTTCATGTTTGGAATTCATAGCATAGCCTAATCTAGTTTCATTTAACCATATTACATCAATATCGGTTAACAAATTAGGATCAAAGCTCACCAAAGTCAAACTTGTCTCAAGCTGTCAAAAGTCAAAATATTTGAAAAACCGGTTTTGGCCAACTAGTAAGATTTTCACGGGTTCAATTCAGGCCAATTCAATGAAACTTTGGGTTTTATAAGTTCTCTTGGTCTAGTTTCTTATTAGTATTTTGTTGATTTTATTAATTTTTCTTAAGCCTCAAATAAGCTCATCAAGCGGGGCTTATATGCCTGCTCCAAAACTCGATCAAAGTGAGATTTTCTCGACTTATTGTTAGGGTTGTCCGAGCTCCAGAGCTTTTCAGGTCTAATTTTTGGTTTGAAAGTAGTTAGCCAGGTCTAGAACAAGTTCCAACATTTGGATTTTATTTTCAGCTTATTGTGTTGCTTGTGCTTATGCTCAAAAGTGGTGCTCTCAAACTGTTTTTAGCACTAATCTCAAAACATCCAAACCTGTTGAGTTAGCTTATCAGAGGTTAAAGGTAGTTGAAATAAGTTGCATTTGGGTCATTTTAACATAATATAGCTTCTGTGTTGGTTTGGTACCCTTTTGGTACACTTTGGCTTTTCAGTCTTATTACATAAGCACTAGCATATGATTCCATATTCCTACACACAACACCATGTTTTCTATTTTCCTAGATTCATAATATCATTTTAGAGTTTTCCTAAAATTTTCATAATTTTCCAACACTGTTTGCTATTTTCTTAATTAAAAGCAGTTTTAGGTAATTTTAAATAGCTTTTAATACAATTAAATCGGAAAAGTCCAAAAAATAATTTTTCATTTTATTAAGTTTAGATAAATATAAAAAGTAAAAAGTAATTTTCCAGATTTTCATAGTTTATTTTGTAATTTTAGTAATTTAATTAGTTTTAAATAGTTTAAAATCCATAAAAATAGAAAATAATCAGAAAAATATAAAATAGTTTTGAAAATTCTTTTTGTTATTTTAGATTTTTCCAAGTCATAATTTTATTTTTCTAGGTTTATTTCCTATTTTCTTGTAATTTAGGTTATAATTTAATAGTTAAAAATAGTTTTTAATTAATAATAATTAATTAAATAGTTATAAAAATAATTTTCTTTTTCTTAAAATTTTCTTATATCATTAGGTTTGTAAAAATATCATTTTCATATTTTTAGGATTAATATTGTGTAAGTTTCACGTTTTTATTTGTACGTCACGTAGTTTTTAAATTAAGTTTTATAAAAACATAAAATCAAAAACATCATTTTAAAATTAGTGATAGCGTTTATTTAATATAGTTAATCTTTTTAATTTCCTTTAATTTGCATTTAAGCCCTTGTAGTTTATAAATAACTCAAAATCCTTCCGACCACTATCACTTGGTGGTTACTCGACATCGATTGTGTTAAACACGGTCATCCTTCGTGGGACTTAATGACAGGGAATCCACGATTATTCTCGATCTAAATTGCAATTGGTGTGTGAAATTGTTTTAAGTTCCTTACGGCTGGTCATTCACAAGTGGCTAGCTGCGTGAGAAAACTTGCGGTTTGCACGCATCAAATTTTGGAGCACGGCAGGGAGGTAAGCGTGTTCTAAGCATTTTTGAGACCATTACTTGCACATATACCACAGTTTGTAAAAAGTTTTTGTAAAGTTATAACAAAATCAAAAGTTCATTAACACTTTTCCTAAAGTGTTAGAAACACCAAACAAAATATAAAACAACAAAACAATCGTAACGTTTTCTATCTTGTGTTTCTTTTAAGGTGATTCTTAAAAATACAATTTGGTTAAACGAGACGATACCAAAATATTGTCCAAAAGTTTTTAAACCCATCAAGACAAATCTATACCTCGTCTTTTCGTTGATACTTAATATACATAAAATCAACCACATGAATCAAGGCAATACACCTACTAAGCGGGGTGTGACCATAATAAGTTCCCGAACATCGATTTAAAACTTGCCTTTGTGTCCTTGTGATTTGGTGTACCTTTTCAAAGAAGCCATTTCATTTGTGATTATTGGTTAAGTTCACTTGTCGCTTTGCCTCGCATTTGTTTTGAAACCGATTTTTATACTTAGTGCATGCGCACTCGTTCTTCCAGTTCTACAAGTCCATTGTCGAACTTGGAAAGATTCCTCGTGGACGTAGAGGACGTTCAACTCCTTGACCGTGGTGAGGCGTCTACCACCACCACCATCTCCGTAATGGCGAAGACAAGCCGATGAATGAGATTCTCCAAGCACCCATCGAGGGTTCGGAGATGTTATTGTTGTCCCGCCATCGTGGTGATACTTTTGAGCTCAAAACCGGGTTACTTAATCCGGTAACCCAAAGCCAATTCTATGGTTTTGGCGGGATGATCCTCATGCACACATTCGATGGTTTAACAAGATTGCATCTACCATCAAGTACAAGAATGTCCCCATGAAGCTATCAAGCTTAACGATCCGTGCTAAACCGTCAAGTCTAACGAGACTTAAAGCAGTTCGAACACAAATACAATGAAGATCGGAGAATATAGTGAATTCCGGTCGTTATGTCCCACGGAGACTCAATGGTGTGTAAACACCGATTCAGACGATAGAATGATCACTAATGATAGTGATCGGAAAGGATTTGGATAGATAATTACACTCTTGAAAAAGGTTATAAAATAAAGCGACTTAAATACAAATTAAGAAAATTAAAAGACAAAGATATTAAATAAACGCTATCACTATATTTAAAGTGATGAACGTTTAAAACCTAAAACGTAAAACTTACGTTTAAAATAAAATTACGTAAACGTACAAAATAAAAAGTGAAATCTAAGAAATAAAAATCCTAAAAATATGAAAAATACATTTCTACAATCCTAATGATAAAAGAAAATTATTAGAAAAGGAAAATTATTTTTACAACTATTTATGTAATTATTATTAATTAAAAACTAATTTAAACTATTTAATAATACTCTAAAATAAAAGAAAATATGAAATAAGACTAGAAAAATAAAATTAAGACTTAGAAAAATCTAAAATATGACAAAACTAATTTTAAAACAGAAAATATATTTTTTAGACTTTTTATGTATTTATTATTAATTTAAAACTATTTAAAACTAATTAAAATGCTAGAAAATACTTTTTAAACTAAGAAAATTATGGAAAAATACTTTTTAGGCTTTTTACATTTATCTTAAACTGTTAAAATTGAAAAATTATTTTTTGGAACTTTTTCTTAATTTTTTGTATTAAATGCTATTTAAAAGTGCTTAAAAACTAATTTAAATTGAGAAAAATAGCAAAACAATTTAGAAAAATCTGAAAATTTCAGGAAAAGTCTAAAATAATATGAGGAAGCAAGGAAAATTGGAAAAACAGGGGCTTATGTGAGGGAAATATGAAAGTCGCTATGTAAACTCTTATAAAATAAGCACTTCAATAAGCTAATAAGCTCTATAGTGAACCAACTGAAAACATAAGCTAAATAACACTAAATCTACTCTAAAGCAACTATCTAATGCTATTCCTAACACCTAATGAGTAGTCTACCAAGGATTAAGCTAAACCGCCATCATAAGCAAAATCGGATAACAGACCCTCTACTTAAGCACTTGAAGCCTTATTTCAATAGCTAAACGAAAACCAAAGGTAGGGTTCTCAAGACCACCTACCGAGATCATATACCCAAATTTATAGCTAATGAGGACAAGAGATGAATAAGTTATGGAACAAACAAAAAGCGGCCAGTGGAGGCGAGGTGCTGGCGATGCGAGCAGGTGAGCAGTAGCGAGGTTTGAGCTTATTTAACTACTAATTCAATAAGCTAAAGCTAAAACTAAAATGTGAACTTGAAGTCCACTAACAGACTACATAGAGACCAAAATGAGACTCTAAATGTTTGAAATGAAGGCGTGCATCATCTGCAAGATCTCCAATGAACTTAAGACTGTTTGACTTTTTAAATCGAGTCTAGGTTTGACTTTATTGAGATTTAAACCAAATTGTGAACTGATGATGATATATTTTGATGAAATAAAGCTAAAGCAATCTAGTTCTATGTATTTTAAACATAAAATGATCTTTTGATCATGCTAAAATCTCAACGATGGTATTAAGATTGTGGACAGAAGATTTTGACTTTTGTGAATTGCACATACAACTTAATGACTCAAATGAGCTCCAATGAACAACATAAGCATAATCCAACAGGTTTTAACCAATGTACAGACCTTTAGCTCAGTTTACATGTAAAATCCAAACACACCTTAAAACTTTTGCTGTGAACTAAAAAACTGAACAACTTGTTAAACCAACATGATTTATTGATCAAACTAAGTCTAAACACCTTTCTTAACACTAAATGAACAAGTTGGAATTAAGATTAAACACGAGATCTGATTACAAGCTAAATATGCAAATGGACTTGAAATTTTGAAAATGAGATAAGTACTCACAGGATTCCAACTTGCTTGCAGGCCAAATCCAAACCCATTACTACACTAATGAACCTAATCTAACCCATTTCAGAGGTCTGCAATCTCCCAAACCATGCTCAAATCCAAATGAGCTTAAAGTTGACTTTTGTTGACTATTATTCAAAGTTACTTGAAAATGAACTGTAAGCTTATAAAAAGCTTAAAAGGAGTTTAGACAAGCTTATTAAAGCTTCAAATAAACCACTAACAACTTGGACCATGGAATTGAAACTGAGAAATTTCAACAGTTAACCAAAAAAATTGAAACTTATATGAAAGCTTAGATTGATACTCAAAAGTGACTTACAAAGGTTTTTAAACTTGAAATAGATACAATGAAACTGAAATTACACCATTTTAAATTAAACTAAGACAATAATTAAAAAAACGACATAAGTAAAATTTTTATAAACTAACTCACGCCTCCATTGCTTCTTAGCTTCTCTTTTATATGCAAAGTCCTCACCTCGACTTCGAGAAAATCCCACTTTCATTTGTAGCCATAGGATCGAGTTGATTGGATTATAGCCATTGATGGCTTTTTGGCGGGAATTTGGTTTTTAATTTGGTGGATGTTTGAGTGTTTTGAAGGGAATGCAATTAATGAATCTTGGATGTGTTGAGGTAGGGACAAGGGTGTTGATATAATGAGGTGGAGGTGAGGGTGGACATGGATGAGCGGGGAAGCGGTTGGGAGAAGAGACTTTGGCGGGGTGTTTGTTTTGACCGGGGTTTGGTGAGTATTATTAATAAGCCGGGGTCAAATGGGAAAGGGTCCAAAGGTTTAGACAAGGGTCCAAGGTTCAAGGTTCAAAAGGTTTAGGAAATAATACAAGGACCATTATGTAATTTACGAAACTTTAAGGACCAAGGCGCCATTTTATCAAAGCTATTCCAAGGGACCACAAGTAACAATCTTCAAAAGTATAAGGACCAAACTTGACAATTTCCAAATTCAAGGACCATTTTGACAATTTTCAAACTTGAGGGACCAAAGTTGTAATTTTGCAAATTTACATTTCAAGGGTTTGTTTAACAACTTTTGAATCCCATGGACCTTAAATGACATTTTCTTTATTTTGATATACCAGGACTGCTTTTTGACAATTTTGAAACTTGGGGACTAAAGCGCCAATTTTGCAAATTTGATACGTTTTCATCGATTTTGATCTTTTGCATTTAAAACACATAAAACACGATTTGTGACATTTTATCATTTTGATGCGTTTCGAGTGTTTTCGGATGATTTTGCGGTTTATATTGTACAAAATGATGAGTATTTAGACAATCATCAATCCCCACATTGAGATATTGCTAGTCCCTAGCAATGATTTGAGAAAACATAATGGATTTTAATCTCTTTACCAAAAGCCATTACTTCGGAGTAGCCAAATGTTTGATTCAAGTAAGAACCATGGTACAGATAACCATGTGATTTTGAGCAAACCACCGACTTTCAATGGTTTGATTTTGTCTTTACGAAGCCGTACCCTTACGGACTAGCCAACTCTTAGATAAATTATCAATATTATCTTTGGTGAGTGAATACCAATTATGGATTTTCCTTTGCCTTTACCACAAGCCATAATCTTGCGGGCTAGCCAACTCTTCACTTATTAAAGATATGGTGAGTTGAGAACCATACAATTTTGGGCAAATTGCAAGCCATATAAGCGGTTTGAGAAATCTTTACCAAGAGCCGTTTGCTCTGGATTAGCTAATCCTTTTGTCTTCTGAGACAAAGCGGATGATAACCAAATGAGTAAGTGTAAACACTTACTCCAAAAAATTTTGGCCAAAAGCGGGGAATTGGGTAGATAATATATGAAATTCGTGAAATTCCCCACACTTAGAAATGAATATTGCCTCAATATTCAAAGTACCGTGGTTATGCCGAAACAAAAAACGTAAAAGGAAATACTATGGCCATTATTTAGAATGATTTTTTTTTTTTTTTTTTTTTTTTTTTTTAAGAAACTTATATATATAACATGTGGGGCATCACCCCCACACTTAGGTGGTAGAAAGGGGTAAGAAGACAGAAATATGGGTGAAAACCCATATGGTGTGTGCTACTGTTTTTTATTACCGAGTCGCTAGCTTGACTCGACCCCGAATTCATTGGTTCATGGGGAAGTAAGTGGAACAGGCAATCTCCATCGGACTTTCATTCAAGATGTTTGGACAAACATTTGAAGCACGCGAAAGTTCCACACCGATGAGATAAAGAGAGAACCGGCTCAAAAATGATAATTGAAAATGCCGGGATCAAAAATAGTATCCTCATTCCCGAAGGAGTGAAGAAGAGAGGAAGTCACCGAGTAGGTGAAGAAAAGAAGGAAGATCATGATAACAATCATAACTAGATCTTCTTCCTCGGGATTAAGTGCAGTTGCACTTATTTGGATTTTATTGGTTGAGCTCTTAGGGTTGGAAGGCATCTCGGGAGGGAAGGTGGGAAGATTTGTCATAACTATGCAAATTGAGATTCTCTCCCCGATCATGATTTTGCCATCCACGCAATCATACTCCAGTGGAGATATGATATGAGTGAGTTCACGGCGAACTCCTCATGAAGAATATACGGAGGTGGGACATGTGCGGTACTTGTGGGCTATAAATATGCACCTCGTCCATTATAGTCTCCGTGTCGGACTCATCACTATCAAAGATTGGATTAAGCGAATTTAGAGTAAATTCGAGAATCGAATTCGAATAAAGGGATTAGTGATAGTCGTATTAATTGTTGTGGAAACAACATGGTCAACATCCTCTTCTAAGTTGGCGATCTCGGAATGTGGAAGTAATGCATCAATAAATTCTATATCTTTAGAACATAAAGAATCGGCATCACTATAATCCTTTGTCAAAATCGAGAAAGTCTCAACAAAATCATTTGTAAGAGGAGAAAACACATCACACTCTTTGTCAAGAATTCCTCGAGACTCACTTGGGATCGGGATAAGGTTCTCAACATTCGATGATTCCGTTTCGGAATAGTCTTTGAGATGCTTAACCCCATGGTGAGAGAGTCTTTGGGATCAAAAATTTCAAAGAAATAGGATCATCGACCTCTTCAAAGGAATTCACTTCTCTCAACCGGCGTGAGTGAAGGGAAGAGTCGGAAATGAAAGGCTCACGAAGCGGGTGGGATTGCCACTCGGAGCATCGACTTTATCGAAAACATATATAGCTCTTATGCTCTTCATATTCTCCTCTGCCAACAATTCTCCCATACTCTTTCCTTCTTCAACGGGGTGGGATTGCCACTTCGAGTCGTGATTCCTCATCAAAATCATCATCGTCGTCGTCATCATAATCGTACGAGAGGTTTCCAATATTGGGAACTTACTCTAGTCGCTTGTTCTTGACATCGTTTACGGCGAGACTCTTCTTTAACCAATTCTTTCAAATCTTTGAGTATATCGAGACAATTTTGAGAAGTTCTTGAGGAATTTCGAGAGGTTGTGTTTGAATCGTTTAGTCTTGTGGAGGTTGGTCATGATAAGAGTAGTCATAATTGTTACAAGGATTATGCTCATAGACAAGCGTGTTCCTGTTTGACACTCAAAACTCGGGTGAGGACCTCCACAAGTACTCACAAGAATATGTCTCCATCTCATAGTGCGGGGTTGGTTGAGGAAATTAGTTGTTTCATTGTAGGGATTTTGGTCATAGACAAACCCGTTTCCGGATTCACAATGCCACAACCGGGCAATTTCCACCATTTTGAGGTCCCCACACCATTCACAACCAAATTGGTGAGGATGAGACATAGAAAGAATCAAATGGATAGAGGGTAAAAGAAATGTAGAATCAAAAGATGTGAGAGGGTAAAGATGGATTTTTGGATTTTGAAAAACATTGCAAAAACAAAGAATGAAAATATTTTGGATTTTCGATAACTTTACAAAAACTTTTACAAAAGATGGGTTATGTGCAAGAATGGGTGCGAAAATGGCTAAACACACGCTAAAGCCTCCCGTGCGGCAAGAAAAATTTGATCCGTCTAAACCGTCAAGTCTAACAGACTTAAAGCAGTTCGAACACAAATACAATGAAGATCGAGAATATAGTGAATTCCGGTCGTTATGTCCCACGGAGACTCAATGGTGTGTAAACACTGATTCAGACGATAGAATGATCACTAATGATAGTGATCGGAAAGGATTTGGATAGATAATTACACTACTGAAAAAGGTTATAAAATAAAGCGACTTAAATACAAATTAAGAAAATTAAAAGAAAAAAGATATTAAATAAACGCTATCACTATATTTAAAGTGATGAACGTTTAAAACCTAAAACGGTAAAACTTACGTTTAAAATAAAATTACGTAAGCGTACAAAATAAAAGTGAAATCTAAGAAATAAAATCCTAAAAATATGAAAAATACATTTCTACAATCCTAATGATAAAAGAAAATTATTAGAAAAGGAAAATTATTTTACAACTATTTATGTAATTATTATTAATTAAAACTAATTTAAACTATTTAATAATACTCTAAAATAAAAGAAAATATGAAATAAGACTAGAAAAATAAAATTAAGACTTACAAAATCTAAAATATGATAAAACTAATTTTAAAACAGAAAATATATTTTTAGACTTTTTATGTATTTATTATTAATTTAAAACTATTTAAAACTAATTAAAATGCTAGAAAATACTTTTAAACTAAGAAAATTATGGAAAAATACTTTTTAGGCTTTTTACATTTATCTTAAACTATTAAAATTGAAAAATTATTTTTGGAACTTTTCTTAATTTTTGTATTAAATGCTATTTAAAAGTGCTTAAAACTAATTTAAATTGAGAAAAATAGCAAAACAATTTAGAAAAATCTGAAAATTTCAGGAAAAGTCTAAAATAATATGAGGAAGCAAGGAAAATTGGAAAAACAGGGGCTTATGTGAGGGAAATATGAAGGCTGCTATGTAAACTACTATAAAATAAGCACTTCAATAAGCTAATAAGCTCTATAGTGAACCAACTGAAAACATAAGCTAAATAACACTAAATCTACTCTAAAGCAACTATCTAATGCTATTCCTAACACCTAATGAGTAGTCTACCAAGGATTAAGCTAAACTGCCATCATAAGCAAAATCAGATAACAGTGCCCTCTACTTAAGCACTTGAAGCCCTTATTTCAATAGCTAAACTGAAAACCAAAGGTAGGGTTCTCAAGACCACCTACCAGAGATCATATACCCAAATTTATAGCTAATGAGGACAAGAGATGAATAAGTTATGGAACAAACAAAAACTGGCCAAGTGGAGCAGGGCTGCTGCTGATGCAGAACAGTGAACAGGTAAGCAGGTTTGAGCTTATTTAACTACTAATTCAATAAGCTAAAGCTAAAACTAAAAATGTGAACTTGAAGTCCACCTAACAGACTACATAGAGACCAAAAATGAGACTCTAAATGTTTGAAATGAAGACTATGCATCATCTGCAAGATCTCAAATGAACTTAAGACTGTTTGACTTTTTAAATCGAGTCTAGGTTTGACTTTATTGAGATTTAAATCCAAATTGTGAGCGATGATGATATATTTTGATGAAATAAAGCTAAAGCAATCTAGTTCTATGTATTTTAAACATAAAATGATCTTTTGATCATGCTAAAATCTCAATAGTAAGCTGTTAAGATTGTGGACTGAAGATTTTGAATTTTGTGAATTGCACATACAACTTAATGACTCAAATGAGCTCCAATGAACAATATAAGCATAATCCAACAGGTTTTAACCAATGTACAGACCTTTAGCTCAGTTTACATGTAAAATCCAAACACACCTTAAAACTTTTGTTGTGAACTAAAAAACTGAACAACTTGTTAAACCAACATGATTTATTGATCAAACTAAGTCTAAACACCTTTCTTAACACTAAATGAACAAGTTG
Source organism: Chrysanthemum lavandulifolium (assembly GCA_022545495.1). Classification (NCBI taxonomy): domain Eukaryota; kingdom Viridiplantae; phylum Streptophyta; class Magnoliopsida; order Asterales; family Asteraceae; genus Chrysanthemum; species Chrysanthemum lavandulifolium. The sequence continues at coordinate 174,536,461 of CM040242.1, read as the reverse complement.
GAATTAAGATTAAACACGAATCTGATTACAAGCTAAATATGCAAATGGACTTGAAATTTTGAAAATGAGATAAGTACTCATGAGTTCCAACTTGCTTGCGAGCCAAATCCAAACCCATTACTACACTAATGAACCTAATCTAACCCATTTCGTAGGTCTCGCAATCTCCCGAACCATGCTCAAATCCAAATGAGCTTAAAGTTGACTTTTGTTGACTATTATTCAAAGTTACTTGAAAATGAGCGTAAGCTTATAAAAAGCTTAAAAGGAGTTTAGACAAGCTTATTAAAGCTTCAAATAAACCACTAACAACTTGGACCATGGAATTGGCGAGAAATTTCAACAATTAACCAAAAATTGAAACTTATATGAAAAGCTTAGATTGATACTCAAAAGTGACTTACAAAGGTTTTAAACTTGAAATAGATACAATGGCGAAATTACACCATTTTAAATTAAACTAAGACAATAATTAAAAAACGACATAAGTAAAATTTTTATAAACTAACTCGCCTCCATTGCTTCTCTTAGCTTCTTTTATATGCAAAAGTCCTCACTCGACTTCGAGAAAATCCCACTTTCATTTGTAGCCATAGGATCGAGTTGATTGGATTATAGCCATTGATGGCTTTTGGCGGAATTTGGTTTTAACAATGGTGGATGTTTGAGTGTTTTGAAGGAATGCAATTAATGAATCTTGGATGTATTGAGGTGGGGGACAAGGGTGTTGATATAATGAGGTGGAGGTGAGGGTGGACATGGATGAGCGGGGAAGCAGTTGGGAGAAGAGACTTTGGCGGGGTGTTTGTTTTGACCGGGGTTTGGTGAGTATTATTAATAAGCCGAGGGGTCAAATGGGAAAGGGTCCAAAGGTTTAGACAAGGTCCAAGGTTCAAGGTTCAAAAGGTTTAGGAAATAATACAAGGACCATTATGTAATTTACAAACTTTAAGGACCAAAGGCGCCATTTTATCAAAGCTATTCAAGGGACCACAAGTAACAATCTTCAAAAGTATAAGGACCAAACTTGACAATTTCCAAATTCCAAGGACCATTTTGACAATTTTCAAACTTGAGGGACCAAAGTTGTAATTTTGCAAATTTACATTTCAAGGGTTTGTTTAACAACTTTTGAATCCCATGGACCTTAAATGACATTTTCTTTATTTTGATATACCAGGACTGTTTTTGACAATTTTGAAACTTGGGGACTAAAGCGCCAATTTTGCAAATTTGATCGTTTTCATCGATTTTGATCTTTTGCATTTAAAACACATAAAACACGATTTGTGATATTTTTATCATTTTGATGCGTTTCGAGTGTTTTCGGATGATTTTGCGGTTTATATTGTACAAAATGATGAGTATTTAGACACTCATCACTTCTTCATTCCCATTTTCTCTAGAGGACAAGCCGGAATTGGCTTGAGAAACAACCCCTTGTTCCATTGAGACATGGGAAGATCTTGTCACAAAGTTTGTTAGCAATTCTATCCTCCATCCCTAACTACAAGTCTTAAAAATGAGATAATGAAATTCTCTCAAAGATTTGATGAATCATTCGGGGAGGCATGGGATCGTTACAAAGAATTGCTCCGTAAGTGTCCGCATCATGGATTTTCGAGTTAATGCAAATGGATACTTTCTACAATGGTCTGAACGGACTAATCAAGACTCTTTGAATGCCTCCATGGAGGTAATTTCTTGAGCAAGACCCAAAAGAAGCCTTGCAAATCATTGAAAACAAGTCCCGTGTCCGCCCTTTCCGCACAAAGACATATCATCACGAGTCTAATCTTTGGACCTTCTACTTCATCTCCGTGAGTACATCTAGCATCGATGCTAAGATTGACAAACTCACGGATATTATTCGAGCTTTGGTTCTTGCTAACTAAAGAAAGTCACTTTCACACAAGCACCATCATATGGTGAAGTGAAGAAAGTTGAAGTTTGTGTTACTTGTGGTGGTCCTCATGCATACTACAATGTCATCGCCACCGATGGTAGTCCGTTTGAAGCTAATGCTATAGCGGTACTTCAAATCAAGGAGGTAATCAATACCGTCCTCAAAATGAACCAAACTACCGAGCTAACACTTATCGTGCACCACCGGTTTCAACGAATCCTAACGGAATCGAACCAACCAAGAATGAACCAAGGTTATCAAAACCAAGGTAATTTCTATTCGGACCCAATCAAGGTTTCCAACATCAAGGAAATCTTAATCAAAACACTTACAATCGAGGGAATCAATTTCGGGGAATATGAACCTAATCAAGGAATTCAGCTATAACTTGAACATACGACCTCAAATTATCCCTCCACCTCCTCCTGTATCAACATCGATGAGCTTTTAAAGCAATTCATGAAGACTCAAGAGGAGACAAAGCAGGTTGTTGGTCGGTCGGATCGGTGAATTAAAGAAGTCTTTAAATGATCGACCCTCGGGCTCGGTACTTTACCTAGCAACACGATCGTTAATCGAGGGGCGATGCAAAGCGATCACAACCAGTGGTGTTTCAGTATGATGGACTGCTATTCCTACTACCTCTTCTTCTTCTCTCCGAAGGTAGTGGAAAGTGAACACGAGGCGACAAAGGACAAGGAACTTCCTACTAATAACGGAAGTACCAATGATGTCCATCCTCGGGTTGTCCCGAACCCAATACCAAACACAGAGTTGTTTTGAACCTCAGGTTGGTAACCCCAAATCAAATCTTCTATTCCTTACCCATCACGTTTACATGAGCAAAAGCTCGCGAGAAAGCCGGTCAACAAATGGAAAATTCTTTCAAATTTTCCAAGAACTTCATTTGACATAAGCTTGGCGGATGCTATCATGTTGATGCCAGTTGCATCAACTCTCAAACACATGTTAAGAAACAAGGAAAAGTTGTTTGAAATGGCTAAAACTCCTCTCAACGAGAAGCGCTCTGCGATTATCTTGAAGAAGCTTCTCGAAGCTTGGAGATCTGAAAGTTCCTCTTACCTTGTGTATTTCGGGGAATGGTTGAATGCTTTGCCTTAGCCGATCTTGGTGCAAGCATAAACCCGATGCCTCATTCAAGATGGAAGAAACTTTCTCTTCGGACCTTACTCCTACATGCATGACTCTCGAGCTTGCGGATCGTACAATATCCGTCCTCTTGGAATTGCAGGGGCGTATTTGTGAAAGTAGGAAAGTTCCATTTTCCGGTGACTTTGTAGTTGTTGATTTCGATCTTTGATCCACGGGTTCCTCTCATTGTTGGAAGAGGATTCACGAGAGCGGGCCGTGCTCTCATTGATGTATTTGAGCAAGAAATCACATTACGTGTTGGTAATGAAGTCACCTTTAACCTTGATCAAACTTGAGGTACTCCGCAAACTATGATTACGGGTGGGTTAACCGAATCGATATCATTGATGTTGCTTCAAGAGTACTCTCGAAGTTCTTGGTTATTCTCATAATTACGTGGTGGGATCCCACCACATCTTCTCAACCTATCATAGCCAATTCTACTCCTTCTCTCACTCCGTTTGAGGCGACTTCATCTTGGAAGAGATTGAAGCATACTTGGCTAGTGATTACATTCCATGGGAAATTGATCACGCTCCAATTGACATCGAGGGACATACTTCTCATTGAGAAGTTGCTTAAAGATGATCATTCATCAACCCCTCATACTAGTGATGCAAATCAGGAAGAGATTAATCACCGTGAGATTAATCCGGAGGAGATATTCTTATTCTTGAGAAGTTGTTAAATCGGGACACTTCTCCTCCACTCCTCCCGTCAACCTTCATAACAAGGAAATCAAGTCACTTGAGAAAAGCGAAGAATTTCACGAAGTCGAACTTAAGGACTTACCACCTCACCTCAGTATGCATTTCTTGAGGGTGATGATAAGTGCCCGTCATTATTGCTCGAGATTTGAGTAAAGATGAAAAAGCTGCTCTCATAAAGGTCTTGAAGTCACACAAGCAAGCAATTGCTTGGAAACTCTCCGACATTAAGGTATCAACCACGAGTTTTGTACTCACAAAATCTTGATGGAGGATGACTTCAAACCAGCAGTTCAACATCGAGAGAAGGTGAATCCAAAAATCCATGATGTTATCAAGCAGGAGGTTATCAAACTTCTTGATGCGAGATTGATTTACCCAATCTCGAGATAGTCCTTGGTTAGCCCGATTCACCGTGTTCCAAAAAGGGTGGCATAAGCTGTTGTCGCGAATGAAGAAAGCGAGTTAATTCCAACTCGGTGGTTACGGGATGGCGTGTGTATTGACTATCGTAAGTTGAATGGCGCCACCCGTAAAGACCATTTCCTCTACCCTTCATGGACCGGATGCTTGAGAGATTAGCGGGGAATGAGTACTATTGCTTCCTTGATGGTTTCTCGGGTTACTTTCGGATCCCCATTGATCCACGGGATCAAGAAGACCACATTCACTTGCCCATATGGAACTTTTGCCTACAAGCGTATGCCTTTTGGCTTATGTAACGCTCCGCACGTTCCAACGATGTATGATGGCCATATTCCACGACATGATCGGAAACAATGGAGGTGTTTATGGATGACTTCTCGGTCATTGGGGTTCATTTCGGACATGTCTCTCCCATTTAGACAAAATGCTTAAAGGTGTGAAGACACCAATCTATGTCTAAAATGGGAGAAGAGCCACTTATGGTCAAAGAAGGCATAGTCCTTGGCCATAAGATTTCAAAAAGCAGGATTGAGGTAGATAGAGCAAAAGTTGATGTTATTGCTAAGCGCCTCATCCTACTACAAATCAAAGGTATTAGGAGTTTTCTAGGTCATGCGGGTTTTATCGTAGATTCATACGGGATTTTTCTAAAATCGCTCGGCCTATGACCCATCTTTTGAAAAAAGCTCCTTTTATCTTCTCTCACGAGTGCGTCGAGCTTTTGAAACACTAAAGAAAAACTTACGAAGCACCCATTCTAGTGCCCCGGTAGGATTTACCCTTTGAGCTCATGTGCGATGCAAGTGATTTTGTTATCGGTGCGGTCTTGGGGCAGCGAAAACCAAGCATTTTCGGCCTATCAATACATAAGTAAGACTATGGTGACTCAAACCCATTACACCACAATGAGAAAAGAACTATTAGGCGTGGTATATCGTTTGAGAAATTTCGACCATACCTCATCTTGACCAAATGCGTGGTGTATACGGATCACTCGGCTCTCAAATATCTCTTTGCAAAACAAGATGCAAAGCCGAGATTGCTCCGTTGGGTTCTCCTCCTCCGGGAATTTGATATCATTATTCGTGATAAAAAGGAGCCGAGAACAGGGTGGCGATCATCTGTCCGATTAGAGAACCCTCACCAAGATGTGTTAGAAAAGGAAATTAATGAAACATTTCCTCTCGAAACACTCAATGCGGTTTCTTTCGTGGAGACTCTACTACCCCATGGTTTCTTGACTTTGCAAATTACCATGCGGGTAACTTCATAGTGAAAGGGATGTCGTCCCAACAGGAAAATAAATTCTTTAAGGATGTGAAACATTACTTCGGGACGACCCTACTTGTTTAAAATTTGCGCGGATCAAGTCATCGAGCGATGTGTGTATGGTCGGGAAGCTATTGACATTCTCGAGGCTTGCCATTACGGACCTCTTGGGGACATCATAGCCCCAACTACACCGCCAAGAAGGTGTTTGATTCGGATTCTATTGGCCCACAATCTACAAGGATGCCCACGAATTTTTCAAAGCATGTGACGCTTGTCAGCGTCACGGAATATCTCACAAAGAAATGAAATGCATAAACGCCATTCAAGTGTGTGAGATTTTTGACATCTGGGGCATTGACTTTATGGGGCCATTTCCTTCTTCTCATGGTAATAAGTACATACTCGTGGCCGTTGACTACTTGTCAAAATGGGTTGAAGCTAAGGCTTTGCATACCAATGATGCCCGAGTTGTTGTGAAATTCTTGAAATCTCTTTGCTAGGTTTGGAACTCCACGAGCCATAATCGGTGATCGTAGTACGCATTCTGCAATGACCGGTTTGAAAGAGTCATGCGAGTATGGTGTAACTCACCGTCTCTCTCTGCGTACCACCCCAAACAAGTGGGCAAGTGGAAGTTTCCAACCGGGGATTAAAGAATTACGGAGAGGACGGTTGGCGAAAACCGTGCCTCTTGGTCGGATAAGCTAGATGGCGCACTCTGGGCCTTCCGTACGACTTATAAAACACCCATGGTGCACTCCATACAAGCTTGTGTACGGAAGGCGTGTCATCTGCCGGTTGAGCTAGAGCACAAGGCATCTTGGGCCTTGAAACATGCCAACCGATATTGAGACGACTAGTGATCACCGGAAAGTTCAAATGAATGAATTAAATGAACTACGTGATCAAGCATCACGAGAACTCTTTGATCTACAAGGAAAAGACAAAGAAGATTCATGACTCAAAATCAAGAACCGCGTTTTCAACGTTGGTGATCGAGTCCTTCTTTTCAATTCAAGATTGAAGATTTTCTCGGAAAGCTTAAGTCCCGTTAGTGCGGTCCATTTACTATCACTAAAGTTTATCCCTATGGCACCATTGAGTTATCTCAACCCGATGGTCCAAACTTTAAAGTGAATGGTCATCGGTTGAAGCATTACTTTGGAAGGACATTCCCCACGTGGTTGTCCCGGATCTACAAACTTTCCCCATGAACCAATGAATGCGGGGATCGAGTCAAGCTAGCGACTCGGTAATCAAAACGATAGCATGCCATATGGGTTTTCACCCATATTTCGAGCTGTCTGAAGTTTGTTACGGTTAGCCATTCACAAGTGGCTAGCTTGTGTGACAAAACTGTGCAGTTTAGCCTCTTCTTTCTACTTTCTACCACCCTAGTGTGGGGAGTTGCCCACATGTTGTGTATATATAAGGTTTCAAAAAAAAAAAAAAAAAAAAAATCCTTGCTAAATAATGGCGTAGTATTTCCTTTTCGTTATATGTTTCGGCATAACCGCGGTACTTTGAATATTGAGGGCAATATTCATTTCTAAGTGTGGGGAAATTCTCACGAATTTTATCATGTAATTATACGCCTAATTCCCCATTTTGGCCAAAATTTTTTGGAGTAAGTGTTTACACTTACTCATCTTATAGTTATCGATCCGTCTTGTCTAATAAACAAAAGGATTGGCTAATCCAGAGCAAAGCGGCTCTTGGTAAAGATATCTCAAATCCGTTGACGACTTGCAATTTGCCCAAATTGTATGGTATTATTCACCATATCCTTAAAAGTGAAGAGTTGGCTAGCCCATAAGTTTATGGCTTGTGGTAAAGGCGATTGGAAAACCATAATTGGTAATCGACTCACCAAAGATATTTTATCTAAGAGTTGGCTAGTCCGAAGCAAGCGGCTTCGGTAAAGACAAATCAAATCCGTTGGAAGTCGATGATTTGCTCAAAATCATTTGGTTATCGGTGTACCAAGGTTCTTACTTGAACTGAAACATTTGGCTACTCGAGTAATGGCTTTTGGTAAAGAGATGAAATCCATTAATTTTTCTCAAAACATTGCTAGGGACTAGCAATATCTTAGTGTGGGGATTGATGAGTGTGTAAATACTCATCATTTTTATACCAATTAGGCGCAAAAACATCGAAAACACTCGAAATGCATCAAAATGATAAAAATATCACAAATAAGTGTTTTATGTGTTTTAAATGCAAAATATCAAAATCGGTGAAAAAGCATTATAAAGTTTGCATAATTGGCGGTTTAGTCCCCAAGTTTCAAAAGTTGTCAAAAGCAGTCCACGGTAATTCTAAATAAAGAAAAATGTTATTCAAGGTCCCGAAATATTCTAAATTGTCAAAATGGTCCTTGAATAATTCTTTTGTTAAATGGTAGAAAAGGTCCCTCAACTTTCAAAAATGTCAAGTTTGGTCTCTGGAAAATTGAAATTGTCAAATCTAGTCCTTGTACTATTAAAACTTGTCAAATTTGGTCCTTGTGACAACTTTGGGAAAATTGGCAGGATTGGTCCTCTAAATTCAGAAATTACAATCTAAGTCCTTGTAATATTAAAGCCTTTTGACCCCTTTACCTATTTTGATCCCCGCCACTTTAAACCTTTGACCCCTGTCATTAGCTTTGTTTTGAACCCCAAGTCAAACCAACGGTCAAACCACCTTTCCTCCACCACTGTTTATCTCCCACCTCCCTCTGCAACCAACTTTGCTCCCCTCCCATCACTTCTCCTTTCCTCCACCCCTCATCATCACTAGCCCCCACAATAAATGCCACCCCCCAGTCGTTATTATTTGAGGCCTACAAGTCAAATCCCATTTTCCCGCCAAAATGTGATAAGGCTCAAAACTCAACCATTGGTCGAATTGAAAGGTGGGATCTGCTCAGAAGGCCACGTGGAAGGATTCTAGAGCATAAAAGAGGAAGAGGAACAAGAAAGAAAGGCAGTCTTTAGTTTTTATTTTTATGTATTTCGTATTTTATCTCTATGTCTTTAATTAAGCTTTAAATTGTAGTCTTTTGTTCCAATATATCAAATTAAGTTGTGCAAGTGTATTAAGGCATTTTCAAGTGCTAATTCAAGTTTCTACATCGGTTTCATATTTTCATAATTCTTTGTTGCATCATTTAGTGTCAAACTCTTGTGTTCAAAGCTTCAATGAGCTTTATTTAAACTCAAACAAACTTATTAAAGCTTAAAATAGCTTTTTGTAAGCTTGGGAAATCGGTTTCAATCAAGTTCCATTGAAAGTCAATAAAAGTCAAGCTGTGAAGAAGATCTTGGTTTAAGCGGTTTGAAGATGAAAATGGGTGTTGCGAGAGATGTATTTGGGGTGGATTTGAATAACTTAAGTATGGTTTGGTTTTGGTTTTAGCCTGCAACACTAGCTAGAATCTTGTGAGTATCTGTTCCATTCTCATTTCAATATCGGTTGCATAACATGCATACTTGCAATTGTAATCATAAACTATTTAAATTTGTTTACATAGTTGTATTTAAGTTACCTAAGTTCGGTTTGATTATTAATGTTGCTAGTTAAGACCTAAGCTTAGTTATTAGTTCAAAACAGTTTCAAAAAGTAGTGTTTGGATTTAATGCTTAAGCGTATTCGAGACTTGTTCGATGGTGGAGATCTGTTGGTTCATGATTGTTTAGTCAATTTGTGCTCATATCGGTCATAAAGTGTGCCTACATTAGCTCAAAAGTCAAAATCATATATAAGCGTCTCATTATGCTTATCTCATTAAGAGTTTAGGAAATCAAAACCTTGTTTCATGTTTGGAATTCAGTAGCATAGCCTAATCTAGTTTCATTTAACCATATTACATCAATATCGGTTAACAAATTAGGATCAAAGCTCACCAAAGTCAAACTTGTCTCAATGTCAAAAGTCAAAATATTTGAAAAAACCGGTTTTGGCCAACTAGTAAGATTTTCACAGGTTCAATTAAGGCCAATTCCAATGAAACTTTGGGTTTTATAAGTTCTCTTGGTCTAGTTTCTTATTAGTATTTTGTTGATTTTATTAATTTTTCTTAAGCCTCAAATAAGCTCATCAAGCGGGGCTTATATGCCTGCTCCAAAACTCGATCAAAGTGAGATTTTCTCGACTTATTGTTGGGGTTGTCGAGCTCACTGAGCTTTTCAGGTCTAATTTTTGGTTTGAAAGTAGTTAGCGGTCTAGAACAAGTTCCAACATTTGGATTTTATTTTCGACTTATTGTGTTGCTTGTGCTTATGCTCAAAAGTGGTGCTCTCAAACTGCTTTTTAGCACTAATCTCAAAACATCCATACTGTTGAGTTAGCTTATCGGAGGTTAAAGGTAGTTGAAATAAGTTGCATTTGGGTCATTTTAACATAATATAGCTTACATGTTGGTTTGGTACCCTTTTGGTACACTTTGGCTTTTTCAGTCTTATTACATAAGCACTAGCATATGATTCCATATTCCTACACACAACACCATGTTTTCTATTTTCCTAGATTCATAATATCATTTTAGAGTTTTCCTGAAATTTTCATAATTTTCCAACTTTGTTTGCTATTTTTCTTAATTAAAAGCAGTTTTCGGGTAATTTTAAATAGCTTTTAATACAATTAAATCGGAAAAAGTCCAAAAAATAATTTTCATTTTATTAAGTTTAGATAAATATAAAAGTAAAAAAGTAATTTTCAGATTTTCATAGTTTATTTTGTAATTTTAGTAATTTAATTAGTTTTAAATAGTTTAAAATCCATAAAAATAGAAAAATAATCGAGAAAAATATAAAAATAGTTTTGAAAATTCTTTTTGTTATTTTAGATTTTCCAAGTCATAATTTTATTTTCTAGGTTTATTTCCTATTTTCTTGTAATTTAGGTTATAATTTAATAGTTAAAAATAGTTTTTAATTAATAATAATTAATTAAATAGTTATAAAAATAATTTTCTTTTCTTAAAATTTTCTTATATCATTAGGTTTGTAAAAATATCATTTTCATATTTTTAGGATTAATATTGTGTAAGTTTCACGTTTTATTTGTACGTCGCGTAGTTTTTAAATTAAGTTTATAAAAACATAAAATCAAAACATCATTTTAAAATTAGTGATAGCGTTTATTTAATATAGTTAATCTTTTAATTTCCTTTAATTTGCATTTAAGCCCTTGTAGTTTATAAATTAACTCAAAATCCTTCTTGACCGCTATCCTTGGTGGTTACTCGACATCGATTGTGTTAAACACCGGTCATCCTCCGTGGGACTTAACGACGGGAATCCTTTGTATTCTCGATCTAAATTGCAATTGGTGTGTGATTTGTTTTAAGTTCCTTACGGCTGGTCATTCACAAGTGGCTAGCCTGCGTGAGAAAACTTGACGGTTTTGCACGCATCAATAAGGCACGAAGGAATCTGCAAATAAAGGATATGTTAGAATGATGTTTTAAACACTATATATGATGAAAGATGTTTGAGACATGATCAGTAATCCTACCACAAACACTGAATTAAGCCAAATCGCTTCAAAGAAATAGAGTAGAGAGAGAAAATGTGTGAGATTTTGACTTGAAATATGAATCGTTTGACCAAATGGGACAAATCGCTTCCATTATTAGTACCATACTTAAGTTTGCATAATTGACACTTTCAACCCTTGATCTTAACAAATATAACACATATAACACGTAATAGACAAGTCACAAACTAAACATGTAGGACCTTAGTTATATCAACCTTATCACTTTACCAAGCAAACCCAACACGTATACAAGTATACCCACGTGAAACAAACACAAACAAAGCTTCGAAATAAGATGAGAAAGATGGTGACTTGAAGATATAAATTCGTGTATGATGTGAGACAAGATAAACACAAGATGTTGTATATTCAATAAAGAAAACACACACACACACACTTTCAAGCACACCCCTCAAATGACATACTTGAGGGGTATTTATAGGTAAGAGAGAGGATGCCCTAAGGCTTGGCCATGGGCCTTGAGATGGACTTGGATTGGGCTTGGGTTACAAGAACTAGACAAGGCTAGCTTAACAACTAATGCCCAATTAGCTTAGCCCAATCCACGAGCCGTTGACTATTCTATCACGATATCTAACACACATTACAAAGTTCCTAATCGTGAATGACCATCACTTCTAATAAAAATAATCAAGGCTAACAATCTCCCCTAAGGGTGGTCATTCAAAGATGCTCCACTTGAATAGGTCTTTAATCTTTTGAGCTTGAACTTTGTGAGTAGATATAGAATAGTCTTGATTCATTGTTCCTTCATGCTTTGTGATCGATTAATGTGGTTGTATGCGTTGTCAACCGTTGGTTAGGTATGTCCGTCTTTCTCCACCATGCTCACACTTCTATTTGACTTTGAGTTTTCAATGATGAAGTTCTCGAGTATTTACACTTTGTAGATTCTTTGACATTGACGAAGAATCATCTTTAACTTTGAGTTGCCTTTGATTTTATGAGAACTTTCATGTGTTGTTGGTATGAGCATGTGGCGAGTCTGCACGATCCATCCGCTCCGAGCTTCCATGAAGAAAAACATAAAACAAGTTAGTAAAAGCGGTTAAGCACTTACAAGTTTGAATTTCGAGGTGTTATGACATAGTGTGAAAACACGTCTCTAATTCTCACAGAGGCGTTCTGAGCTGAGTCCCACAAGTGAGATAACACGATATACCAAGTACATCTGATTCGGATGAGTCGTTGAGGTACAATCAAGTATCACCCCACGATCGTAGACCGTTTGAGACACACTAAGCGTAATCCACGGAGAATTACCGAAGTGACTGCTTTGTCGGTCGTTTGATGTTGACCCGGCGGGAGTTTCCATTCAATCATGAAGATCACGGATGTGAAACTTCTCATAAATGTTCGGCAAATTGCTAAGATCTGCGTAGGACTCTATAATATATCACTTTTGTCCTTATTGATGAACAACAAGCGATGTCATGTCATGTGTTCCTATGAGATCTTTTGATGAATCTCGTGGCTCTAGACTCAATAGTGCATTTTGGTTTCTGGCGGAGACTAGGGAGAGGTCTCCTTCTTCAATACCGGTGATCTCTAAGAGAAAGCCAATAGTTTACGTAGGGTTCCAGTGAGAATGAAACAAATCCCTTTTGAGAGGAATTGAGTGGGTGGAAGGTTTAGTGCGGTCGTCCTTTGGGTCCATGGCGTCTTTGTCTTCAATACCGGTGTCATCTAGTGACAACCGGTAGCATATGTATTGAACCCGTATACGCGCCTAAGGTTGATTATGGAGGGCTATTTCTTTTCACCCTTTCTTCACATTTCTTTTAATTCTTCAACCCTTCTTTCTCCTTTCTCACATTACTCCTTTTTCAATCATTCCTAAGGACTTCTAGTTCTACACTATTGGTGATGTCCTTGGGTAGATCCCTCGACTCTGGCGGATCATAGGACTGAATTTCCTATCCTTAGTCACCTTATAACTCCATGATCGTCCTATTGTTGCCATAAAACCATTTTCTTCAAAATCTCTCGAGTGTTTATGATAGAAAACATGTTTGAAACACTCCGTGAGTTTATATTTTGAAACACTCCCCTTCACATGTGCTTATATGTTTTGACGAAATTTGCACATAGAGGTAGAGTTCGCACTTTTGAATTGATCGACTTTAAATGAACAAGACCGATTCGAGACACGTTTACATCACTAGAGAACTAGCTTGAAATTATTACCCGTCCTGGTCAAGTCCATAGAAAGTTTCTCGAGATGGTACATGATTGCTCGTCAATTCATTGGTTCCGTCTGAGTCTAGCTCATTTTGAGATTCAAACAACGATTTTTGATCACATTTTAATCACGTCTCCTCCCCCTCAAAAATAGCATATACGTGATATTTTTGATATCAACGGATTAAAAACATTTTAGAATCTTTTGGGGAGACAAACGGATTTGATTTAAGCATGAATTTGGAACATTTTGTTTTATACTCCCCCTTTAATAAAGCGTATTCAATTAAAGGGTTTTAGAGGAGTTATCTTGAGCACAAACTATTTGAAAGATTTTGAAAATCTTTTGAACAATCTTGAAAAAGTGCTCAAGATGATGATGATTTCTCACCATTTTAAATGTAGTGCACTAAAGCGTACACCTCATTTTTCGATCAAAGCACGAGTTTTGATTTGAAAATAATCAAAGACATCATTTCGGTCCGGGTTTCGTCTTGATGTATCGAAAGCCATTTTATTAAGAACAATTTTGAGAAGCGACATGTTTTAGAAAACATATAAATAACTCTCGCTCAAGCATCCGTACATGCCGTATCATTGTTGAATGACATTTCTAGAAACGTCTGAATATCGATTATCTGAGAGACATGTCGTAGAAGAATATTTTTGGATTTTTGATTTTCTATTGTTTTGTATTTTTGAAAGTTTTATATTTTATATTTTGCTTTTGATGGTTTTCAAATTTTGTATTTTGTTTTCAAAAATATTTACAGTGACTTTGGAAAATCATTTTCAAGAAGATTCGAGAAGGCGTTCTAACTCCTCGGGGTTAGGCTTCGCATTCAATTAGTCGAACTAAATACTCAAACCTTTCTTTTGGAAGGGCTTTTGTTAATAGATCGGCGAGTTGGTATCGATCTTCACGAAGAATAATTCAACGATACCATTTTCGACGTACTCTTTGATGAAGTGATAGCGGACTCGATATGCTTAGTCTTTGAGTGATGAGCAGAGTTGCATGATATGGCTATGGCACTTTTCGAGTCACAATACATAGGTATTTTATCGAAAGTAAAGCCATAATCGTGAGTTGTGTTCTCATCCATAGAACTTGAGCACAACACGCAGATAGAGACACATACTCGACTTCAACGGTTGATAGTGCAAAGGCAATCTTGTTTCTTTGAAGACCGACTTACTAACTTTTCTCCCAAAATTGTGCTCCTCCGGATGTACTTTTGTTGTAACTTGATCACTGCGTGGTCCGCATCCGAAAAGGCAATTAGATCAAATCCGGTTCCCCGGATACCAAAGTCCCATATGAATGGATGTCTTGGTACCGAAGATCCGTTTAACCTCTTTGAGGTGCGATTCGGTAGGCTTTGCACGAAACCGTGCTAATAAGCAAGCGACAAAATGAATATCCGGTCGACTAGCGATAAGATACATGAGAGAACCAATCATGCTCCGATATTTCTTCGGATCAATAGGTTTCCCAAACAAATCGGCTCCAATTTTTGGTGATGTTACCATTGGTGTTCCGACCGAATCACAATTGTCCATACCATGATTTTTCAAAATCTCGTTGTGTATTTAGCTTGATTTATAAAAATTCCACGAGGGGTGATGTATTTGTAAACCAAGAAAGAATTTTAGTTCCCCATCATGGACATTTCAAATTTGCTTTTCATGAGATTTTCAAAATGTTTTGAAAGATTCGGATTAGTGGACCCAAAGATGATGTCGTCACGTAAATCTGAACAATCAAAATGTCGTTTTGCATTTTGTGTAAACAAGGTAGGATCAACTGTTCCTTTGGTGAAATTGTTTTGGATCGTGAAAGAGGCGATTCGTCATACCACGCTCTCTGAGCTTGTTTTAAACCATATATAGCCTTTTGAGTTTGTAGGCGTAGTCGGATGTTCCATGTCTATGAAGCCTTACAGGTGACTCACGTACACTTCTTCTTTCGAGTTCCATTCAAGAACGCGGTCTTAATGTCCATCGATAAACCGTGATGTTTTTGTGGTGCATAGGCCAAGAATATCTGACGCTTCAAGTCTAGCTACCGCGCGAATGACTCTTCAAAGTCTATTCCTCTTCTGTCTGTATCCTTTGGCCACAAGACGAGCTTTGTTGCAATTCGGTCATTTCTTCATCCGTTTGTTTTTCCATAACCATTTGAGATCGATGACACTGAACGTCAATTGGTCTTGGAACCTTTTCCCAAGAGTCATGAAGACGGTATTGGAGAAATTCCTCCTGCATCGCTTCTATCCATGCGGGATCCGCCATTGCCTCGCCGAATGTTCTTTGGCTCTAGATTGCTAATTGAGCAAAGGTAAATGCACAAGTCGCAATCGGTGGCAAGTTGACGTCTCGTCTGAATTGGCCTTGAAGGTTCACCAATAACTTGTTCAATTGGGTGGTCTTTGTCCACTTTGAGTAGATGGATACCGTTGGTTATGTCACGAGTTAGATGGTTCTCGTAAGCTAGAAGATGATTCGGTGATTCCGTAGCAAGCGGGTTTTCAAATAAGTCTTCATCTAACGTTGCATCGTTATGGTTTTGGTTTTGCTCATCAACTTCTTTGGTAGAACGGGTGCAAGAACTTGAGTAGATGTAGATGATGTTGATGGAGTTGGTGCATTGGTTTCGACCGTTGTAGATGCATCTTCATTGGTGGTGGAGGATGATTTTGAGCGGGTGCGGTGGAATGATGGTTTGATGCATTTGTAAGTTCCACCATAGTATTCATCGAACATTAACTCGAAGAAATTCTCCCATTCTTGTTCTTTAGGATTGTCAAGCGAAGTTGATTGAGCTCTTTGAGGTCTGAGTCGAGGCGATGTGTCCAAGTCATGCCGGTTTAGTGCGGGTTCTAGAGCGAGTCTCTCGAAGCCATAATCTGTGAAAGTTCGTCAAGCGTCACATTCATCGTCTCCATGATCCTCCTTAGCCTTACATTATACACCACAGATGCCCTCGAGTTATCCGAATATCCAATGAAGATTCCAATATCACCTTTGCTTTAAGTTTTCCAAGATCTTCTACATCATTCGTAGGATAGCACAAAGCGCCAAACACGTGAAAGTAAGAGATATCGGGTTTTCGTTGTTCACAAGCTCATATGGGGTTTTATTGAATCTTGGATGGATTAGGGATCGGTTACGAGTGAAACAAGCGTTGGCAATGACATCACCACGAAATAACGGTGCACTAGAATAGATTAGCATTGTGCGGCAGCTTCACAAGAGTTCTATTTCTTCTTTCAACTACCCCATTCTGCGTGGAGTTCTAACGGTGATGTCGATGAGTAATTCCAACATCTTCAAAGAAAGTTCTTAACTCCCGATTAGTGAATTCGGTCTGGTTATGCATTCTTACAACCCTTATCGGAGCTTGAAGAAGTACTTGAATGCGTTTGAGAAAGGTGATGATGATGCACGGTGCTTCGTCTTTTGATCTCGAAACTTAACCCATGTATATCTCGAATAATCATCTACGATAACAAGAATATACTTTTTCCCATTAATGCTTTCAACTCTCATTGGGCCACATAAGTCCATGTGCAACATATGCAACTTTGATTCGAACTAGAGTGCGGATTGGGTTTATATGATGCTCTTTTGCTTTTTCCTTGTTCGCATGATGGACATAGGTGATCCTTGGTGTATTTGAATTTTGGAAGTCCATTGACGATGTTGTCTTTGGCAATTTTGTTGATGGTGTCAAAATTGAGATGGGATAACCGTCGTGCCACAACCAGATCCGTGTTCCGGATGCTCGTGTCATAAGACATATTGGTGATGAAGAGGCCATTTGATTGATGTCGATAGCATACAAGTTTGTATCACGATTCCCGTTAAGAGATCGGTGCCATCAAGTTTCTAACGAAGCAAGCATTTTTCTAAAAGCAACCTCTAAATCGCATCACGAATCGCCCGATCGAGAACAAATTGTGTCCCAACCCTTGAACATAGTAAACCCGAGTGATCAAATAATTCCCGAAGGTAGATCTCCATAACCCATGATATTGCTACATGATCATTTCCAAACGTCACGGTTCCCATGAATTGCGAGACGAAATTGATCGCAGACAGATTCCGGTCATGTGCTTGGAGCAACCCAGTCGACGATCCAAAGACATATTTCGATAACACGCCAATCACGAAGAAGAAGATTTTGGAAACCGTTTCGATTTAGGTTCCTTTGGGTTAGAGGTAAAATCGATCACACTCATAGAAGTCATCTATTGGTAAGACAGGTGCATCACTCATTCTTCCATTCTCGGTGTGAAAGTTCTACCGTTGGTTTCAAATGTCATCCCTAAAGTAAACATTATGCTCCCTATCGGTAGTGTAAAGCCTAAGTCTCGACTAGTCTTCCTATTCTTTTAGCATAAGTTCTTTTGGGAACATTCTTCTTAAAAGCTTAACAATCTCATTCTTAGAAACACAATCATCATGAACATTAGTTAAAGATTTCTTGCCGGTTAAACAAGCAGATTCAACAGATTCATTAAACTTAGCGATTTCATAGGTTCATTACATTCGGATGAAATGTCTTTCTTATTACAAAGCGGTAAATTCCTAGGGTGTTCTTCACTTTCTTCTCTTTATTCAGCGACTACTCTTAGGGCAAGCGAGACTCTATTGTTCCTTGTATTGCTCTTAGGCTTTAGTCTGCTTGCTCCTAGAGGTGCTTCCTAGTCTGTAGAAGGTAAGGCACACTCATTAGGATTCACATTTTATCAAGGAGGTGGTTTCGGCTTTCCTAGTCTCTTTAGAGTGCTTATCTAAACTTATGTCGTTTGTTCCATATGTTTTAGATGTGGAAGCGAGGCATTAGTGGTACTCATCTTAAAAAGTCCGGTGCTAAAACTTTTGGTTTCGATAACCGCTTTTCCCTTATCAACATTTTGTTTAGGCAAGGCGGTGGAGTGGTGATTTTGATGAAACATTTTTCTCATTGACTTTTGGAGGAGGCATAAAGCAGACATTTTGGTTTGGAAACGGTTTGAGAACATTTGCTTTATCCATGAGTCAATGGTTTTGTAATCACAGTTTCACTACCTTTCCTTTTTGACTTTCCATCCGAGCCCTCAAAAGATCATTTTTCGCTTTCATGTCATTGTAGGCACGCTCATCGACAATTTGTCATACTTGCATTCCTCGGTTTACGATCAAGTTGTTTAAAATATGAGATATTTTCTTTTCAATTTTCTCAAGTGCTTTTTCATATTTTGAAACAATTTGGAGGTCTCGGTGGAGTCTTTCATGATCTTCAATAGAATATGTTTGCAAAATGATGGACATAATATCGATTAGTCGAACATCTTGAAGAGAGTCATTTAAAGTTTCAAAACTTTGATTTGTTCAACACGATCATTAGCTTGCTTTACGGATTTATGGTCCTTGACAAAGTCGGTTGTTTCATTCAAAATGCTTGTTCAAAATGAATTACCCTTGCACCGATGGCATTGGTGAGGGGCAATTTGAGTTTCAAAAACTTTCTTTGTTCGATGTCAAAACTAGAGAACCGGTTGTTAGGTGTAATAGTGGTTTTAGTTTTAACGATGTCTTGAAGATCCACAATTCTAGTTTTCATTGTCTAAAATACTTCTCGCATCACTTGTGTTAAAAGGATTGTTTGAAGACATTTGTTCAATGTTCGAAGAGAATTTGAGACAACCATGGTTTTGAAACAGATTTTGAAGCAGTGTTGACTCTTTGTTTGAAACACTTGATGTGATGGAGAACTTTGACTTTTCTTTTGATTAACAAAAGTAATTCCGTTAATTTGGTTCCATTTGTTATAATTAATAGGTTTGATTTCGGATTCTTTTGTTTCATTTTGATCTACTCTCTCGAGATAGTTACAACGTTTCAAGAGAATCACGAGCGATTATGGGTTTATGCAAAACATTTCCATTGTTTAACACATTACGAGATTTCTAAGCTTTCTTGAGGAGCGAAGAAGGTCGTTACAAGTGCCATTCTATTATTAGTATGAAAGCGGATTTACTTGATTAGAAAGCAT
Source organism: Chrysanthemum lavandulifolium (assembly GCA_022545495.1). Taxonomy (NCBI): domain Eukaryota; kingdom Viridiplantae; phylum Streptophyta; class Magnoliopsida; order Asterales; family Asteraceae; genus Chrysanthemum; species Chrysanthemum lavandulifolium. The sequence continues at coordinate 174,517,227 of CM040242.1, read as the reverse complement.
CTTGATTGTTTGAGCGAGAATGACCCGTTTTGAGAAGCAAATTTTCCAAAGTTTGGATTTTCTCATTTTATCAAGAATTTCATCAAGAAGAGAATCTTCGTTTTGAAAAATCGATAATCAGCTGCTTCTTTTCTTTTTCAAGATTAGAAAACATTTCTTTTTGTTTAGAAAGTTGGTTATTTAAATCGAAATTTCCTTGTTTAAAGATTTAATTTTCAAGTTCAAATTCACATCAAGTGTGTTATACTTGATTTGCAATTCTTGTTCTTTAGAAACCAAATTTCGATAACCAATTTCTAATTCGATTCTTTGTTTTTACGAAATTCAAAGGCTTTGCGTTCTCCTTGTAACTCTCAAGCTCGGTCAATTTGGCATTCGCGGCCTTAACATCGCGATTGACCTTTTAACTTTCTCAATTTCAATGCCACGGTTGTTGATTAATGATTCAAAATAAGCACGTGTTTCCTCATCGGTCTCGGTATTTTGTGCCCACACGGTCTCACTAGGATCCACATCACGAGTCTCGAGTTAGTATTGCTACAACTCGGATTGTCGGTATGTATCATAAGTAGGTCGATGTCACGAGAATCTTGTTAAATCATGAGTAAACACCTCAAATATGACATTGTTATAGCATGGATCAATGATTGGTACCTCGAATCTGCGTTGGCGTCATAGGCAGGAGGTGAGTCGACTCGTGTCATACTTAGCTTCACGAAGATTTGCCATGAAGATGCAATTCGCATTGAGTTCCTCGAGGTCTTCAATTCATCCACAATAGTAAAAAGTCATTTTCTCTCGACTTAAGCAGTAACCCATTGCTTGCTTATGCGCTAACAAAGCGACTTTGAAGAAAATCACCGGTCTTCTTGTGCGGTTTAGTGGGACGGTTTCTTGCCATGTGACCCACTCCTTGTGGTTATAACACGTAACACGATTACCACGATTCACATTTCCATAATTCCCAACGTTGGGCTGCAACATTCCCATTCGATTTCCCCCTTGCTCTATTCCCAACATTCGACCCATCGAGTTACCGATTCGGAACCGCTGATTACCCATGCGAAATCGATAGCATATCCTGCGATTCCCAATAACTCCAACCATTTGTCCTTGTGACCCATATTCACACCCGGTGTGCAACTTGCACATTGCAGTGTTTGATGAAATCCGTTGGTTGTTGTTAGTTGGTGTGGAATAGCGACCTCTGAATGCTTTCCCAAGAATGCAAATGCTTGTGACAAAGCTTCTTCTTGTTCCATTTCAAGATCGGTGATTCCTTGTTCTGGTAATGTTGTTGTTCGGTGGATAGTTTTGTTGTTGAGGATGTATTCTTGCAAGTTGTTGTTAGTGGAAGATGATGAAGGTTGTTGTTGTGTATTCACCGGAGTTTGAGTCTTTGCAATGAGTGCCAATGGATCATGATTCTTTGCTAATCTTTCTTGCGACTTCATTCACTTGACTTGATTTTGTTTGAAAATCGTTGAGTTGATCAAAGTTCACTTGATGTAAGTCTTTTGTTTGGTTGACAATAGTGACATATCGTCCCCATTCTTACGGTAGATTGTTCAAGAACTTGATGTTGCTCACGATAGTTACGGGTGTCAACTTGTTTCGATCGACTCATTCATTAAAGTGCGAGAACCTTCCATAGTAGGATTCGATGGATTCTCACGGTGTAGATGTAAACTTCTCCCAAGCGGTTAGCAACTTGTTCTCTGTGTCTTGTTGACCAATTTCGGTTCCATGACAAAGTCGTCTAACACGTTCCACATATCGAAGCGGTTTCTGGCGTCTCACTGACAAAGATGTCTCTTGGTAGACCCAGTTGGATAATATGAATTGCCATGTCATCTACTTGACTTTCTTGATCCTCTTGAGTATTCGATTCTTTTGAAGGCGAAAAAATGGTGGGGTGGGAGGTGTTGCATCGAGTTTCGAGGTCTTGGACTTGTCGGTATGAAGGGTCCATCTGAATGGATTTGATCATCAATTTTCCATTAGGTTTTGTCTTGATGTGAAGCATTCGACTTGTCCATTGAAGATAACCACCTTTTCCAACATAGGAGGGCGGTTTTCGGCCTGGTGCATGAATATCTTGTTGAGTTGCCATTGATGAAGGTATGATCGATAAAGTTGATGTAGGATCGATTCAGCGATAAAGGGTTGTGGTTGATGAAGATTAAGCTCGGTTGAGGTTTTCGAAAGTCGTGCTCGTAAACTCGGTTCTTAAAAATTTTAGCCCAAAATTTGAAATTCACTATAAAAATCAATTTTAAGGTCGTATGAAAAATTTGAGTTATGACAATTTTGTGTAAAATTTGACGAAAAATTTGAATTTAGGCCCAAAAATTTGAATTTTGACCAAAAATTTCTGATTATACCAAAATTTGAATCTCGCGTAAAAATTGAACGTTTAGTCTCCTCAAAATTTAAATTTACTCAAGTTTTCCGCCAAAATTTGAATTTTTTTTTTTTTTTTTAAACCTTATGAGTAGAAAGAGCTTGGGCGTAGAAACACAAAGTTCTGAGTAGGATATGGTTATGAGTGAGCGGAGGCTTATCGTGGGATCTTATGCGTAGAAACCTTAAGCGTAGGAACCTTAAGCGTAGGAACCTAAGCGTAGAAACCTTAGCGTAGGAACCTTATGCGTAGAAACCTTAAGCGTAGGAAATTCTTATCGTAAGAGTATCTTCACGCGTAACCTTAAGCTTATCGTAGACAAAAAGTTACTCGTAAACCTTACGCGTAATTTTGAAGTTATGCGTAGAGTTACTCGTAAGCTTTTAGCTTATGCGTAAACTATGGTTAAGAACCAAAATCCTTTACCTTTGTCAAACAGAAGAGATATCCACAAGTCGAAGTGTTCCACACACTTATCCAGTGAGGAAGCGAGTACTTGATTATAGCACGAAGATTCTTCACCAAAAGTTACGAGTAGAAAACTATGCGTAGTTGACTTTCTTACGAGTAGAACTAGGGTTTTGACCTACTCGTAAAAATTTTCAATGATTCAACCAATTTCTCTTGCACGGATATCCTTAAAACACTCGAATAACCCAAAATGTTGACCTTTTTCACCCAAAGTGCCTAGAAAAGTTACAGTAGAAATGACCAAAGTACCAAAACGCAGCTAAAACTTAACCAAAGCGTAAAGCTTGAACTTTGTGCAAAAGCTGAAACTTTAGCACCAAATAAACCTTAAACCACAAGAATCTTGAATTTTTGAGTGCAAAATTAAAGCTTTAAGCTTGACAAAAGCATATAAGAGCCTTTTTACGCGTAACACCTTCAAACCAAACACAAACACTCCTAAACCATTGTTAGGCGATTGATACCAATTGTGGGACCTTAGTTATATCAACCTTATCACTTTACCAAGCAAACCCAACACGTATACAAGTATACCCACGTGAAACAAACACAAACAAAGCTTAGAAATAAGATGAGAAAGATGGTGACTTGAAGATATAAATTCGTGTATGATGTGAGACAAGATAAACACAAGATGTTGTATATTCAATAAAGAAAACACACACACACACACTTTCAAGCACACCCCTCAAATGACATACTTGAGGGGTATTTATAGGTAAGAGAGAGGATGCCCTAAGGCTTGGCCATGGGCCTTGAGATGGACTTGGATTGGGCTTGGGTTACAAGAACTAGACAAGGCTAGCTTAACTTAACTAATGCCCAATTAGCTTAGCCCAATCCACGAGCCCGTTGACTATTCTATCACGATATCTAACACACATTACAAAGTTCCTAATCGTGAATGACCATCACTTCTAATAAAAATAATCAAGGCTAACAAAACATAACATGGAGAAACAACATACCACATAACACATATAAGAGCATAATTTGGCAAATTAAATCACACAAATTAAATCACTCCAAGTAACATGCAACAGCAATCCAGAGTACAGAAGTCACAATAACCAAGCAAGATAGATGACTCATATCATAATAAATTATCTAATAGAAATCATGCAGAGACAAATTGGAAGTCAGGAATGGCAGAGTGATTCATTCTCCCCCTCAATCAATGACACGGATAAGAGCGAGTGATCATTGATTGAATTAAACCATTGCAAGGAATAGAAAACACCTGAGTAATGTGAGTATGGGTAGACATGTTTTTAAAACAAGAGTAGAGCTTACTGTTCGAACTTCATCTAGGACCCATGTCATTATTGAATGACATTTCTAGAAATTGTAGATGTTATCGATACCGGAAGATCGCTTTTTATTCAACTATTATAAATGCAATTGTGTAAAATATATATATATATATATATATATATATATATATATATATATATATATATATATATATATATATATATATATATATATATATATATATATATATATATATATATATATATATATATATATATATATATATATATATATATATATATATATATATTGTATAAAAGAATGCAAATCAATTATCCGAGAATCGATGAGATACGAGTCCTGAGTAGAGGCGATCAGGAGTCATAGTACCATGCAAATAAATTCAGACAAGCTAAGATTCCCGAATGAGTAGTCTTCAGTTCAGTTGGAAACCAAGTCATGATGTTCATGATTGAATTGAGCATTGTACCTGAAAAAAACTGAGGAATATCTGCACTAATAGCACATGTAGAATAACAATTGGATGGGTTAGTAGCAGTTATCTCCTGTTCATTGGGTGTTTTACAGTCAGGTCTCGGGATGTCATTTGTGGCCAGTGTTCTGATTGGAATCCAATTTGTTAATGCAAATATCGTCATTAAACGTTATTTATATTTTTGATCTATACCTAAGTTTTGTTAACGACAAAAGTAAATTTAATTTTTATAAAGCTTAAAGCTTGTCAAGTTTAATAGATATTAAAACAAGCTTTTTCAAACAATATCTTCATCACTCAACATTTACATTATGATTAATCATATCTTAATATGACTCTAACCATAATGTATGATAGTAGTTTTAGAATGTTTTAGTTTCTTAAAACTAAACATTACTTATGTATTGCCTATTTCTAAAAATATAAAAACAACACATGACATCATGTGATGCATCATGGAAATCATTGGAAGATTTCATTTGATATTTTGTGTAGATTTGGACTCTTCATATCTTACACAATCTTGCATAGATATGGTTGACTTTGGCAAGATCTTGATATCTTCTTTGTCGAGACCTCATGACACCAAAATCTATAACAGGCGATAAGGGTCCATGGTCCGTGGTGCTGGCGATGGTTTTGGATATAAATAGCAAAGCCAAACCAAGTAGTTTTCATCCATTTCTATCATACTCTCATCCATATCTTCTCTCTAACCTTTCTAACTCGGTTTCATATCATATTAGTGATCTCTTTGTAGCAAAGAAGATCAAGTCACATTCAAGCTTCAACGAGAAGTTGGAAGTCTTGTTTGTTTAGTGTTGTATGATCTTGTGTTGATTCATACTTCATTGTTGTACTAAACTATCATAATCTTGTGAGTGTGAGTGGTTAGTATTTTAGTCCTCAAAATAAATTGTGTGTGGGGTGGTTGTACCCTTGGAAAGAACTCGAAATTTAGCTTAGTGTCGGAAATAGTGTGGCGAAGTGTAAAGGTTTCTCCACCGGTGAAAGGAGCTTGTTGACTAGTGAAGTTAAACTCTCGAGTGTGAGACTCGGGAGTGGATTAGGGAAAGGACAAAGAGTCCTTGTGACCGAACCACTATAAACAACTTGTTGTGGTTTGATCATTTCTTTCCTTATTTACTCTTTACATATTGCTTACATATTTCATTAACATATCTAAGATCAATATCAATTGATCTTTCAATAAGTTTCAAAACAAAGTTTTAATTGGTAAACTATTCAACCCCTTCTAGTTTTCTACAATTGGTACGAGCCTCGTTGCTCAAGAATTTCTAAAATAATTTGTATTTTATAAACTTGAAACGATCAAGGATTACGAAAACTTTAAAAAAGCGCAATCTATGCAAAGACCACCACTCTTTGAAACCAATGGATTTATCTATTGGAAAAACCGTTTTGAAACATATGTAAAATCAAAAGATATAGATCTTTGGTTTGTTATTGTTAAAGGGATTTTAGTTCTACAACAAAGGATATTTCGTTGATGAACAAAAGAAATTAATTGCTAAAAATAATGAAGCTAAAATGATGCTTTATAATGCTTTGCCTAGAAAAGAATATGAAAGAATTTTTATGTGTGAAACCGCCAAAGATATTTTGGAATCTTTGATTGTTACACATCAAGGTAATTCACAAGTCAAGGATAACAAAATTGATCTTCTTGTTCAACAACATGAACAATTTGTTATCCACGAAGATGAAACCATTGATTGTGTCTTTGCTCGCTTTAATACTATTATTACATCACTTAAAGCACTTGATGAATCTTTTAAGTAGTAAGAACTTTGTCGGAAATTTCTTAGAGCACTCCATCCGAAATGGAGCTAAAGTGACCGCTATTGAAGAATCAAAGATCTCTCAAAATGTCACTAGGCGAGCTAATCGGTAACCTCAAAGTACATGAAATGGTGATGGAGAAAGATTCGGAGATCGTCAAAGGAAAAGGAGAAGATCAAATCCGTTGCTCACAAAGCAAAGGCGGAATCAAGTGATGATGACGAATCTTGCTCCGGTAGTGAAGATGAGGAGTATGCCATGGCGTTAGAGACTTTAAAAGTTCTTTAGAAGAAGAGGAAAGTTTGTAAGACAACCTCGAGAAGAAAAGCCATTACGAAAGATCGGGATGACAAAAGGGTAAAGGTGAAAGAAAGTGTTTTAGATGTGGTGATGCAAGTCATCTCATGGGAGAATGTCCCAAGCCACCTAAAAGCAAAACTCAACGAGCTTTTGTAAGTGGTGCTTGGAGTGATAGTGAAGATGATGAAGATTCAAGCAAGGAAGAGATCGCTCTAATGGCACATGAGTCAAAAGAGGTACATTCCGACTCTTCTTATTCTTCAAAAGAGCAAAACAATACAATCAATTGTGTGAGCTAAGTCTAAAAATCATAACTAAAAATAAATTTTTAAAAACAAAAAAGGAATTTTTGGAAAATGAAGTCTATGAGTTAAAAGAAAAGCAAAACGACTAGAAAAGGGAAAAGCAAATGACGATGGTTGTAAATCATGTCAAGAGCTTAATCTTGAAATAGAAAAACTAAAGCTCACGCAAGATATTCTAATCGAACATAATTCTAAATTTAAAATGTTTAACAAAAACATCACTCTTGCCGATGAAATAGTTAAAATACATAAAACACCAGGAGACATGAATGGGCTAGGATTTAATGAGGTATTAATTCCAAAGAGTCAAAACAAAATGGCTGAAAAGGACGAACAAAGCATCAAAGCTGCTGCGATACAACACGGACGAACGGACCCAAAATAAGGGTTCCGTTCGTTGAGCGAAATGGTGCCGTGGGTACTTGACGAGACGAATGTTTGTGATCTGAGACCGTGATGACCTTGTCAAAGTAACAAAGAAAACCAAGGATAGTGTTAAACTAAAACCATTTGTTAAATCGGAGTAGGACTTACTAAAATGAATTTAGATAAAAACTACTCAACAACGACATAAAACACCTTTTGACAAACGCCCTTTTCACGAAAGCAACCTGGCGTATAACCCAACTACCAACACAGCGGTTGGAATCAAAACTTTCTAGACCATATCAAACTCCGATTACATGTCATGGACCTCTTACCCATCGTTTCCATACATGAATCAAATAAATGGTATGTTTAACCTAAAGCAGACCCATGAGATATTGGGGACCAAATGCTTGAGTTATTTGCTTCTTAGGTATGCTTGAAAGTTGGATTGGAACCGATGAGTGGATAAAAGATAGTGGATGCTCACGGCACATGACGGGCAACAAAGTCTCTTCTCATCATACCAAGAGTATGCCGGAGGTAATGTCAGCTTTGGTAGCAATCTCAAAAGCAAAATCATTGGCAAAGTGCGATCGCTCATAACTCCCTAACTATTGAAAATGTTGCTCATGTAGATAGGTTAGGATTTAATCTACTTAGTATTAGCCAATTATGTGATAAAAGTATAAAGTACTATTTGATGAAAATGGTAGTAAAATACTAAAAGATGGTATCACCATAGCTAAAGGAGTTAGGAAAAATAACATATACGTCATGAAAATAGATAAAACATCTAATGACAAACTTTGTCTAACAACGTTAGATGATAACTCATCTCTTTGGCATAGACGCTTAGGTCACGCTAATATGAGACTTATACAAAACCTATCTTCAGAAGAGCTAGTTAGGAATTTACCAAAACTTAATTTGACAACAATACTCAATTTGGAAACTTTTGTGATACAAATGGTATAACACATAACTTTTCGGCTCCACGAACACCTCAATCAAATGGAGTAGTAGAACATAAAAATAGAACAATTCAAGAAATGAGTAAAACAATGCTTAATGAACAAAACATTCCTCAAAAGTTTTGGTGTATGTGATTGACACTTCTACATATATTTTGAATAGAGTCTTAATCGTCCTTTCTTAAACAAAACACCATATGAGCTTTATAAAGGCAAAAGCCAACTTTAGGATATTTTAGAGTTTTGGATGTAAATGCTTCATTCTTAATACTAAAGATTATCTCACCAAGTTTAACCCAAAGTCTTATGAAGGTGTATTTCTTGGTTATTCTCAAACTAGTAAAGCTTACATTGTCTTAAACAAAGAAACAATGATATTCGAGGAATCGTTGAACATAACATTCGACGAAAGTCCACCTCCCTCTAAGACATCACCTTTGGTAGATGATGACTTAGTTGAAAGTTGTTGGGAATTATATTTGAGTTGATTATGACAAAATATGAAAGATGAAGGACTTATGAAGACAATTGATAAAGAAAGAAAGACAAGGGACTTACTTGTTAAAGAAGACTTTATTATTTAGTCCCTAGTAGTCAATTGTAACCCTAGACTCTCTAGTATATAAAGAGAGGCAGGGAATTAGATTTAAAGTGTGTCAAGATGTGAACACCAAAGGTGTGTGTGTGTCCTAGGCGTAGTGTATAAACGCCTAGGGATAGTTAGTTAGTTAGTGTTAGTGAATGAAAACCTTGTTCAATAACAAAGAATTGATTAGTTTATTCCGCTGTGCATGTTATTAGTCTTTGTTATTGATCCCTAGCTGAGCTTATAAATGATCTTATCAATTGGTATCAGAGAGGGGAGCTCTTGATATAGGGATCTACAAGGTTTTTCGAAGAAGAAGGAAGAAAAATTCGTATCTAAATTTTTTTCGTAAGGTTTCTGCAGGGCTGTTTTCAAACAGCGATAACTTTTTCGTTAACCGTTGGATCGGGACGAAATTTTAGGTAAACGTTCTCTATATGGCAATCTAACTTTTCACCGGAGGGATCTTCGATCTGAACTTCCAGTAAAAAGATATAAAGTGTTGAAGTTGGCTGCTAAAGGCGGTTTTAAAAAAACGAATTTAGGGTTTTCAAGTCATAATGTTTATTGGAAGCTAGAATTCATAAAAATCCTAGTATGCTACTGTTCGTGGATTTATTACTGCTGCTCTTTTGATCGATTACACTTGAAGGGTTTAGGGTTTATTGTTTTTGAATCCGAAGGTACTGCTCGAACATTAAGGTATTGCTGCTCGCTAAGGCTATTTTTAATATGCATGGAAGTCACTTTTTGGGAGAAAAAGCAAGTGATATATTAAACCATTAATCAAGATTTATCATGGGTTGATTTACTTATTTAATAAATTGCGTACTAAGGCTTTGGATTTAAGGGAAAAAGAGAATACATGTGCTGCTATCATATTTGTACAGCTCGTTGGTAGTTAAAGTTGTTATTGTGATAACATGAGATCCTCCAGTTGAATGAATAAGCAAGTTAAGATGTCGAATCATACTGTTGGAGCACAATTATATTGTTGTGCTTTATTCTTATTAGGGTTTCGAGATCCGTTAAACAGGAATGCAAGTGGTTTTCATTGATCATGCTAATAGTTTTTCATTCATTGGTACTGCTTGGCTCGTGACTTAATGAGATGTACAGGATAGCGCTAGATGTAATAGGAATGATAAGATCATGTTACTGCTGTTACACGTCTTGATTTTTATTGACAGTGATGGTTTAATAAGGCTGAGTTCGAAGCAGGTTATACATGCATGGTTAAAAGAAAGTACTGTTCTTGACAAAAGTACTGCTCATAAATCTTCGAAAGTACTGCTCCAAGGTAATATTGCCTTCATATGGATTTTTAGATTGCATGGTTATCTGATGTTGGATACATGCATTCGCTAATTAGTATATGCTCACATGGGTCAGTAGCTATTTGTGCACATGGAATGGTGCATGGTGTTTTTATTATCATGGGTTCTTAAAATCACAAATAGGCCATTCGTAGATAATAAAGGAACCAAATTGAAGAGCAATATTAGCGTCGAAATTCTTCTTGGTTTGATAGAGGATATGGAATATTGGTAACATGGATGTTTGAATATCAGTGGTATTATAAACATAAAGATTGAAGGCTACATGACATGAGCAACACGTGATCCCACATACAAGGAAACATAGATACAAGGCTACTGTGTTCGATTATTATATGGTAGCTTGATAACTTTGACTCACTTTTAATGTACCTTAACTGTCGTTGAAAGATAGTATTGTCAAGGATGATGAGAAGGTTTGTTTTCTTTTAAGGCGTTTTGTTAGACAAGCAGTATCTCGATGTTTATTGGTTGAAGGATTTTGAACATGGTGAATATTTAAGATGTCCGATTACACAGGTTTTGGTGATTCGATATCGGATAGAATATGGTTATTGATTTAAGGGGAAGTCGATAATCTTAGTTTAGTATGAAGTTGTCGACACACATACTTTGACAGATTTGGATTTTTAGTTGTCGGACGACACACGTATGATATTTTGGATTTTGAGTTTTTGGTTGTGACCTGATGTTTATGAATCAGGTTCAAGATAAAGAACTATTCTTCATGTTACTAATGCTTGGTCACAAATGCTATTGTAGTCATCTTTATTAGTATTTTGGGTGGTACTATGTTCTTCATGGCTGGAACTACAACGTATTGGTGATCATGGTGGTTAGTTATTCGACAAGTTCTTATGGTTATTTACATGCATCATTCCAGGGGAAGGTTTTTTACTACTACTTGTTAGTATTTGTACTATTGGTTCAAATTTCTATTGCCTTAATTTCATTTTTAGTTGCGGAAAAATACATGGAGGGTATCTTGAGGCATTGGAAAGATGGATTAGTCGTATGATATTGGTTCGTGGTTTTGAAGATCAAAGTTGCTTCTACTTAGCGTCTCCTAGTGGATTATGACAAAAAGGGGAAGAAGGCATACATAGAAGATTTGCAACTTGAAGATCCTTGGTGATATTGCATGTTTAAGGAGAATTTCTTATCTTTCATAACATCTTAACTTCAAGGGAAGTTCGTTGATCAACTAGGGGAAGATTTCTGTAAGAGATTTTTTGTCATAAGCACGTCTTTTATGTCTTTCATAACATCTTAACTTCATGGGAAGTTCGTGCTTATTTGGCTTTGTCATTATCAACTAGGGGAAGATTGTTGGGAATTATATTTGATTTGATTATGACAAAATATGAAAGATGAAGGACTTATGAAGACAATTGATGAAGAAAGAAAGACAAGGGACTTACTTGTTAAAGAAGACTTTATTATTTAGTCCCTAGTAGTCAATTGTAACCCTAGACTCTCTAGTATATAAAGAGAGGCAGGGAATTAGATTTAAAGTGTGTCAAGATTTGAACACCAAAGGTGTGTGTGTGTACAGGCGTTAGGGGAGAACGCCTAGGGTGATGGTTTATTAGTTAGTTCCTAGGCATATGTTCATGTAAACGCCTAGGTTAGTATTTAGTATATTAGTGTTTTGTGGTAGAGATGATGACGAAGAACCTTTAGCAATAACAACGATGTTTTCTTATTCCGCTGTGCATTATAATTGTTGTTATTGTTATCCCCTAGAGCTCATAAGCGATCTTATCAAAGTCAAATGATAGAAAGTCAAGAAATAATTAAAATGACAAGGAAGATGAACCATTAAATAAAGAGATTATAAACATCAAAGAATCTAAAGTCATCCTTTAGAAAGGTCATAGGACAACAATCAAAGAACCTTAAGGTCACAAGCCCAAAATCAAAGTAATTATTTTTGTTTTGTATCCACCATTGAACCGAAAAACATAAATGAAGCAATAAAAGATGAATCATGGGTAATTGCCATGCAAGAAGAGTTAACCCAATTCGTTAGAAATGATGTTTTGAAATTAGTTCCAAAACCTAAAGATCAAACTATAATTGGAACGAAATGGGTTTTTCGAAATAAAATAGATGAAATGGTATAGTATCTAGAAACAAAGCTAGGCTTGTTGCACAAGGTTATAATCAACAAGAAGGGATTGATTATGATGAAACTTATGTACCGGTAGCTAGACTCGAATCTATTAGAATATTACTTGCTTATGCATGTGCTTATGACTTTAAATTATTTCAAATGGATGTTAAAAGTGCATTTCTTAATAGGTTTATTAACGAGGAAGTATATGTTGCTCAACCTCGGTTTACCGACTTTGAGAAACCACATCATGTCTTCAAACTCAAGAAAGCATTATACGGTCTTAAGCAAGCACCAAAAGCTTGGTACGATCGACTTAAAACTTTTCTTGTTGATAACAAATACACTATGGGATTAGTAGATAATACTCTTTTACCAAGAAAAGAGTCACATATTATCATTGTTCAAGTATCGTTGATGACATCATATTCGGATCAACTTGTCAAGAGCTATGTGATGATTTCTCAAAAATCATGCAGACGAGTTTGAAATGAGTATGATGGGTGAATTAAACTTCTTTCTAGGACTTCAAATTAAACAAATAGAAGATGGCATATTCTTTAACCAATCTAAATATATAAAAGACATGCTTAAGAAATTTGGTCTTGAAGATTCCAAACCAACTAAGACACCCATGTCCTCGGACACTAAACTCATAAGGATGAGGAAGGTGAATCCGTAGATAACACTAAATATAGAGGAATGATTGGTAGCTGCTCTATCTTACGGCTAGTAGACCCAACATTATGTTTAGTGTTTGTCTATGTGCTTGCTTTCAAGAAAACCCAAGGCATCACACTTAGAAGCCTTAAAAGGATTTTAGATACATTAAAGGGAACAACGTGTTTAGGATTATGGTATCCCAAAGGAGCGGTGTAGAAACCATAGTGTATGCCGACTCGGATCATGCGGTGACTATTTCGATGAAAAAGTACAAGTGGTATTTGCACTTTTGTTGGACATTGTCTCACCTCATGGTTTGCAAAAGCAAAGCGGCTTTAGCCATCTCAACTCGAAACCGAGTGCGTCTCGGTAGGAAGGCATGTCAACAAGCTCTTTGGATGAAGCAAGCTCTAAGTGAATTCTGAAATTCATCTCAACGATATTGTTATACTGCGACAACAAAGGGCCATCGATCTCGAGAAAAATCCCGTTCAACACGCTCGTACAAAGCATATTGAAATCCGTCGTCACTTTCTTCGCGACAATGTTCAAAAAGGAAACATCTCAATCAAGAAAGTATCCTCCGATGACAACATTGCCGACATCCTAACTAAGCCTCTCAAACGAGAACCATTTAATCTTCTTAGACTTGGTTTAGGGTTAATGGAACCAAACATGTAGGATAAACATAGCCTAAACATTAGAATAATCAAAACAAAACAATTTTGTTTTATACCTGATACTATAGCCACGGCACCAAACGACAACAAAGACAGAACCATTTTTATGGTGCCGTCGTCCGTGGTGACAACGAAAGCAAAGCGCTACCTACAAAACATCTTCTTCCTCAAAACCCACTTTACCAAAACGTGTAAACATTAAACCCAACTCATTATTGACACCTTCTCACCCACTAATCACTGGAGATAACACCATTGTAAGTATCCTAACTACATTTTACCTCTTAATTCTGAGTCTAGGATTCTTATTTGTGCACAAAATCACTACATGGGGTTTGTATATATTCTTATATAAAACATGGATTCAATTGGCAAATTGCATAACTAGTCATTGAAATTAGGTACTACATTATCATATTGCATAAACAAATCATGCTTCCCACTAATCAATAGATAATGACTATAAGGCCTTATTCAAATAACCAAACACCCATGTCAAAATATTTTGAAAAGCTTCTCACTTGTAGGAAAACAATTTTTCATTGTTAATACAAATAGAAAGCGTTAAATTTTCATCACTTGCATGCTCATGAATACTAAAGGTATTGTATAACTAATATACATTCACTGGGTATATTCAAATGAAGCCACATTGAATTAGGAGCATTTGGGTTATCTCATGGTATTTGCCAAACACCCACTAAAACCATTTTGTGCATAAAATGAGTCGAGATAACCGCAACTCTAAATCATTTTCATATAGGCACACTAGAACCAAAGCGTTAAGTTTATTCTCATTTTAACATGTTAATTCTTGCTACTAGGAATAACCATGGCGGTAGCAAGATTCTATGATCACAAGGATACCTTAGCTACATTCCCAAACATCACAAAACCAAAGGACTCACCAAGGAACAAGTCGAAATCTATAAGAGTCTAGAGACTAGGTACTTCCATGAGGGTAGAACCATTCACTCCTCTTTTATTGAAAATACCAATCTCCGTGAAGAGCTAGCATTATTCAATTCGATTGTCTCCTTGACATCGATGAACCTATTTGTCCTAGGTTTGTGTTAGAATTTTATGCTAGTGTCACGGTTTCATTGCGAAGATGATGAGTTTAGCCTTAGGTTTAAGATCAATAAAAGCGACTACACCATCTCCTTAACCAACTTTGATCAAGTGCTAGGAATTCCCAACCGGGGACATGTGTCTACTCGGATAAGTGGTCGCTCGCCATCCTTGATGCAATCAATGACCGCTCTCTTCCCTACCAAACACCTTTAGCAAATAAGGATGTCATCCGTGAGCACCTATTTATCCCAGGGAGATACAACCCGAGTCACCCGAAAAGGAAAAGAAGTGAACCGAGATCCATATGGAATGGAGCTCAATGAACTTAAGCCGAATTAAAGAAATGGGAAGAACTACTTAGAGCCAGCGTCATTAGAACCATAGGAATAGGGATCACATCAATGCTTTCCTTTGCCACATACTCTACAACTTGTCACCGTCAACCATTCAACTTAGCCTACTACATCGCTGGGAGAATGATTGATATCTCAACTCAAGGATCGGTTGCTCTTCCGTGCGGGATGCTTCTCACCCGTCTCTATAGAGCCTATGCCCCAATTCCACCAAGCCCAAAAGGGATGCCCCTTCACTATGAACTCATCCCTCACATTTTTGTGCCCTTGAGTGACGAGAGAGTTGCTAAGACAAAATGCAAGAGTGCAAAACCTCCAACTCCATCATCATCATCATCATCAAATAGCTCCGAGGATGGTCTTCCAAACTCTCGCCTTCCACCTCATGAGTATTATGCATCTCTTCCCGAGATCAAGAATGCATCAACGGAGTTTAAGCAAACCAAGGGGATGTTCAAGTGCCTTGGTAGGATGATGAACACGATTTACAAGAAATTGGACAAGTAAAGGTCCTTTTAAGGAGTGTTTGGAACAATACATTCTCTTTAATGTTTGATACAATTTGGTTTTTTTTATTTATTAGGATGATAATATAACTAAAAACAATGATGTATGCTAACAATCTTATGCAGGGGGATAGCACAAGTATGCTATCAAATTTTACCCATTTTCACTGTAATGTGAAAATCGCTTAGCCTCGCTCAAAATCTATGCTCCACTATGTTTGTGTATATGTTATTTACTTTTCTTAACTAGAAGTAATTAATGTCACATATTTTGAGCAAAATTTGAGTTTCGAAATATCCCGACACTTAAAAGGTGTTATATGCGCTTTTACAGTGCTGCGGATCGAGATCGGCACCAAAATTTGGTACCGTATGTTATGTAATTTGGTACCGCCGTGCACGAGCAGCGGACCAGGCGGCACCATTTTTGGTTCCGCTGTGTAAAATTTAGTTCCGTGGATCCTCCGGTAACTTACGAATTTCGATCATTTCGACATTCAAATTACCATATATTGCTTGTAAGTTAATCTTAACTAGTTTGTACCCATATTAGAACTAGTATAACATACTTAGGAATATAAGAAATCCACTTCCACCAAAATTCAAAATTTGAAAAATTCACCAAAGGAGCCCTTTTGCATAAAGGAAGGAACCAAAATTTTGGTACCTTGCAATCCATGGTGTCGATTGTTAGGATCTTACAATCATTAGAACACATTTATTGCAAATATTTGCCTCTTCACTCCATCCCTCTTGTATGGCTTGACTTGGGTGATATGACTAGCATTTAACCAGCTTCCAAATCATTAGGAACCTCATCCCTTCTATGGTTTAACATCAAATCAAACACATTTCTCCATAATTTTCACTTCTATAAATTAAGAGGTTTTACCATGATCATCTTCACACCTTCTTCATTCTCACCATCATCTAACAAAAACACGTCAAAATGACAAAATCTTCACCTTCAACCAAGCCTTGCAAGAAAACCGCTAGGATTAGCGTAAGGCCTTGTTGTTTGTCAACAGGCTCCTCATCCGAGTCATCTCCACTCACAATCTCATCACCCATAAGGGAGGACACAAGCCTAACCTTGGCTACTCCTACTCAATCACCCATTGTCATCACCACTCCACCACCCACAAAACACCAACCTCACCACCACTGCACCCTCGAACATCAAAAACACCATCACCACCAAAGTCTCGACCCTCGTTCCTTTGGAGTTATTCTCCACACCTCCCACTTCTCTAAATCCTTTCTTGGAGGACTTGGAAGATTTGCTTCCTAGGCCCGATCATCCACCACCATTGCCATCATTTGGCACTATTGATCGGATCGCTCATGAGTCTCCTAGACCTCGTTTGATCCAAATGCGGGTTAGGGCCAAGACCTCTTCTCTTCCACCCATTCACAAAGACATCCATGGTCCTTTGTATGGGGATCAACCATCCCTACATCAATGTCCCTCACATAGAGGACATTGAGGAGTCCATGTGGATGATCATCCCACAAGAGAGGAGATTCAAGCGGAACTCAACATCTCCACCGATTCAAAAATATGGTGGATTCTCACCTAAGTGAGACTATGGAAATGCAAAATGCTTTGCTAGCCTCCATAATCACCACCCCAAACACCAACACCAACATCAACACATCTACCATTCCACCACCACAACCTCATCAACCATACTACCCCCTAGGCATGTGATGAGTGTCTAAATACTTATCATTTTTGTATAATCTAAACTGCAAAATCATCTGAAAACACTCGAAACACATCAAAATGATCAAAATATCACAAATCAGTGTTTTATGTGTTTTAAATGCAAAAATATCAAAATCGGATGAAAAATGTATCAAATTTGCAAAATGGCGGTTTAGTCCCCAAGTTTTAAAGTTGTCAAATCTAGTCCACGGAATTCAAAATGTGGAATTTTATCATTCAAGGTCCACAAGTATTCTAAGTTTTCAAAAATGGTTCTTGAATGATTCTTTGGTCAAATGGCAAGAAAGGTCCCTAAACTTTGGAAAATTGCAAAATTAGTCCTTAGACTTTTAAAATGGATTTTATGCAAAAGGGTCCTTGTTTTATCAAAGTTAGTCAAGTTTGGTCCTTGTGAGAGCATTGGAAAAGTTCAAGTTCAGTCCCTCAAGTTCGGATAATTTGCATATTTGGTCCTTGTTTACTAAGCAACCAAACGGATCTTTTAATATCAAACCCAAAACAAAAACAAGCCCAATCCATTATCCAAGCCCAAACCCAAGCTTGAACCTTGACCCTTGAGCCATGCACCTTGAGCCCGGTTCAAAATCCTTTGACCCCGGTCATGACCAATTGTGACCTCCGTATTATTAATACCGGTCAGCGTAAGTCAAACAAGAGAAAAACCGCCTAACACTGTAGACTTCCTCTCCACCCCGTAACACCAAAACCGGGCATGGTTTCTCCACATTTTCAACACCCTCTCCATACCATGTCCCCTCCACCTTCACTAACACCCAAAACCCATTAATTGATTGAAACCAACTCATTAATAGCTCTAACTGCTAAAGACATTTTTGGCGCCAAAATCCAAATGTATGGTTCGATTGTTTTGGCTCATCCAATAGCTCTGAGATGAAGTGGGATATGCTCGAGTACTAGTGGAAGGATTTTGGGTATAAAGGAAGCAAGAAAGAGAGGAGAAGGCACTTTTGGCCTTAAGCCATAGTCACTTAGTTTTATTCATGTCATTTCTTGTTTCCATGTCATTTAATTGCTTTCGATTCGTAATTGAACCTTGACAAAGTTTATTCTGAGCTATTCTGATTAATAGTTTCATAATTTTTAAATACATGTCATTTAAATTACTTGTCATTTTTCTTAAAAGTCATTTACTTAAGCATCTTTTGTAGTTGTTTATTGGACCATTTTAAGCTCAAATAAGCTATTGAAACGACTTAGGACCTTTTAAATACCATTTAAACATTTACAATCCATAAATTCAAAAATCCAAAAAGAAAAGATTGAAGGAAGAGGTTTACTCAAAAGAACAAGGTGGAGCAGGGTGAAATCTGGATTGCTTATGGGATATTAGGAGCTTAATGGGAAGCTATTAGGTGTAACCTTGTCCTAGGAATGATTCTTGTTACTTTGCATTCATTTTGGACACTCTTGTAAGCTTTTACTTTAATCTTTCATTTCTTGTTTAAGCTTATTTTATGCTATAATCTTTGTGTTTTATGTTCATTAGCTTTAGTTAAGTGTATTTAATCATTAAAATAAGTTGTTGTTCTTTTAAAATTTATAGTTTATAAAAGTTTATTTTAACGGTGAAAACATCATAATCTTCATTAGTGAGTTTTTGTTGTTAATGTTGTTGTTTCATGCTTCATCGGTTCTAATATATGATATTTCATAGTGCGGAATCGGTGTTATGGTTTAAATTTGTGGTTCGCCTTGAAAATCTTCAAAACAGTCATATATGGATGCATTTGGATTTGAGAAGTGAAATTGTGTTAGAGGTTGGTTAAGTTTGTAGTTGTTGTTGTCTTAAGTCACACTTAGTCATATTAGTCGGTGCAAGCCCGAGAAAAACCGGTGGTCTTTTGGTTGAAAGTCAAAATCTCTTTTGATCATATCTTTTGAGCTCTTTGTTTGGTTTTAGGAATCATGATCATGATTACGTGTTAGGAAGTTGTTAATCTTGCTCAAGTTAGTCTTATCTCACCCTAATACAACATAATCGATTGCTTAGAATCAATCCAAAGTTCATCTTGGTCAACTTTTCTAGTTTTAGAAAAGTCAAATTTCAACTTGTGGTTTTGAATAAACTAGATAATTTCACTTGTGGGTTTAATAATAAATTTTGGCTTAAAAGCTCTTAGGTTATCAAAGTTTGGTTGCTAAATAAAATTATAAAAATACTAGTTTACTTTTATCGACTTATTTAGTGCTTATTTCATAGCTTCTTTTGAGTACCTTAAGCGAGAAAGTGCCACGTGCGCGATTTGGTACCTACTTCATAAGCTCTCACGAGAGCTTATTAGATAACCGACCTTTACAACTTAGCTTTTGAGAAGCTCACCTAGCTAACTCAAGGTTACAAGAGCTTATTTTCCAATTCTAACTTATTTAGTTGGTTTGCTTGACTTTCTAGTTCATCCATTTTGTTTAATTGTATCAATAAGTCGGTGTTTGTAGAGTTTTCATAAGCTTCTCAAGAGCTTATTAGTGTAAGCCAAACCTTGTATATTGGTTTTTAGAGAGTTAAGTTGGTCTACTTGTTGGTCTAAGTTTTCACTTTCATTTATTAGCTTATTTGAGTGCTTGTTTGTTAGCTTATTTTGGATACCCTTTTACGAAAATGCCTGTGCAAGCAGTTAGATTAGAGCTTATTTTGGTTTGTTTAATGCTTATTTTTTAGTGATTGTGCTTATTCGGTTGTTGTATCTAGCTTATTAGTAGTTTCCTAGCTTATTCCATTTTACATTTTGCTTATTTAATAGCTTACTAGCCATTTAGCCTTATAACTTGTGCTTATTTTTTTTCTTTCTTGCCACTGTTGGAAACTTAAGCTCAATGAGCTTATTGGTCATTTTGTAAAAGTCATAGTTATTAAAAGTGCTTATCTTAATGTGTAATTGGTGCGTAAAAGAAAATTCGAAAAAAAAATGTTTTGCAAAAGGGGAGGTCAAGGTTCGAACATGCGACCTCCCCCTTACAAGGGTGATAGGGTGTACCTGTATGCCAATTGCCCTTGGGACTTGTCTCGTTCAAGTCTTGCACAATCAAATATATAAGTACTCGTTTCCAGTTTAGCTTATACGATTGTTTTAGCTTATTTGTAGCTTATTCAGTTTAGCTTTTTCCACTTTTGTATTTTTAATAAATCTGTATTAGTATTAAGTATTTTATAAAAAAGTTTCAGATTTTTCTTAATAGTTTTAGTATTTTTAATCATTTAATTAGTGTAAAATCTTAATTAATTCATAATAAAAAATACAAAAGTCAAAAAAATATAATTCTTTTTTCTAAAATTTTCTTTTATCATATAGTAAGTAAGAAAATTGTTTTTACACTTGTAGGATTTTATTTCATAAATTTACGTTTTATCTTAGCTCTCGCGTAATTTTTGCAAATAACATGCGTTTCGTTTTAGGCCACGTTTTAAGTAATTTAAGTTTACGTTTTGATTAAAATAGATTATTTAAGATATTTTGTTTTATAAATTTAGAAAACATCATTGTAAAAATAGTGATAGCGTTTATTTAATATATTTTAACTTTTTAATTTTCTTAATTTGCATTTAAGTCGCTTTAATTTATAAACTTTTTCAGTAGTGTAATTATCCATCCAAATTCCTTAACTGATCACTATCCTTAGTGATCATTCTATCATCTGATCAAGTGTTTACACACCATTGAGTCTCCGTGGGACTTAACGACCGAATTCACTATATTCTCCGGGACTTCATTGTATTTGTGCTTAAATTTGTTTTAAGTGCATTACGGTTGGCCATTCAAGTGGCGGCTTGTGTGATTAGACTTGACTAGTTTAGCATGAGATCAAATTTAGGCGCTTGCTGGGAGGCTTTAGCGTGTGTTTAGCCATTTGGATCCATTGTTGCACATACCACCATTTGTAAAAAGTTTTTGTAAAGTTAAAATATATCAAAAACAATATAAAATACAAAAACATTTTTCCTATTTGCACAACTTGCCCAGTTTGATAAGTCCCTCGGTTACAACATTTGGTTGTTGGTGTTTGAAAACAATTTGGTAGCGTTACAAACCTAGATTCCCTTTAAAGGCGGAAGCTTGCAGTTTGTTAACTCCTCTATTGAGAACGTTTGATCGTTCGGTTGTCGATTCGATTCTTGAGCTCTGTCAAGCCTGATTCCCTTTCGAGGCGGTTGTTAGATTTCTGCTTTCTTCTCTTGTCCTTTGTATATATATATATAAAGATAAAAATACAAAATATTTTCCATTTCTTTTATAAAATCAAAAATCAAAAGATTCTTCTCGCCTTTTACGAGTTTCTTTCTAAGATTCTTAGACTCATCTTAAGTGATGAATATTCATAATTACGTGAGTGGCAATCCCACTCGACTTCCCCATGAACAATTTAATTGGGGTCAAGTCAAGCTAGTGACTTGGTTATCAAAACAAGCCATACCATATGGGTTTTCACCCATATTCATCTTTTCCCTTTCTACCACCTAAGTGTGGGGTAATACCCACACTGTTGTACATATATATAAAAACTTTGAAAATTGTAAATATTAAAAAGAGAATAATTGTTGTGTTTCTACACTTAGCTAGTAATGTTATCTTTTACGTTCTAAGTTTCGGCATAACGTAGGTACTTTGAATATTGAGGACAATATTCATTTCTAAGTGTGGGGGAAGTGCGCGAATTTGATCATAAATGTATCCTTTTAGTCCTTTTTCCCCAAAATGGCCAAATTTAAAAAAAATTTTTTTAGTGGAAGTACTATGTACTAAACACAACAAATGGTAATCGATCCACCATGTCTAATAAACTAAAGGATTGGCTAATCCAGAGCAAAGCGGCTCTTGGTAAAGATTTCTCAAATCCGTTTATATGGCTTACAATTTGCCCAAAATTGTATGGTTCTCAACTCACCATATCCTAAAAGTGAAGAGTTGGCTAGCCGCAAGGTTATGGCTTGTGGTAAAGGCGTTGGAAAATCCATAATTGGTATTGACTCACCAAAGATAATTCGATAATTTATCTAAGAGTTGGCTAGTCCGAGAAGAGTACGGCACGGTAAAGACACATCAAATCCGTTATATGGTTTATGATTTGCCAATAAATCATTTGGTTATCGTTGTACCAAGGTTCTTACTTGAATCAAAACAATTGGCTACTCGAAGTGATGGCTTTTGGTAAAGAGTTTTCAAATCCATCAAGTTTTCTCAAATCATTGCTAGGGACTAGCAATATCTCGATGTGGGGATTGATGAGTGTCTAAATACTCATCATTTTGTATAATCTAAGCGCAAAATCATCGAAAACACTCGAAACACATCAAAATGATCAAAATATCACAAATCAGTGTTTTATGTGTTTTAAATGCAAAAATATCAAAATCGGATGAAAAATGTATCAAATTTGCAAAATGGCGGTTTAGTCCCCAAGTTTTAAAAGTTGTCAAATCTAGTCCACAGAATTCAAAAATGTGGAATTTTATCATTCAAGGTCCTGAAGTATTCTAAGTTTTCAAAAATGGTTCTTGAATGATTCTTTGGTCAAATGGCAAGAAAGGTCCTAAACTTTGGAAAATTGCAAAATTAGTCCTTAGACTTTTAAAATGGATTTTATGCAAAAGGGTCCTTGTTTTATCAAAGTTAGTCAAGTTTGGTCCTTGTGAGAGCATTGGAAAAGTTCAAGTTGAGTCCTCAAGTTCGGATAATTTGCATATTTGGTCCTTGTTTACTAAGCAACCAAACGGATCTTTTAATATCAAACCCAAAACAAAAACAAGCCCAATCCATTATCAAGCCCAAACCCAAGCTTGAACCTTGACCCTTGAGCCATGCACCTTGAGCCCAGTTTAAAATCCTTTTGACCCGGGTATGACCAATTGTGACCTCCCGTATTATTAATACCCGGTCAGCGCAAGTCAAACAAGAGAAAAACCGCCTAACATATGAGACTTCCTCTCCCCCTGTAACACCAAAACCAGGCATGGTTTCTCCACATTTCAACACCCTCTCCATACCATGTCCCTCCACCTTCACTAACACCCAAACCCATTAATTGATTGAAACCAACTCATTAATAGCTCTAACTGCTAAAGACATTTTTGCGCAAAATCCAAATGTATGGTTACGATTGTTTTGGCTCATCCAATGGCTCTGAGATGAAGTGGGATATGCTCGGAGTACTAGTGGAAGGATTTTTGGGTATAAAAGGAAGCAAGAAAGAGAGGAGAAGGCACTTTTGGCCTTAAGCCATAGTCACTTAGTTTTATTCATGTCATTTCTTGTTTCCATGTCATTTAATTGCTTTCGATTACGTAATTGAACCTTGACAAAGTTTATTCTGAGCTATTCTGATTAATAGTTTCATAATTTTTAAATACATGTCATTTAAATTACTTGTCATTTTCTTAAAAGTCATTTACTTAGCTGTCTTTTGTAGTTGTTTATTGGACCATTTTAAGCTCAAATAAGCTATTGACACAACTTAGGACCTTTTAAATACCATTTAAACATTTACAATCCATAAATTCAAAAATCCAAAAAGAAAAGATTGAAGGAAGAGGTTTACTCAAAAGAACAAGGTGGAGCAGGGTGAAATCTGGATTGCTTATGGGATATTAGGAGCTTAATGGGAAGCTATTAGGTGTAACCTTGTCCTAGGAATGATTATTGTTACTTTGCATTCATTTTGGACACTCTTGTAAGC
Organism: Chrysanthemum lavandulifolium; assembly: GCA_022545495.1. NCBI lineage: Eukaryota > Viridiplantae > Streptophyta > Magnoliopsida > Asterales > Asteraceae > Chrysanthemum > Chrysanthemum lavandulifolium. The sequence goes on along the minus strand of CM040242.1, from coordinate 174,493,120 downwards.
TTTACTTTAATCTTTCATTTCTTGTTTAAGCTTATTTTATGCTATAATCTTTGTGTTTTTATGTTCATTAGCTTTAGTTAAGTGTATTTAATCATTAAAATAAGTTGTTGTTCTTTTTAAAATTTATAGTTTATAAAAGTTTATTTTAACGGTGAAAACATCATAATCTTCATTAGTGAGTTTTTGTTGTTAATGTTGTTGTTTCATGCTTCATCGGTTCTAATATATGATATTTCATGGTGCGGAATCGGTGTTATGGTTTAAATTTGTGGTTTACCTTGAAAATCTTCAAAGCAGTCATATATGGATTCTGTTTGGATTTGAGAAGTGAAATTGTGTTAGAGGTTGGTTAAGTTTGTAGTTGTTGTTGTCTTAAGTCACACTTAGTCATATTAGTCGGTCAAGCCGGAAAAACCGGTGGTCTTTTGGTTGAAAGTCAAAATCTCTTTTGATCATATCTTTTGAGCTCCTTTGTTTGGTTTTAGGAATCATGATCATGATTACATCTTAGAAAGTTGTTAATCTTGCTCAAGTTAGTCTTATCTCACCCTAATACAACATAATCGGTGCTTAGAATCAATCCAAAGTTCATCTTGGTCAACTTTTCTAGTTTTTAGAAAAGTCAAATTTCCAACTTGGTCGTTTTTGAATAAACTAGATAATTTCACTGTGGGTTTAATAATAAATTTTGGCTTAAAAGCTCTTAGGTTATCAAAGTTTGGTTGCTAAATAAAATTATAAAAATACTAGTTTACTTTTTATCAGCTTATTTAGTGCTTATTTCATAGCTTCTTTTGAGTACCTTAACTGAGAAAGTGCCCTGTGCACAGATTTGGTACCCTACTTCATAAGCTCTCACGAGCTTATTAGATAACTTCGACCTTTACAACTTAGCTTTTGAGAAGCTCACCTAGCTAACTCAAGGTTACAAGAGCTTATTTTCCAATTCTAACTTATTTAGTTAGGTGCCTTGACTTTCTAGTTACATCCATTTTGTTTAATTGTATCAATAAGTCGGTGTTTGTAGAGTTTTCATAAGCTTCTCAAGAGCTTATTAGTGTAAGCCAAACCTTGTATATTGGTTTTTAGAGTTAAGTTGGTCTACTTGTTGGTCTAAGTTTTCACTTTCATTTATTAGCTTATTTCGATTGCTTGTTTGTTAGCTTATTTTGGATACCCTTTTCGAAAATGCCTGTGCAAGCAGATTAGATTAGAGCTTATTTTGGTTTGTTTAATGCTTATTTTTTAGTGATTGTGCTTATTCGAGTTGTTGTATCTAGCTTATTAGTAGTTTCTAGCTTATTCCATTTTACATTTTGCTTATTTAATAGCTTACTAGCCATTTAGCCTTATAACTTGTGCTTATTTTTTTCTTTCTTGCCCTTTGTTGGAAACTTAAGCTCAAAGCGAGCTTATTGGTCATTTTGTAAAAGTCATAGTTATTAAAAGTGCTTATCTTAATGTGCTTAATTGGTGCAGAAAAGAAAATTCGAAAAAAAAAATGTTTTGCAAAAAGGGAGGTCAAGGTTCGAACATCGACCTCCCCTCACAAGGGTGATAGGGTGTACACATGCCATTGCCCTTGGGACTTGTCTCGTTCAAGTCTTGCACAATCAAATATATAAGTACTCTTTTCAGTTTAGCTTATCGATTGTTTTAGCTTATTTGTAGCTTATTGGTTTAGCTTTTTCCACTTTTGTATTTTTAATAAATCGTATTAGTATTAAGTATTTTATAAAAAGTTTGATTTTTCTTAATAGTTTTAGTATTTTTAATCATTTAATTAGTGTAAAATATTAATTAATTCATAATAAAAATACAAAAGTCAAAAAATATAATTCTTTTTCTAAAATTTTCTTTTATCATATAGTAAGTAAGAAAATTGTTTTTACACTTGTAGGATTTTATTTCATAAATTTTACGTTTTATCTTGCTCTCGTAATTTTTGCAAATAACATGCGTTTTCGTTTTAGGCCACGTTTTAAGTAATTTAAGTTTACGTTTTGATTAAAATAGATTATTTAAGATATTTTGTTTTATAAATTTAGAAAACATCATTGTAAAAATAGTGATAGCGTTTATTTAATATATTTTAACTTTTTAATTTTCTTAATTTGCATTTAAGTCGCTTTAATTTATAAACTTTTTCAGTAGTGTAATTATCCATCCAAATTCCTTAACTGATCACTATCCTTAGTGATCATTCTATCATCTGATCAAGTGTTTACACACCATTGAGTCTCCGTGGGACTTAACGACCCGGGAATTCACTATATTCTCCAGGACTTCATTGTATTTGTGCTTAAGCTGTTTTAAGTCTGTTACGGTTGGCCATTCACAAGTGGCCGGCTTGTGTGATTAGACTTGACTAGTTTAGCATAGATCAGCATGGTTGCTCAACTTGTGAGCAAACCGCCCAAACGATTGATCGGACCGGGTAATGGTCCATGAATTCCAAGAGGAAATGAGGTTCATCCTCAATCACATCCTGAGCGACTCAGCGCTCTTTCTCATCCACCATCTCATTAGAATGGTCCTAGATTAGCTTTTCTAAGCATTTTTTTATTTCTCTAGGATTTTTTATTGTACTAAAACACTTCATTGTGTTCTCTTTTCATGGTTTTAAATCATGAAAAATTTTAACTAATGAATGGTGTTTTCTATATTGTTGGTGCTTATTACATAGTGTTTGGAAATGCTTGTGAATGATGATTATTACTAACAAATCTTTTGTAGCTTTTCACAATCCATGTATCTTCCCATTGGCACCCAATTTGGGGAGCTTTGATCGAGGGAGATAATGGCTCGGCTCATTATCCATTCCGATCGCATCTTCTTTTGTTGAGACAAAGGGGGAGAAATATAGAACTTGGTTATATTTGACTTTTACGAAAAGTCAAACTGCATACATTGAGTTTACGAAAAGTCAACATGATACTTATTGGTAATACTTGACTTTACGAAAAAGTCAATGCATACTTTGACTTTCGAAAAAGTCAACATCATGCCTCAACTATTGAAGACTTTGACTTTCGAAAAGTCAAACATCATACACTTGCATTATCATTTCTTTTCAAGTTCTAAAACTAATATTTTTATAACTCTTGTACAATCTTTGTATCTTTTATAAAAATAAAATTTATATTTTGTCCTCAACAAAAGGGAGATTGTTAATGCAAATATCGTCATTAAGCGTTATTTATATTTTGATCTTTACCTAAGTTTTGTTAACGACAAAAGTAAATTTAATTTTATAAAGCTTAAAGCTTGTCAAGTTTAATAGATATTAAAACAAGCTTTTTCAAACAATATCTTCATCACTCAAGCATTTATATTGTGATTGATCATATCTTAATATGACTCTAACCATAATGTATGATAGTAGTTTTAGAATGTTTTAGTTTCTTAAAAACTAAACATTACTTATATATTTGCATATTTATAAAAATAGAAAAATAACACATGACATCATGTGATGCATCATGGAAATCATTGGAAGATTTCATTAGATATTTTGTGTAGATTTGTACTCTTCATATCTTAAACAATCTTGCATAGATATGGTTGACTTTGGCAAGATCTTGATATCTTGCTGTCAGACCTCGGCGACACCAAAATCTATAACGAGCGATAAGGGGTTCGCAGTCCGTGGTGCCTGCTGATGGTTTTGGCTATAAATAGCAAAGCCAAACCAAGTAGTTTTTCATCCCTTTCTATCATACTCTCATACATATCTTCTCTAACCTTTCTAACTCGGTTTCATATCGATTAGTGATCTCTTTTGTAGCAAAGAAGATCAAGTCACATTCAAGCTTCAACGAAGTTGGAAGTCTTGTTTGTTTAGTGTTGTATGATCTTGTGTTGATTCATACTTCATTGTTGTACTAAACTATCATAATCTTGTGAGTGTGAGTGGTTAGTATTTTAGTCCTCAAAATACATTGTGTGTGGGAGTGGTTGTACCCTTGGAAAGAACTCGGCATTTAGCTTAGTATCGGAAATAGTGTAAGCGAAGTGTAAAGGTTTCTCCACTGGGGAAAGGAGCTTGTTGACTAGTGAAGTTAAACTCTCGAGTGTGAGACTCGGGGAGTGGAGTAGGGCAAGGAGAAAGAGTCCTTGTAGACCGAACCAATATAAACAACTTTTTGTGGTTAGCTCATTTCTTTCCTTATTTACTCTTTACATATTGCTTACATATTTCATTAACATATCTAAGATCAATATCAATTGATCTTTCAATAAGTTTCAAAACAAAGTTTTTAATTCGTAAAACTATTCAACCCCTCTTCTAGTTTTCTACACAGTTGAATCCAACCTTCTTAAATATTTTTCCCGTGGGCATGCACTTAAGACAGGAGCTGGAAGTGTGGTTCCATTTGGATTCAACGTTCTTAAGCAATCTACCAGTAGGCATCCATTTAAGGCAAGAACTAGGAGAGTTAGATCCTTTAGTTACAGAAGAAGATGTAACCATTTCCCTATTCTGAATTTTAGACATTTTGCAGTTAATTTGTTTCTTAGGGGAGTGGTCAGCCATTTGATACTTCTTATGTGCACTAGATGATCTCCTTATATTCCTGGTCCTAGAGTTTTGAGCATTAGACTGAGAAAGGTTTTTCATTTTATCAGAATGAATTAGTGAAGTGACTGATTTTGGCAAAATTGTGTTCACATCGACTTGGGAAGTTAACCTTAACCTAGACTTGAATGGTTTAAATCTTTCTGACTTAAATGCATTAGGTTGCCTAACTACAGATCATTCATTTGCAATTTGTGAATCTGGTTTCTCCAAAGTTGATGGTTTTGCATACTTAGTGTTCACACCATTCCCAGTGATATTCCTAAGCTCATTTTTTAAAGCAACTATGGTGAAACTCTTGTTCTGAAGTTGAGTGTTGAGGGCATCAATGTCAACCAACAAGGAGTTAGTTTGATCTAAAAGCTTGGTCTTATCCTCTAATTGATTCTTCCTCAAGGACTCATTTTCCCTTAACAACTTGGCCACACATAATGCCAATTCATCATTCCTAGCTTTAACAGCATCATTAACCTCTAAATTGAGATTGTTCACACCTACATTAAGTTTCTTATGCAGGTTTGAGAGTTGTTTTTTCAGATTACATATGGTTGAGTCTTTGTCTTGAAGCTGAGTTTTAACTGGTTAATTTTAAAAAATTCTCGAAATGCAAATTCGGATTATGCAAGCTTTTGTAGCACAAAATTTTCTTCCTTTTGTTGTATTGCAATTTCTAGAGAAATGCAATGTTTTCAAATTGAGTATTTGTTTGAAAGTTAGTGAAAATTTTCTTATCAACCACGTTGTGAGTCACGATATGTTTAATTATTGACTCAGTCTCAGTTGCAGGACAAGTATCAGCCACATGTTCTGTAACGTCATCATTTTGCACAGAATTAAGCACATATGAATTATTAGTAAGAGTTACTGAAGATTTTGCACTCAATGAAGACTCTGCACCTAGTGTTTGTTCGTTCAACATTTTCCACTCAACATCCTTCACTTGTGGGCCAAGTGTTTCTGAATAGTTTGTTGCTTCAATCTTTGATGTGTCAGCAACACCCGATAGGTCACATTGTCCATAAGACGGATAAATGTATCAATGAACTCCTGAATTTCCATTCGGTATTTTTTGAAAGAAATTCGATCAGTGTTGATCGTGTCTATTTGAATATTCCCCACGATGAATGGTGAAATTGTTTGTAGATTACTTGAAGAGTCGACTGGAACCATCCTTTTGAACCCTTTCATTGGTAAGTTGTAGCTTCAATTGTTCTAAGTTCAACAACAAGGTTCTAGTTAATGTAGATAAGTCCTGACGGAAGAGGGCACTACATGTTCGATCTATACTCATGGATAAAGCTGTATGAGGTGAGAGTGAAGTAGCTGATAGGGCTCAATGCTGCCTTCCATTTGCATGGCATTTTGTAGCATTAACAGGTGTAATTCCTTAACATTGGACTCAGAGTATGAAGTGTTTTGATCATCATTGGCTGAATCAATCATGGTTAAACTTTCTGAGTAGTAAATACTTTCTTTGTTTTGCACAATATCATATAGTTTAAGCACATTGGAGATTAAGGGATCAGTGGTGTAAGACATTGCGTTAATATCAGATGACAAGTCTTAATTTTCAACAATAAGTCAGATATTTAAACACAAATCGCTTGAAACAATCCACCATATGACAAATCGCTTCAGAAAAAACGTACTCAAGATAAATCACTTCTCAGACAAATCGATGCATAGACAATCGCTCTGACAACTCGCTTTGACAAATCGCTGCTCAGACAAATCGCTTCTTAGACAAATCACTTCTTAGACAAATCCCTTCTCCAAACAAATGACAAATCGCTACCAAACTAAGACAAGTCGCTTCAACAAGCAACAGCAGAAGGGACAAATCGCTTCAAGAACAGGACAAATCGCTTCAACAAATGATCCAAACCAGGACAAATCGCTTAGATGAAGCTTTTACCATGGCACAAATCGCTTCCTAGAAAACTTCAAAAACACAAGTTTTCAATCCAAAAACAACCCAACCACGATGATTCAAGCCTTCCAAATCAATACCTAAGCACTTATAATGATTCTAAACACAAAAGTACTATCAAAATCCAAACTTTAACACTAGAAATGATCCAAATGATGCTAACTACTCTAAACTCATACAAATCCAAAAACCATATGAAAACCACTATAAATCCAAGAACATGAGAGATGAGTGATCAAACCATGGCTCTTGATACCAATTGTAACATATTAGTTTTCATAAACACATCATAACGTAATCTAATTGGGGCGTATAGTATAGAGTTCTAGAGTGAGAAAGTGAGATGTTCTAGAGAGATAAAACAAAGGAAAGGTTAGATTACCAAATGAACATCCAACCCTCTCCCTTGTGGGGAGAGGGCTATTTATATAAATGACTCTGCCCTCCTACAGGCTATGGATCAGGCATACAGTGGGTGAAGACCCGTCCTTCTTCCACGGTGCTACTTACACTACTGATAATCTAACTAATATACAGTTACGTGTACGAACTATAATATGCTAGACATACGTTGGGGTGACCGACACTTCAGCATGGATTTTCTAAATCCTAACACTTCCTAAGTGTCTTAAATGAAAGGGTACTTAAATGATCAAGGGCAATGAGTGAAGGTAGCTAATGATTTCCTTTTATGGAAGAAAATGGAATTTTATGAGTACCAATGAATGACCAAAGATGACACTAGAAAATTTTGAGAGTGTCAAGTGGAGCTAAATGATCCTAGAGACCAGATACTAACTTAAGATAATTTTAGAAAATATCTTAAAAGAAATGAAAAACTAGTATTTGACCCATTTTGAGGTAGCGATGACTAAAATCAATTTGCTAAAATTGAGAGATTTATAAAACTAGATGTGTTGACATGAGAGATGATGTGTGAGTATAGGATCGAAAGAGTGATGAGTTTTTGGTGAAATGATAAATCAAAAAGCACCTTGAGTGTGATCCTAAATGAGTTATGAGTGAATGTGAAGCTTACCGAGCTTGAGGAAGATTTAAGTGGTCCCAAGGTATTATGTTTAGCTAGTGTGAAGTAGTCTAAGGACATGGTTTGATGTATAAAGTCGATGCTTGCATTTACATTTTCCGGATCCCACGGTTCCCTAAGTGGAGGGATCCGTCTAATACAAGGTGAGGGATCCGTACCCTGCTAAACAGTACCTTCACAAAAGGTATGCAAAAGTTGCATGAGGCATCGTATTTCAAAGCTAGTGTTTTCTAAAAAGTTTGAACAACTATATAAAAGAGACATCAAACGTTAAATGTTTTATTTCATGAGAAAAATCACATTACAATGATAAAAGATGAAATCTAAGGATTGAGCCTATTTGGAAAGGAAGCTAAGTTTCTTAAGCGTTTTCGCTAGATGGATCGTCAAATGGATGATGAGTATTTGCCGATTCAGGGATGAAGAAAGACTTGATGAGAGATGTGTTTAGAGGTTCCATCATCTTATTCACGAGTACGTACAACGGACATTGAAATTGAGTGTAACATGATGTGATGATAAAGGCATGTCAAGAACATTCCATAAGGAATTAGTTTGTTCTTGTTTCCTTGAAGGTTTACAATTCGCCTTGCGAAGAAATAGGCGAGATTGTATGGTTGTTATGTTAGTAACCAACACATTATGTGAGCACAACAAGCGGAAAGGATTTCTCGATTTCCCCTAAGACTCCAAACATTTTCACGCAGGATGAGTGTGAGAGGTTTATACTCATCTCGGATATCCCGTGTATAGATTATGTTTGGATTAGAGTAATAGGGTCGAGGTTTGCATAACATGTGAGTCAAGTCTTGAGGGGAAGGTATGTGTGAACAATATGGACTATTTCTTCATGATGGTTGAAGAGAGAATCAAGAGACCAATCTTCAGTGAAGGCACATTGTCCATGATTTGGAATTCGGAGAATGTGAGCAAATTGCCCAATTGTTAAAACAAAATTTTGGTTTTTGATCCAAAACCAAAGAGATAGAGATCGATCCTCGTTACAAACGAGTTCAACTTGGCGGAAGAATTCCAATACAAACCTTGGACAGATTTTCTCGTTAATTCCGAGAAGGCCTTCTAGTCCTATGGTTCGGAAAGAGGTATTTGTGGAAAACTAGAAGGGGGGGTTGAATAGTTTTACCAATTTAAAACTTCCTTTTAAATATTTAGATCGACTTATGTCAATCTATTTGGTTTTTTATGTTGGACGTTGATAGATAGATATATAAACATGTAATGAAAGATAAGGAGTAAAAGCACATCACCACGACACAAGTATTTATAGTGGTTCGACTATAAGGACACCTTCCTTGCCTACTCCACTCCCAGAGTCACCTACTTGAGAGTTGGTAAACACTACACCAATCTCCTTATGGCGGAGAATCCACCAACTCGCTTACACCTTTTCCGGTACAAAGCTAAATATCGAGTTCTTTCACACCAAGGCGAACCACACCTAACACAACGTCGCCTACCCTTTATACGGTGCTAGGCTAACCACCGGGTTCTTTCACACCAAGGAGAACTAATCCTACCACTGGCGTCGCCTACCTTTTATTAGGTACTAGGCTAAGCACCTAGTTCCATTACTATGGAGGAACTACTACCCTTCACGACACAACACCTAATCTCAAGGAGATCCACTCCTTGTTACAACACTCTCAAGGACATCACCATCCTTGAAATAAACAAATACTTATATGTATAACGATGCACCTCATCGATTATACGACCTAGGCATTCTTCCCTAATGCCACTTGATTTGATTCTTAGGCATCCTTCACTAATGCCTTTGACACAACGCTTGGCACCCTTCACTAATGCCTTCGTCTTGACACCTCTAGCATTCTTCACCAATGCTTTTGACACGGACGATAAGCACCCTTCACTAATGCTTTCATCTTTGACACTTTTGGCATCCTTCACTAATGCCTTCAACACAACATCTATAGAGGAAGAAAGAACTATCAACAAAAGAACCTCAGTTGTCTTGATGATGACGAAGCATGGCAACTCATGGACTTGAGCTTGCTCGACTTCAAGTAGTGGTGATCTCGCCTTTAAGAGGAACCTAGAGAATCACACAAAACAAAGACAAACTACATAGATCTCTTAGATCGAGGTTAGAGATATAATACTTGGAGAAAGTATATGTGAAGTGGTGAGCAAAAGGAAGAAATGGCTCACTATTTATAGAGGAGAAAACTTCTTGTTCCCGGATCCGCGGATCCCTCCCTCGAGGATCGTCTAGCACAAGCGCTAGGGATCCGTGGGACGCTCCTCTTTGCCCATGGGTATTTTTGGTTATGGGTCATGGGTCATGGGTTATGGGTTGATCCATGGGTTTCTTTCTAGATACAATGAACTTGGTTAAGTGGTTTGTATAAAACCATGGGTTATGGGTCAATACCATTAGCTAGTTTTACCCATTTAGTATATAGTTTTACCCATTTAGTATAAACTTGTTTTTACCCATTTTAGTATATACTTAGTTAAGTATATATTAACCCAATATGTAAACACTAGTTGTTGTACATGTGTATCAAGATCATAAAATCACTTATACTTGTTTTAGTGTTTTATGTGAAAACGTTAGTGTGTTAGAAAACTATTGAATCAAACTATTTACGTATTTTATTTGTTTCGTTAAAATGATTTTCGTTTGTTATCGACAAAACATTAGAAGATCGTAAAATATAAATAAACGTTTTACGACTTATTTGTATTAACAATCTCCCCTTTTGTTGATGACAAAACATAAAATTATTTTAAGGAAAAGCTAAAATTAAGTAAAAGTTTGAATTTGTAGTTTTACTTTCTTCTCCCCTTTTGTCGAAACAAAAGTGTTAAAAGAAACTAACACAATTTTGTAAAAGAAAAATTTGTAAGAGAAAATGTAAAGAGAGCAAGTGGCGAGAATGATACTCGTCTTAACTCCCCTTGCGAGTCCATCCCTTTGATAGGCGTCAAGTATATAACGTAAATAAACTAATGTTTTTGCAAATATGTTTGCAAATGGTTCATCTAAGTGGCGAAAGTGTGCTCCCCTTGAAGATTGCAAAGTTGCAATGGGGTATCATGAAGTATAATCCAAAAGGCGGATTAAGTTGCAAATGATTTTGCAATATCTTTTGACACAAAGCTCCCCTAGCTTTATGGTGTCAAAATCTTCATGTGTATTTTGAAAATCTACAAAGTAAAGGTTAGAAAACAAGAGTATAGTGCATAATTTCCTGCAAATAAAACTCAAGTTAGTAGAAATTTGTGCTTACATACCACGGATCCCACGGTTCCCTTCTTGGAGGGATCCGTCTAGGCATTGGAGGATCCGTACATGTCGGTGACAGTTTCCTCGACAATGAGAATGTGCCAATCAATGCTAATGAGGAGGTAAGATATGTGTACAATGTAGCAAGCACAACACACACAAAAATAATCATGGCATATAAATATTCATTCAATAAAACAAGAGATAATCAAACAAATCTCTAAAACTAAGAGAATGAACTAGGCCATACAAGTACTACTAATGCTAATGAGTTACCCAAACTCAAGATTCAACTAAAAGCTTAATGATGATCAAGGATGAGATAGGGTTCCTAAGCGTTCTAAGTTTGAGCTTGAAACTAAGATGCTCATTGTTGTTTAGGCTTGTTGACCTCTTGAAGGCGTTCGAGGAGGTGATAAAACATGAAACGTTGCTCTTCACGTAGTTCATGTATCAACCTTTCAACATGTTGACAATGATAGCAATCCTTGTCATGGTTTTGAACTTCTTGAAGTGGATGTTCAAGTGAAGTGGGTTGAGGATCTTCAAATGAAGGAGGAATTGGTGGAGGCTCATTAAGTGATGGCTCTACAATGTTTGAGGTGGAGGTAAAGAAGCATCAACTTCCATGTGGTCGGGTGGTTGACTTTGATGTCTTCTCATAATCCAAAATGGACTATTGGGGAATAAGAGGTTGATATTGGAGCAAGTGTTGATTCAACACTTTGATTTTGTTGCCCAACCTTTTCAAGTGAATTTGTTGGTAGTGGTGGAAGGTGAGATGGCCAAGGAGGTAAGTCTTCTAAATTGTGAGAATGTGGAGATGATTGTGAGGTGGCTCTAGGCACTAATGATATTGGTTGAGTTGTGGAAGGTATGTTTGGTTTAGTAGAGTTTGGTGATGATATCCTTGTGGAACAATCCTCTTTAGTTTGATTGGTTTCTTTGGTGTGGGAAATCCTAGCATTTGTGGACTTAATCGGAGATGATTCGGTTGAGGAAACTTCGTGTATGACCCTAGCAAGTTTCTTGGGTGGTTCTTGGGTGGATGAGTTAGCACTAGGAGCCTTTCTCATGGTGAAATGACTAAGGAAGATGGTTGTAATTCTTGATAATTGTGTTTGTGTTTGATGACTAAAGTGTTCTAGCAATATGGCTTATAAAGGGAAGAATTTGGCAAGTGCATTTAAGACTTAAGCCACTAAAATTCTTAGAGATGTGATGATTAACATGCACAAGGTTGAAGTTCAGAGTTTCACTGATCTAGGAACTCATTTAAGATGAGATGGAGTGTTTGAGTGAGCAAGATGAGCTTGAAATGATTGTTTTAGCTAGAGTTTGACTTAATCATCAACCGGATCGCGGTTCCCTCTAAGAGGATCGGCTAGGCTAATCCTAGGGATCGGCTCTCGTAGTTATGAGAGTTATAGAAATGAAGTTTCTAAGAACTAAAGCCTATATCATCTTAAGTATTTAAGTCCTCCTAAGTTCCTAAGATGAGGGTACACTTGAATGATCAAGAGTAATGAGTGTTATAGCAAATGATTGCTTTTTATAGAAGGAAAAAGGGACTAGATGACTACCAATGGATGTTCAAGGATAACACTAAGAGTTTTGGTGGTGTCAAGTCATAATAAATGATCCTAGAGATCAGATTTTAGCTTGAGGTGAAATTTGAAAAATCCATAAAAATCATAAGAATTGAAAAACTAATTTTTGACCCACTTTGAGATAAAGATGACTAGAAACAATTTCCTAAAATTGTTCAATAAGTCCACCTAAGTGTTTTGAGAGATGAAAGATAATTTGTGAGTGTTGAAGCGGAAATATGGTGAGTTTTGATTTGTTGATAAATCAAGAGACATTTTGACTAAGATCTTTGTGTAAGCTATAAGTGAGTCTAAGCCTTTCTCATCCTTGAAATAGACTTAGTTAATTTCTAACATCTTATGTTTAGCTAATGTGATGTAATCTAGTAAGCTATCTTGATGCAAGGAATGTTGTATTCTTGATCGATGTCACGGATCCCACGGTTCCCTCGAGGAGGGATCCGTCTAGGCTAATCCTAGGGATCCGGCATCTGCGGATCGAGAATCCCCAGAATGATGTGCGATTTTGCACACTAATAAACCGTTAAACTAAACAACAAGTACAGGCATGTTTTCACGAAACAACACTCATTAATAATGATAAAAGTAACAATATCCAAATTTACCATAAACCAAAAGTGCTAAAACATAATCATCCACACATAAGTTAAGTTAAAATAAGCATTTTCCTATTGTCTCTTTCGTCAATTCTTTCTTTTCCTTTTGATGACTTTGTGAGGTTGTAAGCAAGATTTTGAATCATGCCCTCAATTGTTTGAATTCCTCGGTTTCGTTTGGAATGGTTGGAAGTTGTTAAGTAGTGTCGAAGGGTTCCAATTCAATGTTGGTTATGGGGTTGACATCTTCTTCTTCCTCATTTCTTCTTCTTCTTCTCCTCCGAGGAGTCCGAGAGAGCTTTAGGTTTCTTCCATTGACCATGAAGCATTTAGAGGTATTTTGGTAAGAGGTACCATTACATGATCGGCAAAGAAATGATCATTGTTGATAGGAGATGGTTGCAATGCACTAACATACTTACAAAGTCGTGTTAGGAGCATACCATATGGAAGTACCATGTTGAAAGCTTTGAATACCCGGCCATTCTCCTTACCATGTAATAGGCGAGGTTAAATGGCTTTTGGTGGATAAGACAATAGATCATTTGCACAAGGCATGCATTTGGATGATCTTTGTTACCAACTAGGCTAATGACGTTTTCCTAAGGATTTCTTCCCATTTTCTAAACATGGGATGGATTTGAAAAGTTCCATTTGAAAAGGATTACGGTGAATGAGCTTCTTGTTTCGGTTGAAGCAGGATTGGTCGACTCTTATTTTGAAAATGGTGTCTCGGATGGTTTCGGGTTCATCAAGAGGAGTATGGTACATTGGTTTAGAATCAAGTGCAAGGTTTTGAGTGTTAATTGCCCAATCTTGAGAGTACATACAAATTCCTTCACAAGGAATGCGAAGAATTTGAGCAAAGGTGTTGAGAAGAGTGAAGTTTCGTTTATTGATGATGAAAGCGATTGAAATGCTATCATCGGCGTTTGAATGATCCTAATGCTTTTATAAAATTCAAAGATGAAAACCGGACAAATTTGTTCATCAATGTCAAGAAGACAATCAAAATTGATTGCCGAGAAGACTTGACGAATGTCGGTATCCTCAAGGAAACATTCCTTGATTACACGACCTTCGTGGATAAGTCATTTTTCGAGCTTTTTGAAGACCTTGCGGTCGGTTTTTGAGAGTTCCTCATTTCGATAGTAATGAGTAAGGTAATGAACGGTATCATGATGATCTTGTTGAGTGGCTTTAGGCATGGTTGGTCCTAGAAACACAAATTTTCCAATTAGGTAAAATTAGTTGAGATGGGTTTATGGTTTTGATTTGTATTAACAATGTTGTGAACACAATGTGATCTTAATTATGTTAAAAGCCCTTTTCATGATTAATTTTGAAAACCCTAATTAAAGTAATTGATTAGAGATTTGTGAAACCATAAACCCTATGATGAGGATGATGAAAATTAGAACAAGTTAGTGTAATTACTTACAATGATGTTCTAGAGAGGAATACTTGAGAGTATGGAATCCAATGATGATGAAATCGATGGTTTAGTCATTTTTGTGTTATGTGAGTAGAGGAAAAAGATCGGTGGTGTTTTTGAAAGCGTATAGCGAGTTACATTCCACGGTTCCCGGATCCCTTGTATTTGGGATCCGGCTAGTACAACTAGGGGATCCGCAACTCGTGGACGAGAAAAAGGGTTGTTTGGCATTATTTTTGTAGTAGGCTTATAAATTAGCTTACTAAAAATAGTTTGGAGGTATCGGATAATGATTGTTTTTGGATGACGACTTTTGATGAATAACATATCGAGGGTTCATATGTGATGACGGCGTTAGTTTGTGAATCAAAAGGAATACTATTCTCGATGATGAATAAAGCGGAAAAGTGACGAAAGAGACTTTTAAAGATGCTAGCAATTATTAAACAAAGAGAACTATAAAATAAATAAACTCATGTAACCTATCTAATGAAAATTAAAACATACCTCTATGCTTCTTGGTTTGGTATAATACCAAAATACTTCATGAGCTTTTAAAGTAATCCTTTGTACTTGGTGTAACGTAAGTTGTGATTACTTTTAGATCCTTCCTTGAATGTTGACTTCATTATTCTTTGAATAGAAATGAAGGTTTTGGAGAGATTCTAGCATGAAGATTTCTTGAAACAAAAATTGTTAGAATGATCTATCAATGTCCAACAAAATGATTTAAAAGAAAAAAATATGACTTTGAAAAAAATCCTTCTTTGTAGTTTTCAAACATACACGGATCGTATCAAGTCTTTAAAGTACAACATACTTTAAGAAACTTGGTAACGAAGCTCTGATGCCAATTGTGGAAAACTAGAAGGGGTTGAATAGTTTTACCAATTTAAAACTTCCTTTTAAATATTTAGATCGACTTATGTCAATCTATTTGGTTGTTTATGTTGGACGTTGATAGATAGATATATAAGCGTGTAATGAAAGATAAAGAGTAAGAAGCACATCACCACAACACAAGTATTTATAGTGGTTCGGCTACAAGGACACCTTCCTTGCCCTACTCCACTCCCGAGTCACCTACTCGAGAGTTCGTAAACACTACACCAATCTCCTTATGGCGGAGAAGCCTTCACAACGTCGCACACCTTTTTCGGTACAAAGCTAAATACCGAGTTCTTTCACACCAAGGCGAACCACACCTAACACAACGTCGCCTACCCTTTATATGGTGCTAGGCTAACCACCGAGTTCTTTCACACCAAGGAGAACTAATCCTATCTGGCGTCGCCTACCCTTTATTAGGTACTAGGCTAAGCACCTAGTTCCATTACTATGGAGGAACTACTACCCTTCACGACACAACACCTAATCTCGAGGAGATCCACTCCTTGTTACAACACTCTCAAGGACATCACCATCCTTGGAAATAAACAAATACTTATATGTATAACGGTGCACCTCATCGATTATACGACCTAGGCATTCTTACCTAATGCCGCTTGATTTGATTCTTAGGCATCCTTCACTAATGCCTTTGACACAACGCTTGGCACCCTTCACTAATGCCTTCGTCTTGACACCTCTAGCATTCTTCACTAATGCTTTTGACACGGACGATAAGCACCCTTCACTAATGCTTTTGTCTTGACACTTTCGGCATCCTTCACTAATGCCTTCAACACAACATCTATAGAGGAAGAAAGAACTATCAACAAGAGAACCTCAGTTGTCTTGATGATGACGAAGCATGGCAACTCATGGACTTGAGCTTGCTCGACTTCAAGTGGTGGTGATCTCGCCTTTAAGAGGAACCTAGAGAATCACACAAAACAAAGACAAACTACATAGATCTCTTGGATCCGAGGTTAGAGATATAATACTTGGAGAAAGTATATGTGAAGTGGTGAGCAAAAAGGAAGAAATGGCTCACTATTTATAGAGGAAAACTTATTGTTCCCGGATCCCGGATCCCTCCACTGAGGATCCGTCTAGCACAAAGCTAGGGATCCGTGGGACGCTCCTCTTTGCCCATGGGTATTTTTGGTTATGGGTCATGGGTCATGGGTTATGGGTTGATCCATGGGTTTCTTTCTAGATACAATGAACTTGGTTAAGTGGTTTGTATAAAACCATGGGTTATCGTCAATACCATTAGCTAGTTTTACCCATTTAGTATAAACTTGTTTTACCCATTTTAGTATATACTTAGTTAAGTATATGTTAACCCAATATGTAAACACTAGTTGTTGTACATATGTATCAAGATCATAAAATCACTTATACTTGTTTTAGTGTTTTATGTGAAAGCGTTAGTGTGTTAGAAAACTATTGAATCAAACTATTTACGTATTTTATTTGTTTTGTTAAAATGATTTTCGTTTGTTATCGACAAAACATTAGAAGATCGTAAAATATAAATAAATGTTTTTACGGCTTATTTGTATTAACAATTAATTCAATTACCTTCAATTGTTTAGTAGTATGCTTCGATGTTTTCCATTCATGCTAATTTACTTGTGTGTTTGAGGTTATATGAAACCTAGGTATTGAATATTGATTGGTTGTATCTTATCTTAATTGTGATTGAGCTAGTATTGCGATAGGTCAATGTGTTTTTAATGCTTGAGTAATCTTTGTGAACATTAGTTTATAATCACCTAGAGTTATTGTAGTCTAAACATCCAAAGATAACCTTAGAGTTAGTTTATGAATCCTAGAGATTTTGATAGGCAATAACCTTAAGGTAGTCTCAAAGAGTTAGGTAACGCATACCCAATGACAATTAAGACACAACTATTTAACATTCTAGTGGTGATAATTCAACCATCAAGATGAGATATCTAGGAGTAATTGCATAAGTAAATACATTTTAATCATCATAAGAGCACACAACAATAGACATAGACTACACTCGAGAGGGATTATATAATTAGGTAAGTATAGGTAATCCGTGAAATACCAACCCCAAATCCAATGCCGAGAAAAGTAATTTCAATGATGAAAAAAGATAAAAGATAAAAATAAGGTTTATCAAAACCTTAGCGTAGTATTTCTCACTAGCATTCCTACTTAGTTAACGCATCAATTGTAGGTTTCTAATGGTATCTCAACGATTAGGTTTCTTGTTGGGATATGAAATGTCGATGAAAAATCTTGACCTCAAGAAGTCAAAATCTTGCTAAAGTATAAAGTCAAAGTATTGCTCGATACATCAAAATCTTGCTAAAGTATAAAGTCAAATCTGCTCATTCGTTATGCAAAGTCGTTAAGGATTAAATGTGTAAATTCTAGAATGTTCTAAGCTTAATATAGTATTACTTGTCGTACAAGGTTATAATTGTAAACCGACTAGGGTTATCCTTAAGCCTATAAAAGGACCCTAGGTTGGCATTAGAATATCAAGTCGTGTTTTAGAGTTTTAGAAGTGCGATATTAGAGTTTTAGAGTTGTTAAAGAATCGCATAACAAGCGATTTAGAGTTATTAATAATATCGTTGAAAGTTAAAGTTAATTCTTCTTAGCTTTGTTAAGTAAATTCCGCATACTTAATAAAGTTTGCTCAGTGTTTCATTGTTAATAACTTAGGATTTATCCAAGGTTATTAAACCCTTAACAAGCTATATAGTTAGTTTGGTTAGAGTACATCGATCCAACAAGTGGTATCGAGCTTGTGTGGAAACTCGACTAAGAAGAAACCTCAAAACCTATTTTACAAAACCCTAAAGATGTCATTGAAGTTGCACCACCACCATCAATCACCTCACTAAGAATACCAATTATCAAGAAGGAGAATACGATCTATGGAGCATGAAGATGAGGTAGTACATTGCTATTACGGACCATGCACTATGGAATGTAATTGTCAATGGTAATGAAGTAGTTCCGAACCTATAGAGATTCTGGACAACCTAAACCACCCAAAGCGGTCTTACCGTGCAACAATAAGAAATCAAGAGAAGGCTCTCAATATATTGTTATACGCTATTCCGATGGTCATCTACTCAAGTTCCATGATGCTAAAGATGCAAAGCAACTACGGGCTGCTCTCAAGACAAGGTTTGGAGGTAATGATGCTTCCAAGAAGATGCTGAAATCATTGAGCGGCGGTTTGAAACATTCTTTGTTGGAGAAGAGAAGGCCTTGATCTTGCCTATGATGATTCAAAATCTTCTCGACATCTTTGGAGCTATACAAAGCGAGAGGTTTCGATTGAAGATGCTAATCTAAAGTTCTTAAGGAGTTTGCCATCGACATGGCATGTGATTGCTACTATGATCGAGAGGACAACTGGTTTGGATGTTATGGACTTTGATGATCTTTACAATCATCGAAGGTGTATGAGCATGAGATGAATGGCCAAACTAGTTCAAAATCTCACAGTATTGCCTTTTGTCATACGAAAAGAGGCGGTGACTTCCACTAAAAGTACTGCTTCTCCTACTCAAAGTATTGTTGCTCAAAGTACTGTTGCCTACTCTACCCCCACCTTTGCTCAACAAGCCTCACCAACAAATACCAACCACTCAGATGAAGTCGTATGCTCATTCTTTGCACAACAAGCTACTCTACCTATTACTTATGAAGAAGATTTGTCACAAATTGAAGAAGATGCTCTTGAAGAAATTGATATCAGGTGGCAAGTTGCTATGATCACTGCAAGGATCAGGAAGTTCATGAAGAAGACAGGAAGAGGCATTGACTTCAAACCAAAGCAGGAATCACCTTTGACAAGTCCAAAATTGAATGCTTCAATTGTCAAAAATGGACACTTTGCAAGGGAATGCGGGTTTGCTAAATATCAAGCAAGCAGGATGGTGAGAAACCAAAGCTTGAGCTAAAAGAAATTCCTATTATAGAAACAAAAGCTTTGGTTGCTCAAGAGAATCTATCGAGGTTGGTGAGTCTTGAGTTTGATGATGAACCGGTAACCTATTGTATGGTAGGTGTGGAGGAATCGGTGGAAGAGTTTGATTGGAGCACAACTTTTGAAGAGGAACTGGACATCTTGCTTTGGAATCGAGAGATGGTCTAGGAAGCTTTGATTGGAGCATGGAGAGTGAAGATGATCTGTTCTACTTGCTATGGTAGCCACTTCACCAAATTCACCCCTATCTACGAGGTATGCTCTAAGTGTCATAATTTTTATCAAAAGTGCTAAATGATTATATTCTTGAAAGAGATAATTATCAAAGGGCTAGGTGCGAGGTAGCGAGGTTATCAAATTACTTTAGAGTCTATGGAAGCCAAAATAATAACACATGAAAATAATGAAATGGCTTGGGCGAAAAGTATGAACAACAGGATTATCGAGTTAAAACTAAGTGAATGGAAGTTAAATTGTAAAATTTAGGAAATTGAGAACCGGACTAAGAGAGAGATGAATTGTTAGCAAAGTTTGGTGCTTGGAAAGAATCTGGTCTTTCTCATGTCACTTATGTTGAAAAACAGAGAAGGGCTTACATTAGAATTGGCCTAGGTTTTGGTATGGACTTTAATAACACAGAAAAAAAAACCCACCTAGTGATAAGGATGACCTTGATTTTGAGGATATAACAACTAGTGATGATGAACTTATTAACTATGTAGACACATCTAGTAATGAGGAATCACTTAGTGAACCACCTCCTGAATATAAGCAAGACAAAGGTTATCATGTCCCTCATCCCTTTGGTAGTCATCAACCTATTAGACTGATGTTTCTCGTTTTGGTGTAGACAACCTAGAGTTTAGGAAAAAGCTTACTAGTCAATCTAGGTGCGAAACCCCAAAAAAGCGTTGAAAAATCTAAGGATAATGATGTTAAAAGTCAAGCGGTACCTTGACTCAAAATCTTGCTACATGTTCGTGATACCTTTAGGAAAACCTTCTCAAAATCTTGCTAAACCTTTTGGGATAATTTTGGTCAAAAGCAGTTTTAATCATTCACCTAGAAGACAGAATAGTTTTGGTCATAGACATAGAGGAAGCAATTTTGGGAGTTTGGGTCAAAAATTGTGTTTTGTTTGTTATAGTCACGATCATCGATTAAGCTTTGTGACTTTCACTCAGTACCTAAGCAAATTCCCAAAGAACAGAAGCGCCAACCAAAACCAAGGAGACTAGACCGACTTGGAATCATTCACATAGGGTTAACCATAGAAACTTCTCACAAGACTATAGGTACCCTCACGGAGAAGACCTTTTCAAAACCTCCGGTACCTTCAAACACTTTCCAAGGTCTTGTTAAGTCAAAACCGAGACTTTCTCAAAGTCTTGCTCGATTTCACCAAACACTTTTTGGAATAGGAACCCTAGGAGATCTAATTACTATCAATCTAGAAGGCGTTTCAACTCAAAGAAAGTAGCTAGATCAGGGGACTCTACACCAGAAGTTAAAACCAAATGGGTTAAAAAGGAAAGTACTGATGGGGAACAAACAGTACTTTCCACAAGTGAAAGTGAAACAGAGATTTTGGTTGAAAGTAGCAAAGAAAACTTGAAAGAAAAGGAGATTTTTATTGAAAAACCAACACAAGTTTTTGAACAAACAAGGATAATTGATCATGTGCTTAAAGACAGTGGCAATTACATACTTAAAGAATTTAAGTATGTAACTCCACAAAGGAACACAAGTCGATAATGGCTTGGGTTCCTAAAATTAACTAACTCTTTTATCTTTGTGCGGGGCAACCCGGAAGAGGAGCTTAAAGATCATCTAATTGTGGATAGTGGTTGCTCTGGAAGCATGACAGAGACAAGGAGATTCATCGATTTTAGATCCTATTGTGGAGGAAGAGTTGCATTTGGGAATGATGCTAGTGGAGGAAGAATTACAGGAAAAGGAACTATCAAGGCAGGGAGCATAGATTTTGAGAATGTTAGATATGTGAAGGAGCTCAAGTTCAACCTTTTGTCAGTCTCTCAGATCTGTGATAAGAAGCATCTTGTGTTATTCACTGACACAGAATGTCTCATCCTTTCACCTGAATTCAAGCTTGCTGATGATAACTTGGTGATACTGAAAGTACCAAGAACCAATGATGTGTATAGTTTGGATATGAAGAGTCTTCACTCTTCTAAAAGAGCTACATGTTTAGTAGCAAAGGCATCACTTGAAGAAGCACATCTATGGCATAGAAGATTAGGCCATGTAAATTTCAAGAATATCAACAAATTGGTCAAAGGAAATTTAGTTAGAGGTTTACCCACCAAAACCTACAAGAATGATCACTCTTGTTTGGCGTGCAAGAAGGGTAAACAACACAAAGCTTCATGCAAGAAGCTTGAGGAAAGAACTATTAGAGAACCTTTGGAGTTCTTGCACATGGATTTGTTTGGACTGTTTACATTGCTAGTCTAAACAAGAAAAATCTTGTCTGGTTGTGACAGATGATTGCGATAGATTCGGTTGGGTATTTTCTTGGGCTTTAAAGATGATACTTTTGATGCAATTCATGATCTAATCATAGCCCTTGAAAACCGGTTGAGACTCAAAGTAAGAGGTATTAGATGTGATAATGGGATGAATTCAAGAACAAGCTTATGGATGAATTTTGTGCTAACAAAGGAATCAAGAAGGAGTTCGACATTGCTAGAACTCCACGTGAGAATGGTGTTGCGAAAGAAAGAACAGAACGTTGATTGAAGCGGCTAGAACAATGCTTTGATTCATTACTACCTATTCGATTACGAAATTTGAAAGTTGTAAATCTTGCTTGCTATGTGCTTATGAGTATCGATCACCAAACCTCGGATGAAGACACCTTATGAGTTACTAATGGGAATCAAACCCAACATTCGGTTTCTAAAACCTTTTGGATGCCCTCGACTATTCTCAACACAATTGATCATTTGGGAAAATTTGATGGCAAGTCGGAAGAAGGATACTTATTGGGATCTTGCACCAATAGCAAAGGATTAGAGTGTATAATAGAGTCACCAAGAAGGTTCAAGATTGTCTTCATGTTGAATTTTAGAAGATCAAGAAAATCGGAAGGGTAAAGGTCACGATTGGATGTTTGATCTTGAAGTTTTGACTCCTTCTATGAACTATGTACTGTTAGAGAAGAAAATCAACATGTACACAACGGAGAAGATTTACGATATGTTGTTCATGGAGTTCATATTAGACGATGTTGTTTCGATGAAGAACCTATAAGCGTTGAGAAGGAGAAAATCTTGATGAGCCAAAAGCTACATTATCTGCTGAAGATCAAGCTATTCAAGATGAGCTTAATAGGATGCTTTTCAAGATGTCATAGCACAATCTTATGATGATGATCAAAGAAGAGCTTATGAAGAAGCAAAGAAAAGAACAAGTCTGAGAGTTCACTCACGGTACTTTGGGTGTGATGCTTTCGATCAAAATCTTCTTGCACTGTTGATGACACTTTGGATGATTTGGATGATCCTACCATGCACGGCTTAGAAGACGATGATGAATTTGAAGATGAAGGTATTTTCTCGATTCAATGAAGGTCTTGATTTTACAAATTTGGATGATAATGTTGAAGTTCCACGGACTCCTATTTTAAGAGTTCATAAGAATCATCTCTTGATCAAATCATTGGACCTTCTAACTCGGAGTGCTTACAAGGACCAAAGCTAAGGGTTTTCTAAACCTCACAATGCTTTACTTAGCTTTGTTTATAAGCAGAGCAGGTTGAATCACAAGGATCATCAAACATGCACTGTTCACTTGCTTTATCTCTCAAGAAGAACCCAAGAATATAGCTCAGGCATTATCTAAAGAAAGTTGGGTTGAAGCTATGCAAGAAGAACTTCTTCAATTTAAACTTCAAGAAGTTTGGGTACTATGTGATCTACCTGATGGAAAGAAGGTCATTGGTACAAGATGGGTGTTCAGAGTCAAGAGAGATGAAAGAGGGAATGTCATCAAGAACAAGGCAAGGTTAGTAGCTCAAGGCTACAGACAAGAAGAAGGAGTAGATTATGATGAAGTATTTGCTCCTGTAGCAAGGATTGAAGCCATTCGAATCTTCCTTGCTTTTGCATCATATATGGGATTTCAGGTTTATCAGATGGATGTCAAGAGTGCCTTTCTCTATGGCACTATTACAGAGGAGGTTTATGTCAAACAACCTCCTGGTTTTGAAGATCCTGCACATCCAAACAAAGTCTACAAGGTGGTTAAGGCTCTTTATGGCCTTCATCAAGCTCCTAGAGCTTGGTATGAGAGGCTCTCTACTTTCTTATTGCAACATGGTTATAGGAGGGGAGCCATTGACAAGACTTTGTTCATCAAGAGAGATAAGAAGGATATCATGCTGGTACAAGTTTATGTAGATGATATCATCTTTGGAGCTACCAAACAGTCCATGGTGAAGGAGTTTGAGCGGATGATGCGAATGAATTTCAAATGAGTTCAATGGGTGAGTTAACTTTCTTTTGGGACTTCAAGTTAAGCAGTCAAAGGAAGGAATTTTCATAAGTCAAGATAAGTATGTCTCGATATACTTAAGAAGTTTAACTTTGATGCTATGAAGCGGTTACTACACCTATCAAATCTATCAACTCATTGGGCAAGGATGAAGATGGTCAACTGTTGAAGTCAAGTTATGCGGATCAATGATTGGTTGTCTTATGTATAGCGCATCTAGGCACGATATCATGTTTCTTTGTTTGTTTATGTGCACGATATCAAGTCTCACCTAAGGTCTCTCATATGAATGCGGTGAAGAGAATTTTCGATTATTTGAAACAACAACCTATGTTAGGGTTGTGGTATCCAAAGGATTCCCTTTTCACTTGGAAGCTTTTAGATAGTGATTATGCGGTGACAACTATGACGGAAGATCAACTCTTGGAGGATGCCAATATCTTGGAAGAAGATTAGTTTCATGGCGGTGTAAGAAGCAAACAATTGCGACAACATCCTCTCTTGAAGCGAGAATATGTGGGCTTTGCAAAGCTGTTGTGGACAAGTTTTGTGGATGCAGAATCAACTCTTGGATTATGGGTTCAACTTCAAGAATACTCCTATCAACATTGATAATGAGAGTACAATTGTATTGTGAAGAATCCGTTTATCACTCCAAGACCAAGCACATTGATTAGGCATCACTTTATTAGAGATTGTTATGAGCATAGGCTCATTAATGTTGTCAAGGTACATCTGAGATGATAATGTAGTTGATTTACTCACCAAAGGCTTTGATGTTTCAAGATTCAATCACTTGGTGGTAAGCATTGGAATGATTAATTATTGAGTTACATTTAAGGGAGGGCCGAATGGTTAGTTAGGCAGGTCATGTGCTTTGCTTAAGGGAGGCAATACAATGCCCACATGGAGTGTTTGTTATTATAGAGAAGAAGATGGAAAAATATTCTTTGTTTTGTCCTATGAAATCTTGCTCTGAAAGTCTTGCTCTGGAAAGTCTTGCACACGTGGAAAGAAGCGCTTGTCTTATCAACGTCTTGTTCCAACGGTCAAAAGAAGGGTAAATTCAAATAACGGTAACTTTGTTATTATGGGTGTGATTTTCAAATCCTACCTATAAATAACTACTTCCGATTTTCCTCTCATCTTTATTCGTATCAATCTTTTCCATATTTTCTCTCTCTCACACACTTACGTATTCAAGAATCAATATCTTTTACAATCATCCATGGCAAACCTACACACGGTTTCTAAACACAACATGGTGGCGAATTTAGATAAAGCGGAGGCCAATGTCATCTTCCATGACATCATTGATTTCTTAAGCGGTTCCCCAATCGGTTATGCGCTTTTGGTGGAAACGATATAATTGAGCCTTGGATACAATAGTTTTGGGCAGCTGCAAGGACACATATGGAGAATGATGAATCTTATATTCAAGCTAAAGTTCTTTGGAAGGCTTATCAAGATTCTTGAAGCATCAATTCGTGAAGATTTATTGTTTGATGATGCGAAGGAGCTATTAGGTTTGATAAACGACTTCTTTGGGATACACTTGAGAGATATTGGATATGAAGGGTCTTTGGTTGACACAACAACATTCAAGAAGCCCTTGTTCGATCCACATTGGAAGTACTTGGTACATGTTCTTCTTCATTGTATCGACTCTAAAAGTACTTCTTGGGAGCAATTTGGTTCAAACATTGCATCTGCACTGGTAGGATTGGCTACAAACCGTATGTTCAACTTTTCAAGGCTAATCTTAGATGGAATGCTCTCACACATCTCTCATGGATCAAGATGGTTAATGTATCCGAGATTTATTCAAGTTTTCTTGAATAAACAACTTTCGGATGTACCAAAGCCTGCAAGTCTTTTACCTATTGTGGTACAACCAGCCAAGATTTTCACATTTATGGCTAGGAAAAGTGATCTGTTTACTGGAAGGAACACCCCATTAACCACTTCAATGATGGAGGTTGTTCAAGCAATACACGATGAGGTTGCAGAGAGTGATGACGAGAGAAGGTCTTGCTTCAACACAAGGTCTTGCTTCTCAAAGTGCTTGCATCTCAAGCGCATCACAAGGTCTTGCTTCACAAGGCATCGATGTTATTGAAGGTCTGCGGTTTCTCCCACCTCATCACACCATACTACTCCTCTATTGCGTCACCGAACAAGATATTCCTATTCCATCATCATCTTACGGAGGAGACATCGCTACTATACCCCTGAAGGTTTAGTGTTAGATAATTATATTCGACAAGAGAGTTAGTCGATTGAAGAAAACCACCGAGGCTCAAGCTGCTCGGATAGCCTTATTGAAGATCAAGTTTAGAAAGTTCAAGAAGTCTGTTTGGGCCTTGGTTAAACATCACGGGTTATGGGTCAAAGGTGAAAAGAAGAAGCGAAGGCATTTTAAGAAGACTTCTAAAGAGCAAAAGGTTTCTCAACAATCTTACATCCAATTGGGAGGAATTTAGAAGAAAAGAATTTGAAAGAAGATGTTGAACTTCATGAAGAAAAGGAGAATGAACCTCAAAGTCTTGAAGCACATGTAAATCTTCAAAGTCTTGAGCTGAAAGCACGGTGTTCAAAGTCTTGATGATCAAGGTGTTCTTGATCAAAGTCTTGCTCTTCAAGGAACATATAGGCAAGAATTAATTACACCAAGGGTGTTAGATTTTGAAGAAGAAGCTGGTCCTTCAACAATTCATACGAAAAAGAAGGCGATACACCCAAACCAATACACACTGCAAGTGATGATGAAACTATTCTTTGAAATATTGCATGATTTATCAAAACCAAGGGGTGTTAGCATTCCGGGAGTTCTTGAAGAACAACATCAAGTTTCTCAATCTCAACTGTGATAGATCCTAAAGATAAAGGGAAAGGTAAAATGATTGAAACAAAGAAGAAAAAGAAACTCACTTTAGCACAACTAAAATTTCTTGAAGTTGCTAGGAATGAGGAAGCGACTAGAAAGGTACAAGTTGAATTGAATCTTTGAAGTTGCTATTGAAGAAGCTAAGGATAAAAAGTAGCTAAGAAATTGCAAGAAGAATTGAATGTTGAAGTCATTGTACCATTAAAGACACCTATTCTATTTACGCTCTACCAAGAAGACCAAATCGTGCTAAAGAAAGAAATGCAATGATGGCTTATTTAAAAGTCAAGGATATATTGGATTGCGAAGTTGAATTATGTTGAGATGAAACAATTTGTATGAAGTCATAGAGAAGCTTATCGAAGCATGTTGATAGTATCAAAGATTTTAAAGATGATGATGCTCGAGAAAGAAGATGATAGAAAAGGAAGCTTAAAAGAAAAGAACAAGCGAAGTTGAAGATGATCGACCATCAAAGAAGGTTGAGTTAAGGTCGATCTGAGATGATGAATTAAGGAATTACTTAAGAGTTGTAGAATTTGAGTATTCTAAAGATGATGCGAGAAAAGAAGGCAGAAAAGAAGAAGAAAAATCACCAATAACTACTTTTGAAGTTGTAGAATCAAAGGATGGAAATTATCGATGTTTCATAGAAGATGAAAGCTTGAGTGTTTAATATGCTATGGGATCTATTGCACATAATAGATAGAGAGGATTTATTTCATTTATATCATTTGGTGCAAGAATATTTTGAACACATTCCATCGAAGGTGTTGGTTTAATCTTGCTTGGAGATCTCACAACTGTTTGGGAAAGCGAAGAATCAAGCGATGAGATTTGGAAAATCAAGAAGATTGGGAGATTATCGGTGGAGATTTTTGAAGAATCTGGAGTACATGTTTTAGAGTTAGAAGATGGAACTATGATTCATATGTTAGCGAGATAGAAGATATCCGCTTACATCGGATCTTATGAGGAGAATGCTAGAACATGGTATGGAGGTTGAAGAAGATAATGAAAGCGCACTTATGGTCATCAAATTGTTTATCGGATGGACAACAATGGTGAGGATGAAGCATAAAATCTTGGTATGATGTTTATAATATATAAATTTTTGAAAAACAAGTACTTTATCCAAAGTCTTCTTTGGAACAAACGATACTTTAACCAAAGTCTTGCTTGCGACATAAACCGATAAATGTTTTTGAAGAAAAACTTTTGTTAAGTAAAGAATATTTTGAAACAAAAGTTAACAAGCAACAATGGTTTTGAGATGGTTATAACGATAGGTTATCGAGTTCACCATGTTTACAAAAGAGCTGGCTAATCCATGAGCAAACGGCTCGGTAAAGATATCTCAAATCCGTTATATAGTTGACAACTTGCTAATAAGTTGTATGGTACTCAACTCACCATATCAGCAAATGTAAAGAGTTGGCTAGCCCACAAGAAAATGGTTTGTGGTAAAGACTGTGGAAAAACCATTTATATGGTAATTAGTTCACCATGGTTGCAAGAACTAACTAGTCCAAAAGGGTACAACTTTTGGTAAAGACAAATCAAATCTGTTGATAGCTGATGATTTGCTCAAAATCATATGGTTATCAATGTACCATGGTCTTAAACACCTAAATATTTGGTTACTCCAGAGTTAATGGCTTTGGTAAAGAGATATCAAAATCCATTAAATTTCAATGATTCACCTCTCACAGGAGTTTACACACCGGAAGTGATGAGAATAGTGAAACTTAAACCGCGGGCGATGTACAAATTGTCATATGTTCTTGAGTTCTTTGAAAAGATGGAGCTTGTTGAATGTTAAATGTTCTTTGAAAAGAATTACAAAGATAAAGATTACTTTGATGATGATGAAAGCACGAAATTACAAAGACAAAATCGAAGATAAAGATACAATCCTTGAAGACAAAGATGTTAAAGTCAAATATACAAAGGAACTTGAAGTCAAACAAGTAGAATTCAAGTTAGGGAGGATTGTTGGGATATGAAATGTCAAAGTCTTTGAAGAAGTCAAAGCTAAAGTATAAAGTCAAAATCTTTTCGATACATCAAAGTCTTGCAATGCTAAAGACTGCTATAAATTCGTTTATGGAAATTAATGTAAATTCTAGAATGTTCTTTAATATAGTATTACTTGTCGTACAAGGTTATAATTGTAAACCGACTAGGGTTATCCTTAAGCCTATAAAAGGACCCTAGGTTGGCATTAGAATATCGATGCGTTTTTAGAGTTTTAGAAGTACGATATTAGAGTTTTAGAGTTGTTAAAGAATATGCATAACAAGCGATTTAGAGTTATTAATAATATCGTTGAAAGTTAAAGTTAATTCTTCTTAGCTTTGTTAAGTAAATTCCGCATACTTAATAAAGTTTGCTCGGTGTTTCATTGTTAATAACTTAGGATTTATCAAAAAGTAGAAGAAATGAAAACACATTATGAAAATAAACTAGGTTATTATAACACCTTAACAAGCTATATAAGTTAGTTTGGTTAGAGTACATCGATCCAACACACTTGGTTTTAAACTATTTAGATCGACTTATGTCAATCTATTTAAGCGTGTGTGTTGGATGTTGATAGACAAGCATATAGCTAAATAAAAGCTAAGATAAAGAGTAAGAAGCACAAAACCACAACGCGAATATTTATAGTGGTTCGGCTACAAGGACACCTTCCTTGCCCTACTCCACTCCCCGATTCACCTACTTGATAGTTCGTAATCACTACACAACACAAAATCCTTGTGGCGGAGAAGCCTTCACAACGTCGCCTACTCTTTATCCGGTACAAGGCTAGATACCGGGTTCTTCCATGAGGTAGAACCGAACCTATCACAACGTCGCCTACCCTTTATTCGGTACAAGGCTAGATACCGAGTTCCATTACAAAGGAGGAACTACTACCCAACACTACACAAATCCTATCCCTAAGGAGATCCACTCCTTATGACAACATCAACAAGGATATCAATATCCTTTGACCCAATACAAATCTATCTTGTACATCAACACACCATATCGAATGCACACCTTATGCACCTTTCACTAATGCCTTTGACTCGACTTCTAGGCACCCTTCACTAATTCCTTTTGACTTGACTTCTAGGCACCCTTCACTAATGCCTTCAACACGGACTTTCGGTACCTTTCACTAATGCCTTTACTTTGACTCTTTGACACTTTTCACTAATGTATTTGTCTTGACCCTTTAGACATCTTTCACCTATGTCTTCCACACTACACTTCTAATGAGAAAGAAAAGAACTATCAACAAGATACCATTAGTAGTCTTGATGATGATTAAGCTAGGCAACCCATGGACTTGAGCTTGCTCGACTTCAAGAGGTGGTGATCTCGCCTTTAAGAGGAACCTAAATAATCACACAAACAAAAAACTACATACAAAGATCACTTAGACCTGTGGTTAGAGAGTTTACAACTCAAAGAGAAAATATGTGTGAAAGGGGTGAGTTACAATGAAGATATGTCTCACTATTTATAGAGGAAAATATGCTACTGTTCCATGGATCCCTTACTTGAGGGATCCGTCCAGTGTAAACTGGGGGAACCGTGGGACGCTCCTCTTTGCCCATGGGTATTGGGTCATGGGTCATGGGTTATGGGTCATGGGTCCTAGACTTTGGACCATGGGTATCCATGTAGATAATATGTATCTTCTAGATGCAATACATCTAGTCCATGGGTTATGGGTTAGCTCTATGGGTCATGGGTAATACCCATTTATGACTTATGCATGATGTCATGTAATGGGTTATGGGTTATGCTCCATGGGTATGGGTCATGGACTTTGGGTTTTACCTAACTACATTCAATGTATTTAGTCAATGGGTCTGTTAGGAATTAGAAATTTCATAGTGAAGTGTCGGTCACCCCAAATATAATCTAGCATAAGTTAGCTCGTAGACATATCGTTATTTATTAGTTTATTAGTTAGTCATTAGCTTAGTTTAGCTTAGAGTAACACCGTGGAGGAAGGATGGGTCTTTACCCACTGTATGCCTGATCCACAGTCCGAAGGAGGACGTATTGTATGTAACTAAAAATACCCTCTACCTCCCAAGGTAGAGGGTTGGACCTTTCACTCAATCTAACCTTCTTTCTTTTCTTTACTTTCTCTCTCTAGAAAGGATCCCATCTTCCACTTTCTCTCTCTAAACTCTATTCCATACGCCCATTGATTTGTGTGTTTATGTGTTTATGAAATCCAATATGTTACAATTGGTATCAAGAGCCATGGTTTGATCACTCATCTTTCATGTTCTTGGATTTCTAGTGGTTTTCATAAGGTGCTTGGATTTGAATGAGTTTAGAGTAGTTTACATCATTTGGATCATTTCTTATGTTAAAGTTTGGATTTTGATTGTACTTTTATGTTTAGAATCATTATAAGTGTTTAGGTTTTGATTTGGAAGGCTTGAATCATCGTGGTTGGGTTGTTTTTGGATTGAAAAGTGGTGTTTTTTGAATGTTTATTGGATGCGAGTTGAGACACGTATGCATTTCTTATTTGCGAGTTGTCCTATGTATGATGCGACTTGTCTATTCTGAGCTTGCTTATTGAAGCGAGTTGTCTGTTATGCGAGTTGTCCATTAAGCGAGTTGTCTGTTAAGCGAGTTGTCTACTAAATGAGTTGTCTGCTAAGCGACTTGTCTGCCTATGCGAGTTGTCTACAATGCGAGTTGTCTGCTAAGCGAGTTGTCTGCTAAGCGAGTTGTCTGCTAAGCGATTTGTCAATTCCTGCGATTTGTCTCTAAACCTAACATACAAAACTCGTGTTTTCAAACCCTAATTTTTCAAAAAATCCTTCGGGGGCGCGCTGCCCCCCTGAACCCCCCAGTTCGATCCGCGGAACAGGGGGTATATATAAAGAATTAGGGAATATCACAAACTCAACCATAACACCAACATATTTTCACTTCCTTATCATCTTCTAGTTCCTTTACTACATTATACTTCTCACTATCTTACAGTTTCGTCTTGATTTTGTAAAATCCATGAAAGATTCTATTTCTCGGTTTAAATCACGGACTTGTAAAATCCGTGCTCAATCACATCATGTCTTACACTCTTGATCCGGTGATTTGAAGTACTTAAATTGTATGATGTTGTAGACAATCATGAGAATATTTGCTACATCGAGCGGTTAAAGATGATTGAATCAATCAATGAGGATGTGATATCTCCGGTTCGAGACTGAAAAGGCAATGCACCATCAATGTTACGAATGCTTGTGCAAAGTATAAGGAAAGTTGCATTAAACCTTATCGACAACTTCATTCACACCTCACGTTACTTCTATCTATGGAATTGAGCGAACATTTATCGCACTTTTCCGTCAAGAATTATCAACGTTCACGAGCACATTATTCTTAAACTTAGAACAATTGAGCTACAACTTGACAAAAGACGGTTCAAAGGATAGTTCCAGTCTTGCACTTCAAGTGATCTACAAACAATTTCGGTCATTCATTAGAAGGAATTTACATCGATTATGATCAAGACATGGTGAAATGTCTTTCAAGAGACCCACTGGAATGGAAATTAGCGTGTTCATAGAGACACTTATCCATCTCATGGATAATGTGGAGAAGTATATTGAGGAAATTACTTAGAAAGATGAAAAAGTGGATGAGAGTCAGTGCGGTTGAGAGATAGTTGTGATGAGTTGGGTAATGTATCGGTTGAAGAATCGGGTGTTCTTGAATGCGAATGTCGAGACAACAAATAATGATGTAACCATCATTCGCCATTACTCTAACACACAAGAAGTTGATGCGATAATCATAAAGGGAATGAATGTCGGGCACAATCATTAGCTTGACACTGACCAGTAGCTCGGTGACTCTTGTTACACATGATGTGGATGCGGATATCGGATCGACAATTGAACATGTGTCATGTAATGAGGTACCCTTAACATTCAACATAGTGCATCCGCTAATGTACCTAAACAAACCGATCTAAATCTTTGAACATGATTCGATAAATGTTCTTTGG
Source organism: Chrysanthemum lavandulifolium (assembly GCA_022545495.1). Taxonomy (NCBI): domain Eukaryota; kingdom Viridiplantae; phylum Streptophyta; class Magnoliopsida; order Asterales; family Asteraceae; genus Chrysanthemum; species Chrysanthemum lavandulifolium. The sequence goes on along the minus strand of CM040242.1, from coordinate 174,460,342 downwards.
TTGAGGTGAGACTAATAATTTCAAAAGCAGCTAATATGGTTGATAAAAAGGCTTTTGATGAACTTTCAAACAACTTCTCAAAACTTGAAAACATTGCATTTCACTTGAAATTGCAATACAAAGAAAGGAGGAAAGTTTTCAATCTATGAAACCATGTAAAATCCGAATTTCACGAATTTCGTGAATTTTTGAAATAAACGATTTAAAAGCTCAGCTTCAAGCCAAAAACTCAAGAACTAAGTCAATGGAACAAACAAACTCTTTGATAGCAAAAATTGATGATCTCAAAGCTCAACTTCAGGAAAAGAGTTTCGCTATTGTTTCCTTAAAGAATGAGCTTAGAAAAACCGTAGGAAAAAGTGTGAACACTAAGTTTACAAAACCATCAACCTTGGGGAAGCCAGTTTCTCATCCCACTAGAGACCGGTCCATTTTTAGGCAGCCTACTGCATTTATATCTGAAAGAACAAAATCTTTAAAGACAAGGCTTGCCTTCAAGTTGATGCGATACAAGTTTTGTCAAAACCAATCACTTCACCGAGTTTCCACGAGATTTCAAGGTCACTAGTTGTTTACAAACACAAGTAATATAGAAAGAGATAGAAAATGAAACTAGCGATTGAACAAGTAAATCCACTAACACTAACACACACGTTTTACAAACACAAGTAATATAGAAAGAGATAAGGGTTGAACAAGTCGTAAGAGTTATGTGAGTGTAGGTGAAAGAAAAACTTGAACAACCAACCCTCAAATGAGGGTTTACAAGAGTATTTATAGGAGGAAAGCTAGGGCAACACTCCTAGTTTCCATCCTTTCTTTTATGGGCTTGGGCCTAAGCTCATGGGCCTTCTACATAAGCTTAAGGCTAATAACAAACATAAAGGCCATAATAAAGCTAACTATTACATATTAATTACTAACACTTGATTATGGTTTAGGAGTGATTCCAACAATCTCCCCCTCAAGTGTTGGTGATGAGCGGTGAAGGCGTTGATGTAATAGTAGCTCGGCGTCTTCGACATTCTTCTTTCTTGTGAGAGGAATTGCCTTGATTGAACAATCTCCCGGTGTAGAGATAGTTATCTTTGAGCAGTTATGCTTTGGCGTCATCATTAACTTTGTTCTTTGATCATTGTTCTTTGTGGTGAAAGTGATAGTATGTTGTTATGCGCATCGATGCGCCTCAGTGCGCTTTTTGCTCCGGTGTCTCCGTCATTCTTCAACATGCTCACACGCTCTATGGCGTTGGAATTCAATCTTGATGAAGTTCTCTAAGTCTTTAACTTTGTAGATTCTTTGGTTTGACGAAGAATCATTCGTGATTGTGTTGCTTTTGAATAGAACTTCCATTAGTGATGATGTTGGCGTGAGCATGAGAAGAATCGACACGATCATCCGCTCCGGAGCTTCCATAAGAAGAAAACATTTCAAGCGGTTAGTAATAAGCGGTTCCGGCACTTACAAGTTTGAACTTCGAGAGTGTTAACGACATAGTGTGAAAACACAACTCTAATTCTTACAAAGGCCGTTCTGAACTGGAGTCCCACAAGTGAGATAACACGATGTATCGAAGTACATCTGATTTAGATAGTCATTGAGGTACACCGTAGCATCACCTCACGATGTAGACCGTTTGAGACACACTCCGCATAATCCACGGGAGTTACGAAGTGACTTTGTCGGGTGTTTGATGTTGACCCTGGCGGGAGTTTCCATTCAATCACCGAGGATCAAAGATGTGAACCTCTCATAAATGTTCTCGACAGTTGCTAAGATGCGTGAAGGACTCGATATGAACCACGATAATCTTATTTTTGATCAACAAGTGATGAAATGTCAAGTGTTCCTAAGAGATCTTTTGATGAATCTCGTGGCTCTAGACTCAATAGTGCGTTTTGGTTTTCTGGCGGAGACTAGGAGAGGTCTCCTTCTTCAATACCGGCGATCTCTAAGAAAGCCAATAGTTTACGTAGGGTTCCTGTGAGAATGAAACAAGCACATTGAGAGAAACTTGAGTGGCTAAGAAGGTTTAGTGCATGCGTCCTTTGGGTCCATGACGACTTTTAATCTTCAATACCGGTGTCACTAAGTGACAACCAAGAGTATATGAATTGAACCCGATTATGCGCCCTAAGTTGAATAATTTGGAGGCTATTTCTTTTCACCCTTTTCTTTGCATTTCTTTTGATTCTTCAACTCCTTCTTTCTCCGATTCTCATTTTCTCCTTTTTATAATCGTACCTAAGGACTTCTAAGTACTAACTATTTGTGATGTCCTTGGGTAGATCCCTCCGACTCTGGCGGATCATAGGACAGTTATTCCTAACCTTAGTCACCTTATAACTCCATGACTAACCTATGTTGCCATTAAAACCCTTTGTTTGTGAAACATCTCTCAAAGGGTTTGTAAATGAAAACATGTTTGAACCCTTGTGAGAGATAGGATTTTGCATAAATACTCCCCTCCACATGTGCTTAAGAGTTTTAATGGTTTAAATGCAGTGAGGAAAAGCGCACATTTTGAATTGATCCACTCGGAGATAGACAATCCCCATGAGACACAATTCGTTGCATAGTTAAAGAGTTACATTGTCGACTTTAGGTGACAACTAGCTCTAATAACTACCTTGAAGGTGTAGACAAACCTCGAAAGGTTGTCATACCCGTCGAGTTCATGTCTACCAAGAGTGTCTCGAATGGTACTTTCTACTTGGACAAGTCCTTTGCGAGACACGTTTACATTACTAGCGAACTAGCTTGAAATTATTACCCGTCTAGGACAAGTCTTTTCGAGTTACTAACAGTTTAGTACCGTCGATTCGTTGGTTAAGTCCGAAGTACAGATTCATTTGCATTTTGCACAACATATTTCTTATCACACAATTTTCTCCCCCTCAAAAATGGCATATGAAAATGTTATTTTTGAACGGTTGAGAATAAATATGACCATTTCGAGTGTTGCGGGAAGAGTGACCACTGTGAACAATTTGTGAACAAAGTTTAATTCAAATACTCCCCCTCAACTAGTGATATAAACGGTTGAGGTTTTGAAAATCATATGGGGGAAGTACTTGTTCTTTTGAGCAAAACCTTGAAAAATGAAAGGTTTAATAGGTTTTACTCAAAAATAAGAAGCTTTCGCTCCTTTTATAAGGATTGTGGCACTGAAGCGTACCACAGGGTCCTTTCTTGACAATTACGGGTTGTACATTGTTATGTGTGCACAAGCCATTGACATATATAATTATACATCCAAATTTGTAATGAAAGAACCAATTCAAGGGTACCGGAAGTGCGGTGATGTTCCCGAGTGCGCAAAGGCGTTGAAAGCGGTTATGTTAATCTGGGTCGACCACCAACATAGCTCTCAATCGTGCAGGCGATCCCCCGAACAACCGTTCATCAATCATGGTGATGATCCTTCTCACATTCCTCCGATCACGAGAATTCCATCGCTTAGGGTTCCCAATGTTTTCACGTATGTCCTTCAATCGATAAGCTAATCCGTCCCTAACCATCTTGAGTATGATCTCCAAATTTGTGAAGCTCATTACACGCCATCAAGCAATTGCGATGAAGTTCACTGCGATAAGCGACACCAAGCGGTTTCTTGATGGCGTTAATTGTGATAGTGGTTGATATCGGGAAGATCAAGGCGTGGTAGAGTGAAGTTGACACGTGTACGATATGATTCAACGGCAGTCGGAGATCTTCAACACGTTCTTTTATGACTATCGTCGATGAAAATGAGCGGTGACTTGATGAATTCACGTTGTATTTCGGTTGAAAATTGTCTCATGCGACCACGTACTTTGGCAAGGTACATGTCTTCAATATCGTTGAGAGACAAATTCTCAAAGTCGACTTCACAGAATGCATAATCCCTTTCATCCTGTCTTTTGACCACAATCTTCTTGAGAAAGGTGTAGTCCCATTTGGATGAAAGACCAACATGTTGGATGGCAGCGATGTCTTTAGTACTAAACAACGCATGTTGTGACTTACGAACTGGCGACAACACGTAGTAGATTCGTCGGCGTTACGGCGATGATGAATCCCATACAATGCATCTCGGTCGTATCTTGCCACTGTGTTGGAGAACAAGTGATTGGCACGTTCCTCAATGGCAATGCGGTTTGAGTAGATAGCTACGGGGAATGGAAGTGTCAAGGATGTAGCATATTTCCTTGAACCATCGCCACCATGGAGAAGAAATTCGGTCTCTGTTGAAGAAATATCGGAAGGAATCCGTGGTTCATCTGGTTGGCCAATGGTCGGTAGAGGTTTGGTCAATCGGTGTAGTATGGAGGGTTGTCCCTTTTGTGAAGTCAATGTTTGCTTCCGGGTTGAGCCAATCCATGTTATTAGACATAGCTCGAGCAATGTTGTCAAGGTGATATTCGACCTCGAGGGCACTTTCAAAGCTGTCTTTTAGAAGTTGAAACGCTTCATTCTTGATTCGCTTCAACTCAGATTTCGTCATTTTCTTCACATGGAACTTTTCTTGCAAAAGTTTTGCGTGCTCCAATGTAGAACCATCTACCAAGTCTTGACCTTCATCAGGGTAGGGAGTTTTATTGACAAGTGTGGAGAACCATTCAAACTCTTCGGTTTTATCGTCATCTAGCCATGATCGACTTGGTGAGTCGTCTTCTTCTTCTTTTGGAAGGCCTTGATGATGATTACGGTTTCGCACTTGTTTGGGTGAGGTGGGTTGTTGTAGGGGCTCGAGGACCTCTTCATCGTCACCACCCGTATACTCAAAGTAATCACTTTTTTGAGTCGGGGTGGTAACTCGGAATCGTCTGAGGTTTTCGGTTGAAGAGCGAGGAGGGACCTTTGTTGAGCGAGGAGTTCGTTGAGGAGGGGTTGCATAGAAGATGATTCACCGGACTTCTTGACGTTTAGCTTTATCATGCTTATCCCGATCCTTGTCTTCATCGTCTCTAGGGCGTTTAGACTTTTCTTCTTGAATCTACAAGCCTCTTTGAGTTGGAAGTCCGGCAATGCTTGAAACGACTTTCCTTCCTCGAAGTAAATGTCACGATCGTGTGGACATTTGTGTGACAAGCTTGGCCACCAATTCATTATCCGAGAAAACTACGAGGATCGGATGGATTGATTGTGACGGTTAAAGGTGTTGATCTTATAGTTTGCTTGGCTATCGCATAAGATTCGGATATAGTTGTCAGTAAGCGACTCCTTTGTGACTTTAGGAACGATATTACGAAGGTACTTGTTAGTGTAACCTTTGATCATTTCGTTCAGTTCCTCTTGACGATGACTTTTCATGAATTCTGAATAAACTTCCTTTCTTCTTGCATCTTGTCATTCTCGTCATGTAGATATTGTATTTGTTGATTGAGAAAGTTAAGCTTCTTGTATAACATGTCTTTCATTCGACTTGTTTGTGACTTTCACAATTCTTTCATGTGTCCGAGAAATCCAAGAGCGAGGTGGTTTCTTTCTGATTTGGATGTTGATTTGGTTGACTTCTTTGATGGTGGTGGTGAGGAGTGAGATGAAGAATCGATGAGGAGGAGATATGAGGAGGCTCGGGGTCCTTGGGCGGTTCGAAGTTTCCTTACGTGAATGTGTGGGACTTTCGAAGCAACTTGTCATAATCATCATCTTTATCTTTCTCGGACTTCTCAATTTCGGGGTTCTCAAACTCATATTCGATAGTATCCTCCACAAGCTTTTGTTGTTGCGGAAGAGTGGTGGCACGGATCCCTATCGGGTCGATTAACGCATCGGGATCACGGTGAGGAGTGGCGACACCACTTGATCCTCGGGGCCACCCATTTGGTCTTTGCAAATTCTTGACTTTTGAAGGTGACTAACGAATTTAACCGTCTTCTGTAGGATTGATCCAGTTGCTCTTCTTCATCTTGAGCTTTCATCATCGGCACAAGTGCAGAGTCTTCCTTTTCCTTTATCGGTTTGAGGACTTGGAGGTTTTGGTAATGAAGGATTGTCATCCTTTGCGGTTTGAGTAGGAAATCTCTTCATACGTGTCGATTACCTTGAACTTTCGTCCAAAAGCTGTCTTTGCGGTTCGGGCTTGGGAATTGGGATGGGAGTAGCTTCCTTAGATGGAACAATCCTCTTTGAAGGAGGGTTCCTCTTGGGAACTTCCTTGGACTCTCCGTGCTTGCGGCACTTCGGCCTTGCCTCTTACGGTTCTCCGAGTAGGTGTCCCGAAGCCTTTTCATCAAGATGACCAACTTTTCCTTCTTTAACGGCTACCGATACCTTTTATGCGTTTCCGACTTTTGATTTCCTCTGTAAGAAGGTGATCGGGCAACTCGACACCTGTTTCTTCGTGAGCGATTCTTTGATTTCGACAGATAGTATGTGCTCGATCAATAAGTCATGATTATCGGGTCATTGAGTCTCACAGGGATATCGGGATGAAGTCCAAGAGCTCTCGGATCAACAGTTTGGTGTATCGACATAGGAATTTTGGAGCCAAGCTTCTTATGTAAACGACATCATGTCTTCCCATAGCGAGTGCTTCAATTATAATGTCCTTCTTGTTGATCAATGACGGAAAATTTGCGGTTCCATGAGCTTGGGATGCTCATAGCCACTATCACGACCGAGATTGATTTGGTGATGATCATATAGAGTGTCCTCCATGGTTGAGGAATATTCTTGACTCACGTGAGAGTGCTTAGTAATGATTCCTGCTGACTTCATCATAACCAATATCTATCAAGAATTGCGGGACGATCTCATTCGGTGGGGTGGCAAAGAAATCGGTTGGGCGATGTGCGGAATGATGAGAACAGACTCGTAAGTCATCGGGAGTGATAGTGACTTGTTTGTGATTAAGAGTCACATTCACGACATTTTGACCGATGATCCTCTGCATAGAATCCCGAATTGTTGAATATAGACCTGCGGGCGTGGCGAGTGTGAGAGCATGTTACGGTAGGGATGATTCACGAGAATATCCTTTGCAATGAGACAAGAAGATTATGAGCATGTGAGTGTGTCAAAGTCAACCCTAAGGTTGTTCTTTCCAAGCTTTCTCGGATAGCCATTTGGGAAGATATCAGCAATAGTGAGAACCTCAGGTGCATCCACATTCATTTGAGCAGCCATGTTGAGATCTGAAATAACATTAGCCAAAAGAACCAACATATCGAAAGACATAATGTTAGTCAACAGAAGGTCTTATTGTCTAGTTATTAGAATGTACAGTGTCAATGATTGTTACGAGTCCTAAGTCACTTGTTTGTCCAATAGTCTAATGATGTCGTGAAATGTTTCGTGAGTTAGTTAACTTTAAGTTTTAAAGTTTATGTTATCACTTATTGTTCACAACATATCAAACGATTGAGTTTATTAGTGACATTATTGGATTCGTGACGTTATGATTAGTTTATTTACAAGTTTGTACACGTAACAATTCATTATGAAGGTCAATCCAGGCTTAAGCGTAGTTTTGGCAAAGTTAAGCGTGCGATAATGACATATCGTGAGCGAAAGCTTACGCGTGGGATCCTAACTACGCGTAAGAAAAGTTACAGCGTGGGAAAGGGGACCTTAAGCGTGGAGCTTACGGCGTGGCGTATTCAAACCTTACGCGTAAGGCTTACTCGTAAGAATAGACCTTATCGTAGAGTCATTTGTTTACGCATATCCTTCACGAGGATACGCGTGGTCCCATTGTAGAACCTTATGCGTAGTAGTTCGCGTAGGATTTCTCTTACGCATAATAACTGCGCGTAAGGTAATCCTTATCGTAGAGTTTCAATAACCTTGATTACGAGTATTACGGTAGCAAACACGAAATAACATCATCATAAGATCAATATTAACACTAACACTCATTCTATAACAGATCATGGCATGAAAGCATATCAAACAGTTATGCGTAGAAAACCTTACGCGTAAGCCAAAACCCTAATAGTTCACAGTTTACGCATAAAAATTTTAGCCATAGGATTTGCACTAAAGTGTTTCTGGGAGGTCAAAGAAGCGTATAGAGTATGTTCATTCAAGTTTTAACATCAAATAAGCCATGAATCAAAAATACCCAATTCGTATGAACTAGAACCCTAATTTTCAATTAATGATTCCATAGTGTTTCTGGGTGATTTATGGGTTTAAATATGCTCAATTCAACTTGAAAGCAACCTCATACAACAATCTTTATCACTAAAAACGTTCTCATTTGAAAAAACCCAATTTAACGCATAAACCCTAATTTTTGAAAATCAATCAATTCGTGTTTATGGGTATGTTTAAACGATGAAAATGTATTCATTGATGTAATAAAAACATTTTGGCACTATCCTTTCACTCATAAACACACAAATTTGATCATGTGTTCATACTTTACGCGTAGAACACAAAAACCCTTCTAGGCGCAAATCTTACCGTTAGTTTGAAAAGCTATTCGAAACCCATGTTTAGATTGTTGCAAAGAATGTATAAACACTTAAAAATTGATGATCGAAAGCACGAATTTGTTAAACGATTTTGGATCGTGGATGATATATAGATGAAAGTAATAAATGTGAAAGGTTAAAGTTAGGTGGAGGTATTTTATTAAAATGACTTTAACATTTTGACAGTTTTAGTCCCTCCACCTTTTCCTTTTTCAAACAAAGCCATTTAACTTCCATTTTGGTTACCAAACAAAGTTTTAGGAAAGAAACTTGACACTCCCCTCGACTCTAGAAAATAATGAAAGGTTATTAATTTTAGTCAGGGTGTCATTGAACGAAAATTTACCACCATTGATAAAATAACCAACAGGGATATGATAACATGCAAGTACACGGATGTTTTGAAGCAGTTAAGTGAAAATTTCTCCCCTCAACACTTGATCGTAAAAATCTTGAATTTTGAAAGATTATAGTGTTGAAGGAAAAATGTACTTGCCATGTTGAAAGATTATAGATTAGAAGAATATTTTGTTGTTTTATAAGATTTTATATTTTTGTATTTTGTTTTGAAAAATTTATTTACAAAGGATGTTTTGGTGTTTGTGGGTTTTTAAGGCTGTTTTAAGAGGTCATCAATTCCTCTTGAGTCAAACACCTCATACCAATCCGGTGGACCAACTCATTAAACCTAGCGGGAGGCAAGGCTTTGGTGAGAAGATCGCCAATTGATATTCGGTACCCACAAAGTATAATTCAGCGGTACCACATTCCACGTGGTCCTTGATGAAATGATAGCGAAGATCGATGTGCTTTGATTTAGTCTTGAATCGGTTGCGAGATCGCAATGGCACTCCGATTGTCATGATACATCGGGATTACATCGAATACGTAACCATAGTCTTTGAGTTGTGTTCTCATCCGGATGACTTGAGCACAACATGCGGACATGGCTACATATTACGCCGGTTGATGACGATGTACAATCTTGCTTCTTTGATTGCCAAGACACCGGTTTATCACCAAGAAATTGTAGAGCTCTGAAGTACTTTTCCTTGAGTCTAAGCATCCTGCGTGGTCGGTCGAAAAAGCGATTAGTTCAAAACCGAATCCTTCGGATACGGATCCCAATTAATGGTTCCCTTGATGTATCGGAGGATTCTTTTAGCCTCGAGAGGTGGGTTTCGATTGGTCGCGATCGATAGCGGGAGCATAGATAAGCGGCAAAGACAATATCAGTCTCGCTAGTTGTTAGATACATGAGGACCCAATAATACTTGGTATTTGGTAGGGTCAACTAATTTCCCATGTAAATCGACATCTAGCTTCTTGGTATGAGCCATTGGTGTGGCATAAGTGTCACGAGTTGTCATTCCAAATTTGTTTAACAGTTCAAGGGCATATTTGGGTGACTCAAGAAAATACCATGGGGTGATTGATGAACTTGCAATCCTAGAAAGAATGTAAGTTCACCCATCATGGACATTTCAAAATTTTTCTTCATTAGTTTTGCAAAGCGATTGAAAACTTTTTATGTGTAGACCCAAAATGATGTCATCCACGTAAATTTGAACAATTAAGATATGTGCCCGTGATATTGTATAAAAGAGTTGGGTCAACCGAACCTTTGGTGAAATTATTAGCAATGAGGAAAGATGATAGCTTATCGTACCATGCAGGGGCTTGTTTGAGACCATAAAGAGCTTTGTTCGGTTTGTAGACATGGTTGGGCACTCTGGATCAACGAATCCTTGGGTTGGTGACATAAACCGTTTCTTTCGGTTGTCCGTTGAGAAGCGCGGTTTTGACATCCATTTGAAAGACCGTCATATTCATATGAGCCGCGAGCGAGAAATATCGAACGACCTCAAGGCGAGCAACGGAGCAAAAGATTCTTCAAAGTCTATTCCTCTTCACGGCGATAACCCTTAGCAACTAGGCGTGACTTGTTTCGGATGGCGTTCCCTTGACATCAATTTGTTTTCCAAATCCATTTTAGACCAATGGCGTAGACCCTGTTGGTCTTTCAACGATTCCATACTTCAAGGCGTTTGAATTGGTTGAGTTCTTCTGCATGGATTCAATCCGGTTGTCTTTTGTCATTGCGTCTTTAATGTTTTTAGGCTCAGTTAGCGAGCGGTGAGTGCATAAATGCAATGTTCACCATCGTGTGAAGGCGTTGTCTCGTAACGGTTGGTTGATTCGGGTTGCCAATAATGTTAGCGGAGGATGGTCTTTTGTCCATCGGTGTGTAGAGGTTGATGTTGGTATACATTGTGCGATTTCGAGGATTCAAATGGTTTGTTGAAGATTCCGCGACATCCAGTGCGGCGATCTCATTAGCAAGCGGGTTGAAGAAGCATTTGGATCAAAATCTGCGGTGGGGTACTTCATTGAGAATATCATCAATTGGTTCATCATTGTTGGGCGGTGTGTTCAAGCTGTTGTGTTGGAGTCAAGCGGTGTAGGTGCATCTTCAACGATGGTTGTTGTAGCAGTGTATCGGTATAGGAATATTATCGGGTTGTGCGGTGGAAGCAATGGATACACACGGAGCACGTTCATCAATATCGTCCGAGCAGAGGAGCAAATAACCTTTCCATTTGTTGACGAGTTAGGTAGGGGCTTTGTTCGGTGATGATGGGGTTGAGGAAGTTTAAGCGGTTGTGACCGGGTTCTAAGTTTATTATACTCGAAGCCATTTCGTGAGTTCATCAAAATGAGCATGAATCGTTTCCATTACCTCCTTGGTTCGACGATTCCAGTTGAAACCTTTAGAATTGTCACGGTATCAATAAAGACTCCAATATCGACTTTGGCTTTGAGCTTTCCAAAGTCATCACGATCATTATTCGGATAGCACGAGGATCCAAATACATGAAAGTGTTTGAGATTCGGTTTATGGTTGTGGATAAGCTCGAAGGTGTTTTGTTGTGGCGTTTGTGATCATAGAGCGGTTTTGAGTATAGCATGCGATGAATCTGACTTACGCCCATAAGTAATCTGGAAGTTTAGCATTGATTAACATTGTTCTTGCGGCTTCCACTAACGTTCGGTTTAGTCTTTCAACAACTCCGTTTTGTTCGGTGTACGTGCAATAGATGTTTGATCTTTGAATTCCACTTTCTCATAGAATTCACGAAGGGTTTTGTTAACAAATTCGGTTCCTTTATGCATTACGATTAGCTGACGGTGTTGCGGAGCTGAACACATATTTTTGTGAGAAAGGTGATGATCATTTGTGGAGCTTGGTCTTTGCTTGAAGAAAGTATACCCAAGTCCATCGTGAGTAGTCATCAACAATTACTAAGATGTAGCGTTTGCCATTGATTGTTTGCACGCGCATCGGGCCACACAAATCCATGTGAAGAAGATGAAGCACATCTTTGAGAGTGTGTTCCACCTTTGAAGGAAAGTGAGCACGAGTGCTTTTCCCTTGTTCACAAGTGAACACGGTGATCTTTAGAATATCGGAATCGTGGGAGTCCTTCAACTAGTTTGTGTCGAGCAAGATTGGTGATGGTTTGAAAGTTTAGATGTGAGAGGCAGCGGTGCCATAGCCGAGATTTTGTAGATGTTGCCTTTGAAAGTAAGCGGATGGGAGAGGAAGCAACCATGTCTTGCATAGAGATAGTGTAGAGACTAGAATTACGCGAGCGGACATTAGGTCATTTCCTTGTAGATCACGAATGAAACAAGTTTTCTCCCCGAAAGCAACCTCCAAATCTCCATCACAAAATTGACCTCTCGAGAGCAGTTGTGACCGAGGCCTTCCACATAGTAAACCCTGCGATTTCGATGTTCCCATTGACATAGTCTCCGTAGCCCATGATAGGCTGAAGTGATCATTCCGAACAGCGGTGCCAATGAACTTTGCAATAAAGTTTGATAACAGTTTAAGGTTGCTGTCGTATGTCGGGAACATCCGCTATCAACAATCAGAGAATGATCATATCACTGCATTACACACGGACGACACGGATGGAATAGAAGTAGATGTGGAACCCGAAATGTTAGAGGGTTCAAGCGGTATATTAGACATACACACATTAATAATTTTAGGCATCCATTTAAATCCTAGTGTGTTATATATCCATTTCGCCATCTATAACTACTCTTTGCTTTAGTCTTAGTGAATGCACTAGGTGGTACTACATTCTTAGGAGGTGGCCCGGAGCTACGAGGACGATAATGCTTGCCTTAGAATCTAAAGAAGGCGGTCTACCAAGCACGGACTTAGAATGATTAGTGGGCCTAGAGGTATTCCAATTCTTAGGATTCCGTAAGCGAGAGATTATAGCTTTAGCAACACATTTGTCATGACAATCGAATTCATACTCTTCCGACAAATAACACAAGGTGCATCGGATGAATATCAAAAGTACTTAATGGTTTAGCATTCGTTACATCACTATTTCTATTACATTTGCGGACGCAACATCTATAGTGGAAGCAACGTGAGTCTTATTCGAGTCCTAGGGTGTTCTTCTACTTTAGCATTCCTTATTGATCTTTTCTTAGGTCGCAACTTCCTATTCTTGATTGAGTGCTCTAGGCTGTGAAGTGCGGACGTTTGGAAAAAACGCAACTATTCTGTTTCGATAGAAGGAAGCACGTTAGCAACTTGTGATGTGGCGGTAGTGATTCTAGGTTCACGATTACTAAGTGTGTTGGTGCTATTCTCTTAATTACGGTGGCGGAAGTTGTTCATACTTTCCTAACATTTCTCTTAACTTAGTGATAGTGTGAATCAAATCTTGATTTTCGAGCGAATATTACCGAGCAAAATTCATGACTTCTCTAGTGTGAGCAAGATAGTGATCAAGTTCGTTTGATGCTTCATGACGAGTCTTATTGAGTAAATCAAATATGACACCATATTCCTGTTTAACTTTTACAAGTTCTTGTTCATATTTAGAAATTTGACTTTTCAAAGACACGTTTTGATCATCCAGTTGCTCAATTTTAGGATCGAAGATTTTGCACTCAATGGCGATTTTCTTTTGAAAACTAAGTTGATGATTGTGAATATCTTTTCACACCAATGAAACGACGTTTTGCATTGTAAATTTCGTTGAGTAATCGTTTATTTTCGACTTTTAAAGACTCGATCCGAAGCACATTATCGGTGTTCTCATGATTACAACATTTTCAACAATATCGTGAGAGATATAATCGGATGCATATGGCAAAGAATGAAACAACACAACATTATGGACATCGGCACAGATAAGGTCTTCCAAGAGTCGATCAACATCTTTTCTCAAAAGTTTCTTTTACGTTTAGTATTAGAAATAGATGTTTCATTTTCTCAAAACGACCTTCATAGTTCAAGTTCCTTATGAAAATCCGTTCCGAGGCTAATGCACAACTTTTCAAGTTTTTAACATTAGGTAAAAGATTTTTCGAAAAATGTCTCTTTGTTCTCGCGCGGGCGATTGAAAATGTTCAATTTTGATTTGAGCGATATTCTATCTCATGTTGTAAAATTTTGAGGTCGACCATAAAAATGTCGAAATATCTAAGAATATTTCGATTTTCGGGTTTTGAGTTTACTTCACTAATTGAAGGTAAAGGACCATAAGTTTGTGCATAATCTGTTTTGGGATTAACATTAGAAGACTCGGTGTTTTGATGATAACCCTTGGTGTGTTAGAAGAATCCGTTGGTGTGACGAAAGTGACCGCGTTTTATAATTAAAGGTTTGTTGTAAACAACGTTTTTAATTTTGATCGACTCTCTTCTTACGCATCTAATTCCTCTTGGCGATGATATTCAACAACACTCATATGATATTATCAATTTTGTATTATTGCTTTGGAAACTTGAGGAGTTGGTTTGAATGTTTTTAGTGAAAGCTTTGGTTTGTGTCGAGCTAGATTTTTCCATATCCTTTTGGATTGGGTTTTAAGGTAAACTTTTCAATAGTCATTCTTGATTCACCATGTTTGTAAACAACAGTTTTAAACTCTTTAAGTTTGTTTTGCAAGCCGATAATTTCTTCAAGAAGGTCATCTACCGATTCGTTGAATGCTTTTTGTATGCGGAGCTGTTTTGACAAGTTAACAACTCACCTTAGCTTTTTGATTTTCCAAGGTGAGGCGTTAATTTGCTTTTTATGTTCATGTTTGATTGTTCTAATTCGGACAACAAAGCATTCTTGAGCGGCTAGATCACGCATCTGTTTCTCTAAATATTTTTCGTTTTGATGAGATTTTGCAAAGCGGCTTCAAAACCCTTTTCACAGTTTTCTTGAGTTTTGAAAAAGTTGAGTTGCATTTGTAAGCATTCAAAATCCTTGGTTAACGATGCATTTTACTTTTTAAGGTTTGATTTAATGCAACACATTCGACAATTTGGGATTGTTGGTCTTTAAGTGTGAGAACAAGATCGGATGAGGCAAAGGTTCAACGTGTTCAGCGTGAGTCACAACATGATCATTATTGAGATCCTCAAGTATAACCACGAGTCAATTTGATTATCAAAGGAAACCATAAGGTCATCGGATCGTCAAATGTAACTACGGGTTTATTTGAAAATCGTCGAATGAGATGTAGATGACTCATTTTGAACAATCCGAGCCGTGCGAATTCGAGATATTGGCGGAGATATTAGTTCGAGATATGATGATGGTTTGTTCGGTACTGAGACAAGCCATCGGTGTCATCTCATTGGGCTGTTTCACTCATGTGTAACTCTTGCATATTAGCCATCAACATAATGTTTGCATTGGCACGCAAGTCCTCCATATCATCATCGAGTGCATACGCCATAAAGCTCTATTCTTTGTGCGTGAGAGATCCACTGACTTCATCCTTAAGAGCCAAAAGTAAAGCCTCTTTGAAATAAGCACGCCCCTAGTCCTCGGCTTTGGGCATGCATTAGCCAGTGTCCCTTCTCATTGCGGTTGTAGCATCTAAGACCATTTAACCGATTTTGAGCATTTCCTGTTCCACCACTTGAGCTCTGTTGTTATTCCTACCCCAACATTAAACCCTTGACCACCGCCCATCGGCGACCATAATCACGATTACGAACTTCAACCGTCCATTGTTCACAATGACTTGAGTCCGTGTGTTAGATGAGGAGCGAATCGATTGTTGGATTTGTTGGTGTAATGACCAAAAGCATTAGCAATCATAACAAATCCTTGTTGCAATGCTTGAGCGGATCGATTTCTCGGTCGCTTCAACGACATATGCTTGAGCATTGTTGTTGTTGTATGGAACCAATTGATTTTGTTGAGGTTGTTCTTTGTGAAGGTGTGGTTGAAGCAGTTGGTTGAGTTCTTTGGTTGAGAGGATAATTACATTGAGCATACAAGGCAAGTTGTTGATTTTCGGATGTGTTGTGTAGCAATTTGAGCACGGAGAATCCTTTCGATCAACTTCCTTTTCATGAGGCTTCAAGTAATCGTACAACAATCCATAAGTAGAATGATGCATATTCTTCGCAGCGGAGAAAAATGACATACTTCTCCCATTCGGGACCAAGACTACTCGGGAACTTAGTATTCACGCAATTCTTGGCATGATGATGTTGTGTTTATCCAAATCATTGATGATGTCGAAAATCGATGATGATAGGACTCTAGTGTCTCTCGGGTTCAATCATGAAGTGTTCATAAGCCAAGTAAATTTTGGATTCCAAATCCTCCCGATTGAGTCTGAGATCCTTCCATAAGAAGGCGAATATGATCCCACATTTTTATGCGGTCTTTTGAGCATCAACACTACGAAGAATTGGGTTTGGTAATCCTAAGAGGATGTATTCCATTGCAAGTTCATACGCTTCATAGTGTAGAAGTTCTTGAGGATTCAAGTCTGCAATGATAGCAATGTTCGTTTGTTCATCTCTTGGTGGAGCAATGGTTGGATCTCCGGGTACAATGACGATAGGCATCTCAAATGGACCTTCAAGATAACCTTCTTTAAGAACTTTCCATGTGGCTTCTTGGATCACAAAACCTAAAGAACCTTATCACCCATTGATCATAGTTGCACGGAGTTAGCATTGGAGGTCTATCAAGTGATCGACCTCATGAATTGATTGTTGGTCGCTTAAAGCTTCACACATCTTTGCAAACCAAGTGGGTTCCTTCATAGTGTTCCTTGATGGATGTTGATTGAAATCATTTGTGTAGGGTTGAACTTGAAGACTTGGTGGTGTTTGAACCATTTGTGGTGGTGGAATTGCACCAATTTGTGGATTATGTTGTTGATTAAATTGTTGTTGATAAATAGCTTGTTGTTGATTCCATTGTTGATGTTGTGGAGTTAATTGTTGTTGTTGTTGATGATTATAAGTGTGAGGGAAATAGTTAGAGTATGGTGGTTGAGACATGTTGATAAACTTGTGTAGTAAAAATGGATCTTTGTAGTCGAATGAACCTTTGTTGATGAAGTGTCCTTAGGCGTAGAAAAGACCAAGAACCAAGTAGCACTTATGCGTAAAAACACCAAAGTTACGCGTAACAATGAGAAGTTCTGGCGTAGGATTTAGCTTCTGGCGTAAGTAGGAAAAGCACTAAAGTTAGGCGTAGACAAAAGTTAGGCGTAGAAAGTTAGGCGTAGGATTTTCTTATCGTAAGACTAGGCTTAGGCGTAGGAAAAATCTTAGGCGTAGGATTTCTGGCGTAAGCTTATCTTATGCGTAATTTTAGGGTTTTGCCCAAATGATCTTTTACACTATCACGGTGCAAAAGATATCCAAAGTCGACGTATTTTCGGACTTATCCAAGTAAGAAAACACGGAATAAACCACGAAAATGAAGATCAAACCAAGGAAGCACTTACGCGTAGTTTTAGGGTTTTACTACGCGTAGAAATGCTCGAAACTTTGATTACGTCCAAAAGTGTTTCTAAACCGGTTTTGTGTGATAAAATAGCTTCAATAACACCAAAATACACAAAAGTGTGAAACTTGATGAACCAAAACCTTTAAAAGCGATTCTGAGTAGGATAGAACCCTCGTTCAAAAACTCGATCAAAAACAACTATCCACACATAAAGTTTGAAACTTTTGCCAAAAACAAGTATTTTAACACCTTAAAGCGTTGAAAGTACAAGAATCTTGGATTAAAAGTGTAAAAACAAGTTTTAAGCGAACCAAAGTATCAAATGTGCGTTTTAGGCGTGGGACGAAACCCACTTCAAAAACAAACACGATTCACCCAACTAGTAGGCGATTGATACCTTTGTTAGGTCACTAGTTTTACAAACACAAGTAATATAGAAAGAGATAAGGCGATTGAACAAGAAACAAACACAAACACACGATAATTACTACAGATTATGGTTATCCAACAATGGCGTAGAGTGATGATGATCTTTGGAAGAATAACTTGAACAACCAACCCTCAAATGAGGGTTTACAAAATATTTATAGGAGGAAAGCTAGGGCAACACTCCTAGTTTCCATCCTTTCTTAAATGGGCTTGGGCCTAAGCTCATGGGCCTTCTACATAAGCTTAAGGCTAATAACAAACATAAAGGCCATAATAAAGCTAACTATTACATATTAATTACTAACACTTGATTATGGTTTAGGAGTGATTCCAACATGTTTCTCGGACTACTCAAGAAACTCAATCTCCGCTTTTCCTTAAATGCTCATAATGACTATCATAAGATTGCGATTACTCTTATGAATAATGATCCGCTCTTTGGTATTCCTATGTCAAATCTTCACGGAGTATTGTTCATGAATAATGATCCACTCTTTGGTATTCCTTTGCCAAATCTTCATGGATCATTATTCTTCCTAAGTGTTAACTCACCTTGATGAGGAAGAAATATGAGAAGATTACCGGTGAATGAGATGATATTGCTTATCGACATCTTCTATATGATTCTTGATAAAGTGCTTCCGTTAGTACTTCATGTACACATTGTTATGATGATTACGATGAGATCGCATCCATCAAGGAGAGATATGTGTACATCGTGGACGTATAAACATGTTCACATGATCGGGATTAATAAGTTATTCGGAGTTGACAAACGCAGAGATGATCGGTGACTAAACATGTTACTTATAACTGGAATGCATTTGGTGAAATGAATATGTTGATATATTGTTCTCTCGAATCGACAACCTTTCAATTTCAAGAGTAATATGTACATCGGGACGCACAACAAGATCATGTGATCGGGCTTAATCATGTATTTGGGTTTGATAACCGCAAAGATGATCGATGTTTAAACTTGTTACTTCGTTTTCGTGTTCTTCGGGTGTTGAACTTCATTCAATAAGACTGCTTTCTTCACATTATACTTCTTGGGAAAATGGTCTTTATTCAAGATTGTCGGTTTGGGGAAGCTACCAAAGTCTCACTTCGTAGGCTCAATTTCATCGTCCATTCAAGAGTCTCGAAAGCTTTGGTGGTGAAAGTTTAAGAAATGATGACTTCTATCTTCTACTAAGTGTTGAACGATATCCTAATCTCGGTACTAGTATCATCATCTTCTTAAACGATATCATCCTATTTGTATATATTTATCAAAACGCAAAATACAAAAATATAAACCAACTAAAAGAAAATAGAAAAATATAAAATTTTCAAAAAATCCATAAAAATCAGAAATTTTGAAAAATTCCAAAAAATATTGTTTTTCTCAAGACATGTCTTCTGGTATCAATAACATCTACGATCTTAGAAATGTCATTCAATAATGGCACGGGACCATAGATGAAGTTCGAGCAGGAGGTGTAATATTCTTTTCCAAAACATGTCTCAAAATATGGCTTGCAGTTACTTCTGACTGTGACCCGCGCTTAAACCATGGTTTTCTATTATTTCAGATAGCAACCCGTTCTTCAAGAAAGGAAAGTGTTGCGCTAAACCAATTTTCAAATATTTCGTGCACTTATCCTAAAACAAAATGAGGAAAGTATGTCGAAGGACTGTTGTTCCTACTCAAATATTTTCCCTTCTAAAATTCTTCAGAAAAATATTTGTTTTAACAAAATGGTGGTAAATAAGTTGTTTGAAAAATCAAACAGAATCAGAATTTTCATAAAATTTGCAAAACTCAATCAATGACTTCAGCGCTTTTAAAACTTTTCAGAGAATGAGTCATTGATTGAGGGGGAGAATGTTTTCAAATTTATATCATCTAACGGGCTTATCTAATTATCCTATATACTTAAATGTAAAACATGTTAACCTACGTTGAAGGACTATGTGCCTAGGATATGATTGTTAGAATTAGATGACTATAGTTTGATAAACACATTATTCCCATGCTTTATATGATCCGATTGATATGTTGGATTGACTTTTATTAGTCGATTTCGTTTGGTGATGTCGACCACCATATATCTCGTATGTATGTTCACTAACGATGCGTATATCATGGTATAAAAGAATGTTCCGATCCGGATCCCACAAAAGATGATGATTGGATGCCGAAAGGAAAGGATAACTATATCTTGGGTCAAAAATGAAGAAACGAGCTTAATTGGACCTCTATGGAGAGTTGGCATGACAAATGCAACGTCAGAGGTCCCACTGCATCAGCAGACGGTTTTCTTCCAAGCCTTTCAGCAACAACAGAAGCATCTTATTATTTCAACCACCTAACGTATCTTTGTGCAGGAGAAATAGTGATGATACCACTTTTATACAATCTTGAAAAATATTGTTTTAAAAATGGAAAGATATTGTTTTTGAAAATAAATCAGACTTAATTTGTAAAAATCACCGGACTTCACTTTATCAAAACTTTAGTCACTCAATCAACGACAACGGTCATTGATTGAGGGGGAGAGTGATTTCAAACTAAATATTTTCAAACAATATTTCATCTATCAAGTCCGTTTGTACAATATAAAGTGGTGATCTAAAGATTTAATGTTATGTCATGGTGTGATTTTTCTTTTGAATCAAGATCTTTCAAAATAAAATTTTTTCTGTTCTTTTTTGATTGTGAAATTGTTTTATTTTACTTAAAGATCTCTTAAAACTATCATACCTGACACGAACAATCTTTAATGTCTAAAATTGGTCCTTATCCGTCATTTTTCAAATTTAAATCAGGCCACGTCTTTCCCCAAACTTTTCTAAATGATTTAAACCAATTGGGATCACAAATCTCAATTGGTTTGAAATTTTTGATCGTGGGAGAGATCGTGATTTAAATCTCAAATCGGTTTTAAAGGGTGATTGTTTCAAATGTACTCCTTCCTTCATGTGCCAAACGATTTCAAATACATGATGCACATGATTGAAGAGGAGCATTTAACCAAAACGTAAGAGAATTTAAACCGGCATATTTTCTTCCATGTTTTCTAAACCTATTTAATCACTTGGGATCCAAAATCTCAAAGGATTAGATATTTTGATCGGGGAGAAAATGTGATTTAAATATGAAATTTGATAAAGATGATCGCTTTGATTCAAATCAAGTTCTCTCTAATATGTGCTAAACTCTTCGTATATCGATGCACATATTGAGGGGAGAGAATGGTTTCATTGGCAATCGTGAAAAGTATTTCAAAACCTCTTTCCTCTATGTGTTAAATGATTTCAAATAACCAACGACATTTTGAGGAGGAGAATTTACCAAGAAAATCAAATGGATTTTTCCACGGAAATTGTGATCAAGAAATTATTTCAAAGAACTCTTGCCTCCATGTGTTAAGCAATTTCAAATCATATGCACATGTTGAGGGGGAGCATTTCTAAATGATCAAAACAATTAAGGTACAAAATGCTTTGATATTATATCACAAGTACCTTGATTGATTTTTCAAGTGGTTTTAAGAAGGAAAGAACTGTACTAAAAGACCGACCATTTTACTTTATGCATGGTGTTATAAGGATGGTAAGGTTAGGTATTAGTTCCACGATCCCGCCAGAGCCGGAGGGATCTACCGAGGACAATCCACTAGATAGTGTAGAGTCCTTAGGTATGATGAAAAAGGAGAAAAATGAGAATACGGAAAGAGTGCGGATCGAGATAGAGCTAGTAATCGGAATAAACCCAACAAGGTTCTAGTTATGAAGTCTCGGTAAGCATCAAGGGGTTGAAGAATGAAAAGAATTGAATGTGAAAAGGGTGAAAAGAAATAGCCCTCCATTAATTCAACCTTAGGGAAGAAACCGGGTTCAATACATATGCTACCGGTGGTTACCAAGGTAACGCGGTATTGAAGACAAGACGTCATGGACCCAAAGGACGCCTCGCACTAAACTTCCCAAGCTACTCAAGTTCCTCTTAAAAGGACTTGTTTCATTCTCACGGGAACCTACATAATCTATCGACTTCCTCTTAGAGATTGTTGATATTGAAGAAGGAGACCCTCTCCCTAGTCTCCGGCATATGAACCAAATGTGCACAATTGAGTCTAAAGCCAAGAGATCATCCACGAAATCTCATTAGGACACAAAATTAATGAAGACTTACTATTTCACACAATGTGGAAAGTAGAATATATTAAGAGTCCTACGCATTATCCGTGTGGTATTGCCAGAACATCTGAGTGATATGTCAAATATTCACGATGAAGATGGAAATCCTTCTAGAGCCAACATCAAACAAGCTCTTGGTGGGTGACATGTGAGATCTTTCCAAAATATCGCTTATGACAACTGGATAGAAACGATGGGACGATTCATTCTTGAATCAACCTTGGTCCGAGAAAAGAATTGACGAATACTTTTAGAAAACCGCTCGATGTGCAAATCTTCTTTCTCTAGCACATCGAATGTGTATTCATTTTAAACACAAAAGTATCTCGATTGAAAAAATACTTTTGGAAAACCGCTCGATGTGCAAATCTCTTCTTTTCTAGCACATCGAATGTGTATTCATTTTCAAATTCATAAAGTATTTCGATTGAAAATTGATCTTTCTTATAAAACCTTCATCGATTGCAAAACTCTTTCTTCTATGCAATACGCGATTGTTTTTCAAATCAATTTTTCATCAATCGGTGAATCTCAATTCACAAGTTCACTCACTCCGTCTTTGTCTTCTTTGGGACGCCCGGTTTGAGAACGGCTAGAATAGCCGTGAAACCCCTCAAGGAGATTCTTGAATTATACCGATCACAAAGATTTGTATCGATCAACGGGAACCATGGGCCGTGTACCTCAATTCAATAGTGATCAAACACACTTTCGTGTGTTTTATTGCTAGCTGTTGTTTGCGGTATATTTGGACGGTTGCGGTGATCGATATTGAGATGCCAATTCATAGCCGCATGCTCACGGCATCCACACTTAATTGAATAACATCATGACAAGTGCATATCTACATAACCGGCTCGATAGTGCAAATATCATGAACCGTGAAAGCTTCGCTACTACGATAAAAGATGTCATGATCCGAAAGTGTGAGCATGTCGGTCCAAAAGTCACAACATCACATGAAGGCAACACAATAAAGGGTGATCCGTAGATTTATCGGGTGATGATCTCCATAAAGCTCAAGATCATCAAAGATGTGGATCAGTTCAAAGACCTCCACTGAAAGTACAAAACTATGCGGAATTTGAAGTATCACTTCTAAAGCACAAAGATTGCGGAAGTGAAGAATTAAAGTCTACGAGCTCAAGACTGAAGATAAAATAGAATGCTAGGATTCAAAATGTAAAACATGGGGTGACCTCCCTTAGGGGGAGATTGTTAGGAATTAGAAATTCCATAGTGAAGTGTCGGTCACCCCAAATATAATCTAGCATAAGTTAGCTCGTAGACATATCGTTATTTACTAGTTTATTAGTTAGTCATTAGCTTAGTTTAGCTTAGAGTAACACCATGGAGGAAGGACGGGTCTTTACCAGCTGTATGCACGATCCACAATCAAGGAGGACGATTGTATGTAACTATAAATACCCTCTACCTCTCAAAGTAGAGGTTGGACCTTCACTCAATCTAACCTTCTTTCTTTGTTTACTTTCTCTCTAGAAAGGATCTCATCTTCCACTTTCTCTCTCTAAACTCTATTCCATACACCCATTGATTTGTGTGTTTATGTGTTTATGAAATCCAATATGTTACAGGGTCAAATACTTAAACTTCTACCCATTTATATTACCCATTAGAATACATACTAAATATGTACATATCTACCCAATATGTAAACACTAGTTGTTGTACATATGCATTACTAAATCATAAAACCCCTTTTACTTGTTTAGTGTGTTAATACAAATAAGCCGTAAAAACGTTTATTTATATTTTACGATCTTCTAATGTTTTGTCGATAACAAACGTAAAATCATTTTAACGAAACAAATAAAATACGTAAATTGTTTGAACTAATAGTTTCTAACATATTCACATTTTCACATAAAACACTAAAACAAGTATAAGTGATTTTATGATTTAGTAATACATATGTACAACAACTAGTGTTTACATATTTGGATAAAATATACACATAACTAGTATGTAGTATATTGGGTAATATAAATGGGTAGAAACTTAAGCATCACAACCCATTGGGCAAATACATTGAATGTAGTTGGGTACAACCCATAACCCATGGATCTTGACCCATAACCCATTGTATGACATCATGCTTATATCATACATGGATGATATCCATAACCCATGGATCAACCCATACCCAGTGACCAAGTGCATTGCACTCAAAGATACATTGTATCTAGCCAAAGATCCATGGTTCAACCCATGACCCATAACCAAAATACCCATGGGTAAAGGGGCGCCCCACGGATCCCTAGCTTAACGCTAGACGGATCCCTTGTGGAAGGGATCCGTGGGATCCGGGAACAGAGGATTTTTCCTCTATAAATAGTGAGTCATTTCTTCATTATTTCTCACCCCTTTCCAACACACTTTCTCCCGAGTTAAAACTCACTCAACCTCGATCCAAGAGATCTATGTTTGTAGTTTTGTTTTGTGTGATCTCTTAGGTTCCTCTTAAAGGCAAGATCACCACCTTTGAAGTCGAGCAAGCTCAAGTCCATGAGTTGCCATGCTTCCTCATCATCAAGGCTATCAAGTCTTCTTGTTGATGATTCATTTCTTTCTTCAAAGAAGTGTAGTGTTGAAGACATTAGTGAAAGATGTCTCAAGTGTTAAGACGAAGATATTAGTGAAGGGTATCTATCGTCTATAGCATAAGCACTTGTGGTAGGTGCTTAGAAGTCAAGACAAGAAGCATTAGTAAAAGGTGCTTAGAAGTCAAGACTGGAAGCATTAGTGAAAGGTGCTTAGAAGTGAAGACACAAGACATTAGTGAAAGGTGTCTTGTAGATATAGTCAAAGGCATTAGTTAAAGGTGCCTTAGATGTACATTCGATATGGTGTGTTTTGATGTAATAGATAGACTAGCATTAGATCCAAGGATATTGATGTCCTTGATGATGTTGTAAAGGAGTAGATCTCCTTTGGGATTAGTCGTTGGTGTAGTGTGGTAGTAGTTCCTCCATTGCAATGGAACTAGGTGCTTAGCCTAGTACCTAATAAAGGGTAGGCGATGTTGTGAAGGTGTAGTTCACCTTGGAGTGAAAGAACTAGGTACTTAGCCTAGTACCTTATAAATGGTTGGCGACGTTGTGTAGGTTTGGTTCACCTTGGAGTGAAAGAACCTGGTGGTTAGCCTAGCACCGGAAAAAGGGTAGGTGACGTTGTGAAGGCTTCTCCGCCATAAGGAGATTGGTGTAGTGTTTACGAACTCTCGAGTTGGTGACTCGGGGAGTGGAGTAGGGCAAGGAAGGTGTCCTTGTAGCCGAACCACTATAAATACTCGCGTTGTGGTTTTGTGCTTCTTACTCTTATCTCTTCATTACATATCTTTATATGCTTGACATAAGATTGACATAAGTTGATCTAAATAGTTTAAAAGGAAGTTTTAATTGGTAAAACTATTCAACCCCCCCCCCCTTCTAGTTTTCCACAATTGGCATCAGAGCTTCGTTACCAAGTTTATTGAAGTATATTGTACTTTAAAAACTTGATACGATCCATGGTTAACTAAAAACTACAAAGAAGGTTTTTCATAAAAACAAACACCAGTTTTTTAAAACTATACGTTTGGATGTTGATTTGATAACAATATTTTTTTATTTTATTTTTTTTCATTTAATTGCACTAATCTTCCTTGTCATGTTGATTAGTCAAAGCTCATACCCACCAAGCTTTAGGAGTCGCCGGTAACAAGAATACCTTCCTTAAGAAGGTATCTTAAACGCAGGCGCGGAATAGTCTAAGTGACATTTCTTGTCTCATTTGTAAAGACATTCCTAAGTCGCTAGAGGTATGATTTTCTTTTACTTTGCTTGATAATTAAGTATACCTATTTAGGTATTTATATGATTATCTTTGTGCAATTACATGTTTTACATGAAGCTTCATTAGAAGCCTTTTTCTCACATACGTGTTTTATTTCTCGCCTAAAGTCGTGGTATATAAAACTTATGTTTTGTTTCTTTTAATCCAATAATAAAACAAAACACTAATTTCAAAATTCCTCCTTCCCTATAAATACTCCCACCGTCAACCACTCTATCAAACCCAAATTTTTAAATCTTCCAATTTCAAAAATTTCCTCTCACTCAAAACTTCATCTTCCTCCTCATTCAATCTCAACCGAAACCAAGAAGATCTGATTGGCTTCCAAACGGTCAAGTTTAATCACAAGTGACCACTTGTGAATGGTCAACCGTAACAAACTTAAAACAAATTTCGAAAGCAAATGCAATTAAGATCGGAGGAATATAGGGAGTTCTGGGTCGTTAAGTCCCACGGAGGATGAATTGGTGTTTAACACAGACAGATGTCGAATAATCACTAAGGATAGTGATCAGTAAGGTTTTTGAAATATGTATACCTAAAGAAAAGATTTGTAAATTACAGGGGTTTAAATGCAAATTAAGAAAATTAAAAAGTCAAAATATATTAAATAAATGCTATCACTATTTTTAAAATGATGTTTTTGTGATTTTATAAAACAAAATATCTTAAATAAACTATTTTAACTAAAACGTAAACTTAAATTATCTAAAAACATGATTTAAAATGAAAACGTACGTTATTTATAAAAATTACGCGAGTGCGTAAGCAAAAACGTAAAATTTGTGAAATAAAAGACCTACAAGTGTAAAAACAATTTTTTACGTACTATATGACAAAAGAAAATTTTAGAAAAAAAATTTATATTTTTTAGACTTTTATATTTTTTATTATGAATTAAATAAGATTTTACACTAATTAAATGTTTAAAAATACTAAAACTATTTAGAAAAATCTGAAACTTTTTTATAAAATACTTAATACTAATACAAATTTATGAAAAATACAAAAGTTGCAAAAGCTATTTTAAATAAGCTCGAAATAAGCTAAATTAACCAAATAAGCTAAACGGGACAAAGAGGTGTTATGTATTAAATTGTGCACAAGATGACCAGTCAAAGACCCAAGGGCAACTGGTATCCAGGTACACTCTTAACACTCTCAAAGGTGGGAGGTCTCAGGTTCGAGCCTGCCTCCCCACCTTTTTGCAAAACATTTTATTTTTTTGATTTTCTTTTAAAACTTATTAAGCACTATAAGATAAGCATTTTTACAACTACCACTTTTATGAAAAGCATCGATAAGCTCGTAAATAGCTTATGATTCCAACAGTTGGCTAAAATATGAAATAAGCACAAGTAGTAAGCTTAAAATGACTAATAAGCTAATAAATAAATACAAGCTAACGAAATAAGCTAAACACCGATTTAAAAGCTAAAATGGGCGAAAAGCATAAATACTTGAAATAAGCACTTATCAAAATCTAAATAAGCTTAATCATTAAGCAGATACACCGGACACTTTCTAGTTTACTAGCAGCTTCTAGCTTAAATTTAAGCACTTATATGAGCTTGAAAATGAAAACAGACACTGGATTTGACAAGTTTACCAGTTAAGCCTTCCAAAAAGCTAGATTACAAAGTTTGGATTTCAATAATGAGCTTGTGAGAAGCTTTTGAAAACCTGAAAACTCGACTTGTTGGTGAACACGAAATGGACAAAACTAAAAGCTATTGCGGGCTTATCAAATAAGCTAAAATTGAAAAACTAGTATGAAACCTTGAGGCGTTTAGGTAAGCTTCTCAAAAGCTAAAACACACAAGCTTAAGCTAACCGATAAGCTCTTGATGAGCTTATGAAATCTGTATGGCTTAAGCGTGCATGTGATGCTTTGACTTTTAAGAAAATGAAATTAGTTGACTTATATGAACTTTAAATCAATACTAATTACTAATTATGATGTATTAAGGTAAACTAAGACTGATTTGATCAATGGTAACAACTTATGAACATGGAATCATGATCATGAATTATGAAAATCCAACAGTGAACAAGACAGGTATGATCAAATTGTATTTTGACTTTGAGAGTATGCAAATATTATTTGTTGACTGCAAAGAGTACAATGGAACTTTAACAAGCTTAAAACAACAGTAACAACAATCGAACAAACCTCCAACACGGTTTATGCAACAAATCAAACAACCCTTTAAGTAAACTGCTTTGAAGTTTTAAAGGATTTCACAGATTAGTATCATGAACTTGATTAAAGGCTTTATATTATCAAATAATAAGGCGAATAAGCATTAAACAACAAATGATATGAGCTTAAATCTTAAGATTAACTAATATGCTATAAAAATTATAAAAATGAGATTTTAAAGTAACCACTAATTATGAATAACAAGTATACTGTTTTATTATAGAAATCCACTTAAATACTTCTGAGAAACATAAAAACACAGAGATTAAAGCTTATAAGCTACTTACACAGTAATATGCAAAAAAGACTTATAAAGGCTTACAACTGATTTAAGCACAAACTGAGAACTGAGGCTCAAAGATCACACCTATTGCTTCCCATGAAGCTCTAAACCAAAATGCAATCCAAAATCGCTCGCTAATCTGTCTTGATCATTTATCCATAGACTTTTTATTTTCACTAATTTCTTGATATTTTTGAGAATTTTGAGTTTTGAGTCTAAAGCGAGTTTGAATGATTCTAAAAGCTTAGAAAAGCTTTTAAGAGCTTTATGTGAGCTTATGAGTTCAAATTAATGATACAAACAACATTAGAACATTATGAGATTTTAAGCTCAAAATGCATAAACTTGAAAATGAGATTAAGACTTGAAATTGATGATTGGAAAAGGTTCACATACACTTAGATAACATAAATAAATTACTTGAAAGACTTAAATTACACTAGGAAGCTTAAAATAAAAAAACGACATACATTAAACTAATCTACACTACTTGGTCTTCTTCCTTGGCTCTTTTCCCATTTATATTGATACTTTAGGTTCCTTGTCGACATCTGAGTTAATCCCACACTTTTGCAGCCATTGGATCTTCTCATTTCATCAAATTCGTCCATGTGTAAAATTGGCGGGAAAAGTCTTTTGAGTGGGTAATGTGCATTTAATGGGTTTTGGTGTTAGTGGAGGTGGAAGGACAGCTGGGGAAGAGTGTATAAGGGTGGTGGTGAGGTGGAAAGTGGAAATGAGGTGGTAAAACCACCTAGTTTTGGCGTTACAGGAGTGGGAGAGACAGTGCTACAGTGCCTGGCGGGTTTTTGGTTGTTTGACTTATGTTGACCGGGGTTAATAACGGGTTTGGTTGGGTTTGGGCTAAAGACTGGGCCAACTGGGGTTGGACTTGGGTTTGTTTTGGTTTTGTTTAATTTAGGTCCATTTGGTTTAGTTAGCTAGATAAGCCCAAGGACTATTTGTGTAATATGCTGAAAAGTGAGGGACTGAAATTGACAAGTTTCCAAGGTTTACACAAGGGCTAAACCTGCAATATATAATAATCCAAGGACCATACATGTAATTATTTTCTATTTTAAACTTCCAAGGACCAAAACTGTCAAGTTTGATATCCTAGGGACCAAACTTGTAATTTTTCCAAAGTCTACCATAAGGACCAATTTTGTCATTTATGAATAGTACAAGGTTAAAATTTGATAATTTTCACTTTTTAAATTAACCAAGGACTATATTTGACATTTTCCAAACTTGAGGGACTAAAGTTGTCATTTTGTAAATTTTAAACTTTGAAGGGTTTATTTTGACAACTTTTGAATCTCATGGACCTTAAATGACATTTTGCTTTATTTTGATTTACAGAGGACTAATTTTGACAATTTTTGAAACTTGGGGACTAAAGCGCCAATTATGCAAACTTGATACGCGTTTTCATCCGATTTTGGTATTTTGCATTTAAAACACATAAAACACTTGTTTGTGATATTTTCATCATTTTGATGCATTTCGAGTGTTTTCGGATGTTTTGCGGTCTAGATAGTACAAAATGATGAGTATTTAGACACTCATCAATCCCCCACTAAGCTATTGCTAGTCCCTAGCAATGATTTATGAAAAGTTAATGGATTTTATCTCTTTACCAAAAGCCATTACTCGGAGTAGCCAATTGTTTCGATTCAAGTAAGAACCTTGGTACAATGATAACCAAATGATTTTGAGCAAATCACCGGTCAGAACGGTTTTGATTTGTCTTTACCGTGTCGTTTGCTTCGGACTAGCCAACTCTTAGATAAATTATCAATATTATCTTTGGTGAGCCGATTACCAATTATGGATTTCCCACGCCTTTACCACAAGCCATAAACTTGCGGGCTAGCCAACTTTTCACTAGTTAAAGATATGGTGAATGAACACCATACAATTTTGGGCAAATTGCAAGCCATAAACGGATTTGAGATATCTTTACCAAGAGCCGTTTTCTCCTGGATTAGCCAATCCTTATGTGGGTTAGACATGGTGGACTGATTACCATTTGTTGTGTTTAGTACATAGTACTTCCACTAAATAAAAAAATTAAAATTTGGCCATTTTGGGGAAAAGAGACTAAAAGGGTATATTTATGATCAAATTCATTAATTTCCCCCACTTAGAAATGAATATTGTCCTCAATATTCAAAGTACCACTGTTATGCGAAACTTAGAACGTAAAAAGATAACATTACTAGCTAAGTGTAGAAACACAACAATTATTCTCTTTTTTAATATTTACAATTTTCATTCATTTTTAAGGTCTATATACAACATGTGGGGCATCTCCCCCACACTTAGGTGGTAGAAAGGGGTAAGAAGACAGAAACATGGGTGAAAACCCATGTTGCACTACTGTTTTTGATTACCGAGTCGCTAGCTTGACTCGACCCCGAATTAAATGGTTCATGGGGAAGCAAAGTGGAAGAGACAATCCATCGGACTTTCATTCAAGATGTTTGTATAAACATTGAAATACGTGAAAGTTCCACACCGATGAGATATACATAGAACCGCTCACAAATGATAAATGAAATCTTGGGGTCAAAGATAATGTCTTCATTCCGAAGGAGTGAAGAACAGGGAGAAGCCACGGGATAGGTGAAGAAGAGAAAGAAAGTCATGATAATAATCTTGACTAACTCATCATCATCGGAAGGGAATTCATGATAGCATGAATTTCATCTTTTAAGCTCAATTGGTCTAGACATATCCCGGTGTGTTTAGATCAAAGTAGAAGTTATCATACTCCGGTAGAGATATGATATGAGTGAGTTCAGGAGAACTCCTCAAAGGAGAATGATTCATATTCGGGATTGATTTGACCGAGTTCACTGGGAACTCCTCAAAAGTGAATGATTCATAATCGGGAGAGAATTATGAGAATGAGAAGTGGTAATACCACTAATCTTCTCTCCCATATGATCAAAATGGAACGTTTGCAATTCGGAATAGAATCATTGAAGAAAAGATTACTATCCTCAAAGGGATAGGATATGAAGTAGGCTTTTCATTAAAAGCCTCGATTCTAGAAATGAGAAGATTAACATTCAATAATGTAAGACGAAGAGCTTCGCCTTGGATTATTTCTTCATCATTCTCTTCTCCTAAGTCGACAAGCTCGTAAGGTAACTCACCCACATAACTTATGTCTCCCCAAGATAAAGAATAGTCCTCATCGTAATCGAGAACATCTCAATATGATCATTTTGGAAGACAAGAGGAGGAGGATATCACACACATGGTCAAAAGTTCCCTGTGACTCTCTCGGGATTAGGACAAGGTCCTTAACACTAGACTTTATGAATTCGTCCGATTCCTTTTCGTGAACAAGTGTCAAGATGCTCGCCTCCCATGTTCGAGAGAGTGAGTGGGAGCTTGGTGTGATAGCAGTTGTTTGAGAATGAATCTCAGCTGGCTGGGATATCCACCGATGAACTTAATGAATCTTTATAAAATTGCAGGATACCAAGTGCATCCTCATCATCATCGTCATCGAGAATAAACGAAATTGAGAGCTAGATCCGCCGCTTTTTCTTTTGCAATTGATTCCCTAATAGATTTTTCAAAGGCAATTTGGGAATTTATTTTAGCAACGCTTCTTGACTAGCAATTCTTCCATGGATTTCTCATGAATTTTGAATGACGGGACATTGTGGGAGTGGAGATTTGTCAAAACCGGAAGGTTGACATTTATAATCATCATGAGGACCCCACAATATACACAAGAAAAGCGGGAACATTATGAATGTTGTTTTACTCAACTCCTCGTTCTTTTCACCGACTCCGAAGCTCTAGATAAGTGTCTTGTTGGGTTTGCCGAGGAGTTTGAGTTATTTGGCCTTGTGGAGGTTGGTCGTGATATGGATAGTCGTAATTGTTACAAGGAAATGGATTCCTGTTTGACAA
Organism: Chrysanthemum lavandulifolium; assembly: GCA_022545495.1. Taxonomy (NCBI): domain Eukaryota; kingdom Viridiplantae; phylum Streptophyta; class Magnoliopsida; order Asterales; family Asteraceae; genus Chrysanthemum; species Chrysanthemum lavandulifolium. The sequence goes on along the minus strand of CM040242.1, from coordinate 174,428,249 downwards.
TCGAGTGAAATGGGGACCTCCACAGTTCTCAACAAAGAAAGCTGTTGAGCCCGGATTGGTGAATCATATGGATATTTGTCATAACCAAAATTTGAGCATCACCGAAAACTGCTCATAGACAAACGTGTTTCGGATTGACACTCAAATCCTTGGTGAGGACCTCCACAAAATTCACAATGATTATGTTGATTGTATGAAGATAAGTCGGTGTGGTGGGTAATTGGAAAAATTGAGGGTCGTTAAATGAGTTCGATTAGGATCATAATCAAATGAATTCCTCGAACCACAAAACAAACAACTCCCGTTACGAATATCATTACCACACTGCACACACGTACACCAAATGACGTGGTGAACCAAAAGAGGCTCACCACAACCGACACAAGGAATAAACGATTCTATTTGAGAGTTATGAGAAGGAATCGGTTCATTCAAAGAATCAACAAAACCAACATGGTGATCGAATGACTATTAAGATTCAAGAACATTTTGAAAAATCCGGAGGTGGGACAAGTGGTGTGCTCGAGAGCTAGCAATTTCCACCACTTCGTTATGGTCTCCGGTTCGGTTCTTGAGAAGCGTGAAGATTAGGCAAGTCATTCTTGCTAGTCACCGTCTAAATTCGCATGTTTGCTTTTAACCGTAAATCGTGAAAGTGTAGGATCAATTTTAGACGGCTTAAGAGCAATCGAGGGTTAGATCTTTGGATAACCGTAGGTTGGACGATTTAGCACCTCCATTATCGAGAGGAAGTACTTGGTCCTTTGTCACCCGGTTTCTCGCTCCATTTCCCTACGAGTAATTAATGGATCATCATGAACAACACGAATTCTTGACATTTGTGATAAAGTATGAAGTTTTTCAACTTGTTCCGAATGCGTCGTAGTCGAGAGATTCCATAAGAATAGAAGAAGTTAGAATCAAATGGATAGAGGGTAAAGGAATAAAGAATCAAAAAGGGTAAGAGGGTAAAGATGAATATTTTTGGATTTTTTGGATAAACATTTTGAAAAAACAAAGAATGAAAATATTTTTGGTGTTGTTAACACTTTAGGAAAAGTGTTAATGAACTTTTCGATTTTGATTAACTTTACAAAAAACTGTTTACAAACGGGTGGTATATGTGCAAGAATGGATCCGAAATGCTTAAAACACGCTTCTGACCTCCCGTGGCAAGGCCTAAAATTTGATTGGCTTCCAAACGGTCAAGTTTAATCACACAAGTCGACCACTTGTGAATGGTCAACCGTAACAAACTTAAAAGCATTTCGAAAGCAAATGCAATTAAGATCGAGGAATATAGGGATTCCGGTCGTTAAGTCCCACGGAGTATGAATTGGTGTTTAACACAGACAGATGTCGAATAATCACTAAGGATAGTGATCGAAGGTTTTGAAATATTTATACCTAAAGAAAAGATTTGTAAATTACTGAGGGTTTAAATGCAAATTAAGAAAATTAAAAGTTAAAATATATTAAATAAATGCTATCACTATTTTTAAAATGATGTTTTGTGATTTTATAAAACAAAATATCTTAAATAAACTATTTTAACTAAAACGTAAACTTAAATTATCTAAAACTTGATTTAAAATGAAAACGTCGTTATTTATAAAAATTAGCGAGTGCGTAAGCAAAAACGTAAAATTTGTGAAATAAAAGACCTACAAGTGTAAAACAATTTTTACGTACTATATGACAAAAGAAAATTTTAGAAAAAAATTTATATTTTTAGACTTTTATATTTTTATTATGAATTAAATAAGATTTTACACTAATTAAATGTTTAAAAATACTAAAACTATTTAGAAAAATCAAACTTTTTATAAAATACTTAATACTAATACAAATTTATGAAAAATACAAAAGTTGCAAAAGCTATTTTAAATAAACTCGAAATAAGCTAAATTAACCAAATAAGCTAAACGGGACAAAGAGGTGTTATGTATTAAATTGTGCACAAGATGACCAGTCAAAGACCCAAGGGCAACTGGTATCCAGGTACACTCTTAACACTCTCAAAGGTGGGAGGTCTCAGGTTCGAGCCTGCCTCCCCACCTTTTTGCAAAACATTTTATTTTTTTTATTTTCTTTTTAAAACTTATTAAGCACTATAAGATAAGCATTTTTTACAACTACCACTTTTTATGAAAAGCACTGATAAGCTCAGAAATAGCTTATGATTCCAACAGTTGGCTAAAATATGAAATAAGCACAAGTAGTAAGCTTAAAATGACTAATAAGCTAATAAATAAATACAAGCTAACTGAAATAAGCTAAACACTGATTTAAAAGCTAAAATGGAAACTGAAAAAGCATAAATACTTGGAAATAAGCACTTATCAAAATCTAAATAAGCTTAACTGTTAAGCAGATACACAGGACACTTTCTAGTTTACTAGCAGTTTCTAGCTTAAATTTAAGCACTTATATGAGCTTGAAAATGAAAACAGACACTGGATTTGACAAGTTTACCAGTTAAGCCTTCCAAAAAGCTAGATTACAAAGTTTGGATTTCAATAATGAGCTTGTGAGAAGCTTTTGAAAAACTGGAAAACTCTGACTTGTTGGTGAACACAGGAAATGGACAAAACTAAAAAGCTATTGCAGGCTTATCAAATAAGCTAAAAATTGAAAAACTAGTACTGAAACCTTGAGACAGCTAGGTAAGCTTCTCAAAAAGCTAAAACACACAGGGCTTAAGCTAACTGATAAGCTCTTGATGAGCTTATGAAATCAGTATGGCTTAAGCGTGCACAGACGATTTTGACTTTTAAGAAAATGAAATTAGTTGACTTATATGAACTTTAAATCAATACTAATTACTAATTATGATGTATTAAGGTAAACTAAGACTGATTTGATCAATGGTAACAACTTATGAACATGGAATCATGATCATGAATTATGAAAATCCAACAGTGAACAAGACAGGTATGATCAAATTGTATTTTGACTTTGAGAGTATGCAAATATTATTTGTTGACTGCAAAGAGTACAATGGAACTTTAACAAGCTTAAAACAACAGGCAACAACAACTGAACAAACCTCCAACACAGTTTATGCAGCAAATCCAAACAACCCTTTAAGTAAACTGTTTTGAAGTTTTTAAAGGATTTCATGATTAGTATCATGAACTTGATTAAAGGCTTTATATTATCAAATAATAAGACCGAATAAGCATTAAACAACAAATGATATGAGCTTAAATCTTAAGATTAACTAATATGCTATAAAAATTATAAAATGAGATTTTAAAGTAACCACTAATTATGAATAACAAGTATCTTGTTTTATTATAGAAACCACTTAAATACTTAGAAACATAAAACACAGAGATTAAAGCTTATAAGCTACTTACACAGTAATATGCAAAAAAGACTTATAAAGGCTTACAACTGATTTAAGCACAAACTGAGAACTGAGGCTCAAAGATCACACCTATTGCTTCCCATGAAGCTCTAAACCAAAATGCAATCCAAAATCAGCTCTGCTACACTGTCTTGATCATTTATCCATAGACTTTTTTATTTTTCACTAATTTCTTGATATTTTTGAGAATTTTTGAGTTTTGAGTCTAAACTGAGTTTGAATGATTCTAAAAGCTTAGAAAAGCTTTTTAAGAGCTTTATGTGAGCTTATGAGTTCAAATTAACATATACAAACAACATTAGAACATTATGAGATTTTAAGCTAAAAAATGCATAAACTTGAAAATGAGATTAAGACTTGAAATTGATGATTGGAAAAGGTTCACATACACTTAGATAACATAAATAAATTACTTGAAAGACTTAAATTACACTAGGAAGCTTAAAATAAAAAAACGACATACATTAAACTAATCTACACTACTTGGTCTTCTTCCTTGGCTCTTTTCCCATTTATATTGATACTTTAGGTTCCTTGTCGACATCTGAGTTAATCCCACACTTTTGCAGCCATTGGATCTTCTCATTTCATCAAATTCGTCCATGTGTAAAATTGGCGGAAAAGTCTTTGAGTGGGTAATGTGCATTTAATGGGTTTTGGTGTTAGTGGAGGTGGAAGGACGGTGGGGAAGAGTGTATAAGGGTGGTGGTGAGGTGGAAAGTGGAAATGAGGTGGTAAAACCACCTAGTTTTGGCGTTCTGAGTGGGAGAGACAGTCTACAGATGCAAGCGGGTTTTGGTTGTTTGACTTATGTTGTGGGGTTAATAACGGGTTTGGTTGGGTTTGGGCTAAAGACTGGGCCATTGGGTTGGACTTGGGTTTGTTTTGGTTTTGTTTAATTTAGGTCCATTTGGTTTAGTTAGCTAGATAAGCCCAAGGACTATTTGTGTAATATTTGAAAAGTGAGGATAAATTGACAAGTTTCAAGGTTTACACAAGGGCTAAACTCGCAATATATAATAATCCAAGGACCATACATGTAATTATTTTCTATTTTAAACTTCAAGGACAAAAGCTGTCAAGTTTGATATCCTAGGGACCAAACTTGTAATTTTCCAAAGTCTACCATAAGGACCAATTTTGTCATTTATGAATAGTACAAGGTTAATATTTGATAATTTTCACTTTTTAAATTAACCAAGGACTATATTTGACATTTTCCAAACTTGAGGGACTAAAGTTGTCATTTTGTAAATTTTAAACTTTGAAGGGTTTATTTTGACAACTTTTGAATCTCATGGACCTTAAATGACATTTTGCTTTATTTTGATTTACCAGGGACTAATTTTGACAATTTTTGAAACTTGGGGGACTAAAACTGCCAATTATGCAAACTTGATACGTTTTTCATCTGATTTTGGTATTTTTGCATTTAAAACACATAAAACACTTGTTTGTGATATTTTCATCATTTTGATGCATTTCTGAGTGTTTTCGGATGTTTTTTGATCTAGATAGTACAAAATGATGAGTATTTGAGACTTTCATCAAGATCCGCTCATCAACATGGTTTACATCGCTTTTCGTGCTCATCGCCTTAACACTCATCGCACTTGTGTTCCCTATGATGAAGTTCACATATGGAGACATTTACTTTGTGTTGTTAATCTACATTAGGATCATATACCCAATCCTTTGTATCATCCTTAGCATTGAAATGCAATATTACTAATAATCTTGTTATCTTTGTTATTATTTATTTTCTTGTGATTTATATATTTCATATTCCTTCGTGATACATTAGAAGTCATGTATGCATGCTAAAAGAAAATGTAGGATAAAACACTTTTCGTGGTATAAAAATGTAAAACCTATGTTTTTATCAAATGTTTACATTACTGATCCACGGATCCCGGAAGTCATACTAGCGGATCCCTTTTAAAAAGGAACCGTGGGATCCGTCCTCATTGGAGAACAGTTTTTCATGCAAATTAAAACCATTTTCTTCTAAAAGTAATACTCACTAGAATGTCAAACCCATAAGTGAGTCAAGTGTCTTTCTTGTTTAAAACTATTATTAATAAAAATCTAATAAAAGCGTTAGATAATCATAGGTTGACCATAAACATCACCTCTTATTAACCCATCACTTCTATAGGTTCAACTATGACGCATGAATACGAGTTTGATTTTTCACTCACTAGCGTCTACACTCCTAACATCTCTCTTGAGCCCAACACTTTGCAATCATGTCCAGTGGGTTCAACAATCTCGAAACCCGTCACTTCCATGAAGGACGTATTGACACACCTCTCTACAATTCTAAGAAGGTATCAATACCTCCTTCCGAGCCATAGGACTAGAATGTCTTCTTGAAATCAACGAGAAGATATGTCCAAGGTTCATAATGGAATTCTTCCGTCAAGTCGAACTCGTTCGTAACGAGGATCGCTCTCTATCTCTTTGGTTTTATATCAAAACCAAAAGTTTACTCTAACCCTTGGGAATTTTGCTCACATCCTCCGGATTCTAATCATGGACAATGTGCCTTCACCGAAGATTGGTCCTTGATTCTCTCTTCAACTTTCGTGAAGAAAATAGTCCATATTGTTCACACATACCTCTAGGAAGATTTAAATCGCATAATATGCAAACCTCGACCATATTACTCCGATCCAAACATTATGTTTACAAGGGATATCCGAGAAGAGTACAAGCCTCTTGCACTCATCCTACGTGAAAATGTTTGGAGCCTTGGGAAATCGAAATTCTTCCCGCTTGTTGTGCTCACATGTTGTACCGTTTGCTAACACAACAACCATACAATCTCGCCTACTTCTTCGCAAGGCGATTGCAAATCTTCAAGGCTCCAAGAATAAACTCATCCCTTATGGAATGTTCTTGACACGCCTATCATCATAATGTTATGCACTTCCATCCTCAATTTCAAAGTCCGTTATACGTACTTGTGAACAAGATGATGGAACCGCTAAACATATCTCTCATGAAGACTTTCTTCATTCTTGATTCCACCAACACTCATCAATCACGTAATGATCCTCTAGCGAAAACACTCAAGAAACCTAGTAGTATTTCAAAATAGGATCAAATCTCTTGTACTCGTGCTTTATCAATGTAATCCTATTTCCTTCATGAAATAAAAACATATTACATTTGATATCTTAGTGTTAGAACCCTCTAAACCAACCTTGGAATATGATGCATTGTCAAGATCATTGCATACCTTTAGTAAAGGTTACGCGAGCGAGATGGACGGATCCCAAAGTTTGTGCTAGACGGATCCCTTCACTTAGGGAACCGTGGGATCCAAAAAATGAAAATGCAATTGCAAGCATTATATTTCAAACATATCCTTAGAACACCTCACACTAAGCTAAACATAGTGTCTTAAGGAAAATTAAGTCCTTATCAAGATAGGTTGATCCTTCCTACTCACACACCTAGATCACACTATAAAACGCTTGTAGATCTACCATTTCATTTTAATCCATTACTCTTCCGCTCTCAAACTCACACTTCATTTTCTACTTAGTCTTTAAAATCTTTCGATTATGGCTAAATTGATCATAAATCATCCTCACCTCAAAATTGATCAAAGTTGATCAAATTCTAATTTTCTCATCTCAAAGCCTCTAGTATATTTTTCAAAACACTATCCTAAGTCACAACCTGATCTCAAGGATCATTTAGATTCAATTTACACTCTCATCTTTAGTGTCATCCTTGCTCATCCATTGGTATTCTTTGAAAGTTCCAAATCCTTCCATAAAAGACAATCATTAGCTACATCAATCATTACCTTCAAGTACTTAAGCACCCTTCATTTAAGACATTTAGGAAGGCGAAACACTCAAGATGTTATAGGTCTTAGATCTTAGAAACATCATTTCCACTCTTTCATAATCTTTGAATTGCGAATCCCAAGGATTAGCCTAGACGGATCCTACGAGGAGGGAACCGTGGGAACCGGATGACGGTTTATGTCAAATCTTGCTAAAACAATCATTTCAACTCATCTTCCTAACTCAAACACTCCATCTCATCTTAAATGAGTTCCTAGATCAGTGCAACCTCTGAAGTTGACTCTTGTGCATGTTAATCATCACATTCCAATGAATCCTAGTGGCTTAAGGCTTAAATGCACTTGCAAATCTCTTGGTTTATAAACCACTTTGTTAGGACCTCCTAGTCATCACTCTCATCCTAACTTTCAAAGACTTTATAAATCTTTGCAAACCTCTTGAAATCATCTCATCATGAGGAAAACCCCAAGTAGTAACTTATCCACCAAAGAATCACCCATGAAAAAGGCGCGAGTTATAATCTCTTCAACCAAATCATCTCCGGTCAAGCCAACAAATGATAGGATCCTTCATCATCCAATCAAACCAATTCCTAAAAGGATAGTACCACAAAACTACCAATGCCAAACACCACCATACCTCCTAGGCCAAACAATATCATCTCCACTAAACCATCACCATTAGTTCCTAGAGCTATTTCGTTTACATCCCCACTATCATCACCACACCTCTACAATTAGAGGACTTGCCTCCTAGGCCGTCTCATCCGCTTCCGCCGACAACATTTTCCTCATTAGGAGGAATAATGGTACAAAATCAAGGTGTTGAGTCAACACTTGCTCCGGCTTCCTTTTCGCCGTTTCCATCATATAATCCTATTTGGATTATGAGAAATCATCAAAGTCAACCACCCGACCATATGGAAGTTGACACTTCTCTACCACCACCATCATTCTTGGTCGAGCCATTCTCAAATGTGCCTCCACCAATCCCTCCATCGTTTGAAGCTCCACAAGCCGCTTCACTTGATCCTTCGCATCAAGCCATCTCATTTCTTCCACCACCACTACCTAGCCATGAAGATTGCTATCATTGTCAACATGTTGAAGGTTTGATACATGAAGTACGAGAAGACCAACGTTTCATGTTCTATCATCTCCTCGAACGTTTTGACGAGATCAAACCTAAACAAAACTTGAGCTAGAAGATTTTAGTGGTGTCCTAGCATCAAGCGATAGTTGGTTTAGAAATTCCTAGCCATGTATTTTCTTATTTTCTTAGTTTTTAGAGTCATGTATATCATAACTCTAGTTTTATTAAATGGAATTACATGCTACTTGTTATGTTTCTGAGCATATGATTACCTTGTATTCATATCTCATTTTTGTGATAACATTACTTGTTATATCACACGTGCTAAAATTAATCACCACTACGGATCCCTCGAATTGCCTAGACGGATCCCTACTAGAGGGAACCGTGGGATCCGTGAGATGTAAAGCTTTCTTTCTACTAACTTGAACCACATTTGCGAAATTGTGAATTATACTTTCTTTCTAACCTTTGTTTTGTAGTTATTCAATTTACACATAAAGACTTTGACATCCTAAACCTAGGGAGCTTTATGTCAAAGCAATACATTGCAAATCACTTGCAATACTAGGTTTACATTTCATGACATCTCCTTGCAATATTGCAATCATCAGGGGAGTACATTCGTCACTTAGACGAAATCTTTGCAAACTTACTTGCAAACAAACTAGATTAGTATCACTTTCTTGACGCCTTACATATGGATGGACTCGTCAAGGGGGTAAAACGAGATCCGTTCCGTTACTTGCTCTCTATTTTTATTTCTTTCACATGTTTTCTTAAAAGCGATGTGTTGCTTTCCTTCAAACACTTTTGTTTCGACAAAAGTGGGGAGAAGAAAGTAAAACTACAAATTCAAACTTTTACAATTTTAGCTTTTCCTTAAAATAATTTTATGTTTCGTCATCAACAAAAGGGAGATTGTTAATACAAATAAGCCGTAAAGCGTTTATTTATATTTCACGATCTTCTCTCATTTTGTCGATAACAAACGTAAAATCATTTTAACGAAACAAATAAAATACGTAAATTGTTTGAACTAATAGTTTCTAACATATTCACATTTTCACATAAAACACTAAAACAAGTATAAGTGATTTTATGATTTAGTAATACATATGTACAACAACTAGTGCTTACATATTTGGATAATATATACATAACTCATTAGATACACCGTATTTGGATAATATATCGTAACCCATACCCAGTGACCAAGTGCATTGCACTCAAAGATACATTGTATCTAGCCAAAGATCCATGGTTCAACCCATGACCCATAACCAAAATACCCATGGGTAAAGGGAGCGCCCCACGGATCCCTAGCTTAACGCTAGACGGATCCCTTGTGGAAGGATCCGTGGGATCGAGGAAGCGATGGGATTTTTCCTCTATAAATAGTGAGCCATTTCTTCATTATTTCTCACCCCTTTCCAACACACTTTCTCCCCGAGTTAAAAACTCACTAACCTCATATCCAAGAGATCTATGTTTGTAGTTTTGTTTTTGTGTGATCTCTTAGGTTACTCTTAAAGGCAAGATCACCACCTTTGAAGTCGAGCAAGCTCAAGTCCATGAGTTGCTATGCTTCCTCATCATCAAGGCTACTGAAGTCTTCTTGTTGATGATTCTTTTCTTTTTTCAAAGAAGTGTAGTGTTGAATACATTAGTGAAAGATGTCTCAAGTGTCAAGACGAAGATATTAGTGAAGGGTATCTATCGTCTATAGCATAAGCACTTGTGGTAGGTGCTTAGAAGTCAAGACAAGAAGCATTAGTGAAAGGTGCTTAGAAGTCAAGACTTGAAGCATTAGTGAAAGGTGCTTAGAAGTGAAGACACAAGACATTAGTGAAAGGTGTCTTGTAGATCTAGTCAAAGGCATTAGTGAAAGGTGCCTTAGATGTACATTCGATATGGTGTGTTTGATGTACTAGATAGACTAGAATTAGATCCAAGGATATTGATGTCCTTGATGATGTTGTAAAGGAGTAGATCTCCTTTGGGATTAGTCGTTGGTGTAGTGTGGTAGTAGTTCCTCCATTGCAATGGAACTAGGTGCTTAGCCTATTACCTAATAAAGGGTAGGCGACGTTGTGAAGGTGTAGTTCACCTTGGAGTGAAAGAACTAGGTACTTAGCCTAGTACCTTATAAAAGGTAGATGACGTTGTGTAGGTTTGGTTCACCTTGGAGTGAAAGAACCCGGTGGTTAGCCTAGCACCGGAAAAAGGGTAGGCGACGTTGTGAAGGCTTCTTCGCCATAAGGAGATTGGTGTAGTGTTTACGAACTCTCGAGTAGGTGACTCGGGGAGCGGAGTAGGGCAAGGAAGGTGTCCTTGTATCCGAACCACAATAAATACTCGCGTTGTGGTTTTGTGCTTCTTACTCTTATCTCTTCATTACATATCTTTATATGCTTGTTTATCAACATCCAACACACACAACCAAATAGATTGACATAAGCCGATCTAAATAGTTTAAAAGGAAGTTTTAATTGGTAAAACTATTCAACCCCCCCTTCTAGTTTTCCACATAGTGTTTTATATGAAAAGTGTAAGTGTGTTAGTAAACTATTGGCTCAAACCATTTACGTATTTTATTTGTTTCGTTAAAATGATTTTCGTTTGTTATCGACAAAACATTAAAAGATCGTAAAATATAAATAAACATTTTATGGCTTATTTGTATTAACAAACCGCCTGCATTTGCAACTCGCAAAAGGAGGTTAGTAGAAATGGCGACAAGTAGTTACTTAGTTACTGCTACTATATCGGGGGCCTATGTGATCATTGGTCAATTAGACAAATATGTCAGCTATTCTCTTGCCTTCTAATAACTGCTGATTCTACCATGAAATAGCAGCAAGAGCATCAAATTCTCGCAGGCGTGAGTCATCCCTTCTAAGCTTTGCTCATTTAAATTAATGTGCAGACAGACTCGTTAGGAGATCCGTATTGTAAGTCATGTTACTTTATGTTATTATGTTTTGATTGGTCAATTCTTCGTGAAGGCGAGGCGACAATCACATTTTAGTTTATTAATGACCTAATTACCATTAGTGTTTTCTTGAATGAGTTATTCGATTATTCTTGATTTTACCTTTGCATCAAATAAATTTGAGGAACTTTCAACCCTAGAGCTCTTCTCTATAGACATTTTCTTAACATATTTATTTGGTTTTTCTTGGTGAAGTAGATTATGTGTTTGTGTGTTAAAATCTTAATTCATATTGTTTTTATGCGGGAAAGGACATGGATCGCCAATTTCTTGAACATGAAAGAATTAGCGTTCAAGAAAGAAATGAGGAAGGTGATTTATCCGGACTGGCACCCCTGAGGTTTCTTTCTTTCTCTCTAATACGCACAACTTCAAGAGCCGATATGATATTAACCTTTTTTTTTCTTTTTAGTAACACCGAGCAGGGATAAGGGGAGGCAATTCCTTGGGATTTTTAACAGATATGGACAACTCTCTCAATCCTACATGGTAATTATACTCTAAAATTTTCGATAGGAACAAAATGGCGCTCCACATTCCTTCCGAGACTTTCATTGCGATTACTGTTTTGCCCACAACATCAAGGTAAATTAAGTATTTCTTTAATTTCACTATACCTTGGCAAGTGAAAGTGACAAGTGGTGTTTGGACGTGGTGTTTGTTGTTGACAAAACTATGACACTATAACATCTAAGTCATTGTCATCAAAAGTAGAGAATCGGTTTTTCCTTACCCAGGTATCATAATAGTTTCAAAATGGCCAGGTCGAGTAACTTGAGACTAGGCATATGGGTCAAAAATTTTGTTTTTGACTTTTTTGTACGGTCAGGTTCATAATAAGTGAGTATGATATCACAAATTGATTAATAACATATTAGGGGGTTGATGGGCTTATTAACTTTGAGAATTGGATAAGCTCATAAGCTCATCTTATAACTTATGAGTTTATCCACTTGAGCTTATAGATTATATTTGTTCATAAGCTTAATTGGATAACCTTATAAGCCATAAAATTAAGCTTATGAGCTTATCAAGGTATGGACTAAGAAGTTAGAAGCTTATTAAAAATTTGCCAGGCTCAGTTTTGAGGCCTCATGAGCTAAGTGGGCTTGAGCTTATAAATTTTTTAAGGTCAAGTAAAAAGGTCCTAAGACAGAAAGATGGCAAAGAACACTGGATAATGAGACGACACTCATTTTTGGCATGTTCACACAGGTTGACCCTATACCAACTAATGATTTCCCAGGCACTATTTCAATTTTTTGCATACAAGGAAGTTGAATCTCGAGTAGATGTAAAGACTAAATACTTACTGTGTATTCTCACTTACCAAAAGAGAGTTCCAAATTGCCACATTTCTAAAACTCTTTTCTACATCAACAGACTACATAGGAATCATCCAAACTGTCGGTGAATCCAAAAAATATGGAAGTGCTACCACGAATAGAGTGACAGTCAGAAAATATCAATATCCAAAACCTAAAGTGATTGCTTCTATCGTTCTTTTACTATTTTAATAGCGACATACATAAACTAATCCGACCATCTGTCTTCCAGTGGCAATACCCTTATATTCACCCTATGGAACGAAATGGCGACAAACTTTGAAGAAGACCAGTACATGGAGCTACCAAAACCAGTTGTTATAGCTTTTAGCTCATGCTATGTGAAAAGAAATACAAGTACATCTAAAATCTAAAAATCTTTGAACGCATATATATTTCTATATCTTCTGTATGTCCAATTATATCTTAAATAAGATGCATTTTTATCCTCTGGATGTCCCTAGAAAATTGCAACAGTTAACTTGACATATACGAAAATGCTTTCACTTGGTTTATAAATTAGCTCTAGGCATCAACTATCGTTGATAAAATATATGCTGACACAAATAAATCTATATAACTTGGACTAAATTTGAAACTTTGAAGTTGTTTGTATTTACTAATGGGCTAATGTGTAATTTTAATTTGTAATCCTTCCAATTATATATACAATGTTGCAGCATTCAATGGACGTCTATCCAAGTTAGCCTATCTAATTCTTAAGTCTCTCATTGTGATTTGCATTACCGTCAAATACTATTAACTGTCATAACGGGCGAACCTTGGTACGAGTCGTTCTATCGTGAGTGGCCTTAATAATTTTATTATGTTGTGGATATTAATTATCAAGGCTGGACGAGCGAGCCACAAAATTGTGTGTTTGAAAATGGGTATCTTTCCAATGCCGATTCATTTTATTATGTTGTGGATATTATGGTTTTTACAAGTTTTTCAGGAGTAATAAATGATTATTTTGTGCTTTCCTGTAGGCATATTCGAGCAAATTTTGAATGCATGGGACTTAAGATTTATTCATGTGAGGATGATTTATTACAGCTCCGCAGATGCTTGATGCTCTTAACTAACCATTTTGTACATTCTTCGTAATAAATTCGTAACTTTTGAGAAAAGTTTATAACTTTCTAAAAAGTGGTACTATTTCCTTTACCTTATAAAATTGCAGAAACCTACTCTTTAGATTTTCAAGCACCCCAACTAATTTATGCTTTTCGTATAACATGAACATACTTTTTACTAAATTGCAAATTACTTGATATCACATTTTGTGACTTAAACATTGAAAATACTATTATGATTGTTTTCCTAACTCCTAATAACAATTATTCTCCATCTTAACAAAGTTATCTATTGTCTTATTTGATCGCTTTTTGGTGATGAATGATAATGAGACTTTGAACGGACATCATCTGAGGTAAGAAGTATACCTCAAGGCCTTCCGTCATTTTCCATTTCTAAAGAGTTTGGGAATGTGAAGTCATTAACGTGGAAAACTAGAAGGGGGTTGAATAGTTTTACCAATTAAAACTTCCTTTTAAACTATTTAGATTGACTTATATCAATCTATTTGGTTGTGTGTGTTGGATGTTGATAAACAAGCATATAGAAGATATGTAATGAAAGAAAAGAGTAAGAAGCACAAAACCACAACGCAAGTATTTATAGTGGTTCGGCTACAAGGTCACCTTCCTTGCCTACTCCACTCCCGAGTCACCTACTCGAGTTCGTAATCACTACACCAAGCTCCTTATGGCGGAGAAGCCTTCTGGCGTCGCTTAACCTTTTTCGGTACAAAGCTAAATACCGGGTTCTTTCACACCAAGGCGAACCACACCTAACACAACGTCGCCTACCCTTTATACGGTGCTAGGCTAACCACCGAGTTCTTTCACACCTTAGGAGAACTAATCCTTCACAACATCGCCTACCCTTTATACGTGCTAGGCTAACCACCGAGTTCTTTCACACCTTAGGAGAACTAATCCTTCACAACGTCGCCTACCCTTTATTAGGTACTAGGCTAAGCACCTAGATCCATTGCAATGGAGGAACTACTACCACACTACACCAACGACTAATCCCAAAGGAGATCTACTCCTTTACAACATCATCAAGGACATCAATATCCTTGGATCTAATGCTAGTCTATCTAGTACATCGAGACACACCATATCGAATGTACATCTAAGGCACCTTTCACTAATGCCTTGATTAGATCTACAAGACACCTTTCACTAATGTCTTGTGTCTTCACTTCTAAGCACCTTTCACTAATGCTTCTTGTCTTGACTTCTAAGCACCTACCACAAGTGCTTATCCTATGAGCGATGGATACCTTTCACTAATATCTTCGTCTTGACACTTGAGACATCTTTCACTTATGTCTTCAACACTACACTTCTTTGAAGAAAGAAAGAGATCATCAACAAGAGGACTTCAATAGCCTTGATGATGAAGAAGCATGGCAACTCATGGACTTGAGCTTGCTCGACTTCAAAGGTGGTGATCTTGCCTTTAAGAGGAACCTAAAGATCACACAAAAACAAGACTACAAACATAGATCTCTTGGATCTAAGGTTAGTGAGATTTAACTCGAGAGGAGAAAGTATGTTGGAGAGGGTGAGATACAATGAAGAAATGGCTCACTATTTATAGAGGAAAAATCCGATTGTTTCCCGGATCCCACGGATCCCTACCACAAGGATCCGGCTAGCACAAAGCCAGGATCCGTGGTCCGCTCCTTTGCCCATGGGTATTTTTGGTTATGGGTCATGGGTCATGGGTTATGGGTTGATCCATGGTTTTCTTTCTAGATACAATGTACCTTAAGGATACTTTGAACTTGGTTAAGTGGTATATATAAAACCATGGGTTATGGGTCAAAACCATTTGCTAGTTTTATCTATTTAGTATATACTTGTTTTACCCATTTTAGTATATACTTGTTTTACCCATTTTAGTATACTTAATATAAGTATGTATTAACCCAATATGTAAACACTAGTTGTTGTACATATGTATCTAAATCATAGAATCACTTATACTTGTTAAGCCAATATGTAAACACTAGTTGTTGTACATATATATATAAAATATCTAGATCATAAAATCACTTATACTTGTTTTAGTGTTTTATGTGAAAGCGTAAGTGTGTTAGAAAACTATTAGTTCAAACCATTTACGTATTTTATTTGTTTCGTTAATATGATTTTACTTTTGTTATCGACAAAACATTAGAAGATCGTAAAATATAAATAAGCGTTTTACGACTTATTTGTATTAACAATCTCCCCTTTTGTTGATGACAAAACATAAAATTATTTTAAGGAAAAGCTAAAATTAAATAGCGTTTGAATTTGTAGTTTTACTTTCTTCTCCCCTTTTGTCGAAACAAAAGTGTTTGAAGAAAAGCAACACATTGTTTTAAAGAAAAACATGTGAAAGAAAAAAAATAAAGAGTAAGTAGCGGAATAGATCTCGTCTTACTCCCCTTGACGAGTCCATCCCTATGTAAGGCGTCAAGAAAGTAATTCTAATCTAGATCATTTGCAACTAAGTTTGCTCCCCTAGATGATTGCAACTTTGCAATGGGAAGTTATGAAAAGTAAATCTAGTATTGCAAGTAATTTGCAATGTATTGCTTTGACATAAAGCTCCCCCAGCTTTAGGATGTCAAAGTCTTCATGTGTGAATTGAAATACTACAAAACAAAGGTTAGAAAGCAAGTATAATTCACAATTTCCGCAAATGTGATGCAAGTTAGTAGAAAAAAATTTCTTGTCTTCACGGATCCCGCGGTTCCCTCCTAGTAGGGATCCGTCTAGACTATTCGAGGATCCGTGTCGGTGATCAAATTGACAAAGGTGAAATAACAAATAATGTTATCACATAAATGAGATATGAAAGCAAAGTAATCATATGCTCAACAAAATAACAAGTAGCATGTAATTCCATTTAATAAAACAAGAGTTATGATATACATGACTCAAAAATAAGAAAATAGACAATACATAACTAGGAATTTCTTAGACCAACTAACGCTTGAAGCTTAGACACCACTATAATCTTCTAGCTCAAGTTATGTTTAGGTTTAATCTCGTCGAAAGCGTTCGAGGAGATGATAGAACATAAACGTTGGTCTTCTCGTACTTCATGTATCAAACTTTCAACATGTTGACAATGATAGCAATCTTTGTCATGGCTAGGTAGTGGTGGTGGATGAAATGAAGTGGCTTGATTCAAAGGATCAATTGAAGTGGTTTGAGGAGCCTCGAATGATGGAGGGATTGGTGGAGGTCCATTTAGGAATGGTTCGATCAAGAATGATGATGGTGGTAAAGATGTGTCAACTTCCATAAGGTCGGGTGGTTGACTTTGATGATTTCTTATAATCCAAATGGGATTATATGATGGAAGCAGCGAAAAGGAAGCGGAGCAAGTGTTGACTCAACACCTTGATTTTGAATCATTGTTCCTCTAATGAGGAGAATGTTGTCGTGAGCGGATGAGGCGGCCTAGGTGGCAAGTCCTCTAAATTGTAGAGGTGAGGTGATGATTTTGGGGATGTAAAGAGATAGCTCTAGGAATCAAAGGTGATGGTTTAGTGGAAATGATATTGTTTGGCCTAGGAGGTATTGTTGTGTTTGGTATAGGTAATTTTGTGGGTACTAACCTTCTAGGAATTGGTTTGATTGGATGATGAAGGTTTGTTGGTTTGACCGGAGATGATTCGGTTGAAGAGATTTCGTGTACAACACGAGCCCTTTTGATGGGTGGTTCTTTGGTGGATAGGTTGTTACTTGGGGTTTTTCTCATGATGAGATGATTTGAAGGGATTGCAAAAGCTGAAAGTTAGGATGAGAGTGATGACTATGGAGATCCTAACAAGGTGGTTTATAAACCAAGAGATTTGGAAAGTGCATTTAAGCCTTAAGCCACTAAGATTCATTGGAATGTGATGATTAGCATGCACAAGAGTCAACTCTGAGAGGTTGTCTTTGTTCTAGGAACTCATTTAAGATGAGATGGAGTGTTTGAGTTAGGAAGATGAGTTGAAATGATTGTTTTACCAAGATTTGTCATAGGCATCATCCGGATCCACGGTTCCCTTCTTAGAGGATCCGTCTAGGCTAGTTCTAGGGATCGGCGTTCGTGATTTATGAAAGAGTGGAAATGATGTTTCTAAGATCCTAGACCTACATCACCTTGAGTGTTTGAGTTCTCCCAAGTGTTTTAAATGAAGGGGTGCTTAAGTGTTTGAAGGCAATGAGTGGTGTAGCTAATGATTGTTATTTATGGAAGGATTTGGAACTTTCAAAAATACCAATGGATGAGCAAGGATGACATTAAAGATGTCAATTGAAGTTAAATGAAACTAAATGATCCTAGAGATCGGGTTGTGTCTTAGGATTGTGTTTTGGAAAATATCCTAATGGTTTTGAGATGGGAAAAACTAGGATTTGATCAACTTTGATCAATTTTGAGGTGAGGTTGATTAATGATCAATATTGTCATAATCGAAGGATTTCTAACCTAGTTGTGAGGATCAAGTAAAAATGAAGTGTGAGTTTTGAGGCGGAAGAGTGATGGATTGAAATGGTAGATCAAACAAAGTCTTAGAATGTGATCTATGTGAGTTGGAAAGTGTAGGAAAGGTCAACCTATCTTGATAAAGTCTTAATCAATCTTAAGACACTATGTTTAGCTTAGTGTGAGGTGTTCTAAAGGATGTGTTTGACATATAATGCTTGCAATTGCATTTTCATTTTCTTGGATCCACGGTTCCCTAGATGTGGGGATCCGTTTAGTACAACATTTGGGATCCGTCTATCGCTAGAGCAGAACCTTTACTAAAGGTATGCAATGATCTTTGACAATGCATTATATTCCAAGTTTTGTTTAAAGGGTTCTAAAACTAAGATATCAAGTGTAAGATGTTTTATTTCATGAAAGAAATAGGATTACATTGATAAATAATGAGTAGAGTAGAATTGATCCTATTTGAATATTCTAGGTTCCTTGAGTGTCTTCGCTAGGAGGATCATTGTGTGATTGATGGGTATTGGTGGAATCGGGAATGAAGAAAGTCTTCATGAGAGATATGTTTAGCGGTTCCATCATCTTGTTCTGAAATACGTACAACGGACTTTGAAATTGAGGATGGAAGTGCATAACATTGTGATAGGCGTGTCAAGAACATTCCATAAGGGATGAGTTTATTCTTGGAGCCTTGAAGATTAGCAATTCGCCTTGCGAAGAAGTAGGCGAGATTGTATGGTTGTTGTGTTAGCAAACGATTACAACATGTGAGCACAACAAGCGGGAAGAATATCTCGATTTCCCTAAGACTCCAAACATTTTCACGTAGAATGAAACCTTGAGCTTGTACTCTTCTCGGATATCCGTGTATGGATAATGTTTGGATTGGAGTAATATGGTCGAGGTTTGCATATCATTCGCGTTAAATCTTAGGAGAGGGTATGTGTGAACAATATGGACTATTTTCTTCACGAAAGTTGAAGAGAGAATCAAGAGACCAATCTTGGTGAAGGCACATTGTCCATGGTTTGGAATTCGGAGGATGTGAGCAAGATGCCCAAGGCTTAAAGTGAATTTTGGTTTTGATATAAAACCAAAGAGATGAAAGCGATCCTCGTTACGAGCGAGTTCGACTTGACGGAAGAATTCCATTATGAACCTTGGACATATCTTCTCGTTGATTTCAAGAAGACATTCTAGTCCTATGGCTCGGAAGGAGGTATTGATACCTTCTTGAATTGTAGAGGTGTCTACAATACGTCCTTCATGGAAGTAGCGGTTTTGAGATTATTGAACCCCGGACATGATTGCGGTGTGTTGGGCTCAAGGAAATGTTCGGGTGTAGGCGCTAGTGAGTGAAAAATCAAACTCGTATTCATGCGTCATAGTTGAACCTATATAAGTGATGGGTTAATAAGGAAGGCGTTTATGGTCAACCTATAATAATCTAACGTTTTACTAGATATTCTATTAACAATGGTTTTTAGTATTTAGCTAACTCATGGTTTTGAAACTCTAGTGGATTATTACTTTTAGAAAGATAGTGGTTTTAATCTTGCATGAAAAGCTGTTTTCGATAGGGACGGATCCACGGTTCCTTTTCAAAGGGATCCGGCTAGTGTAACTTCCGGGATCCGTGGATCAGTAATATGAACCGGTTTAATAAAAACATAGGTTTTACGGTTATTGTACCACAGTATGTTTTATCCTACATTTTCTTTTAGCATGCATACATGACATCTAATGTATCACGAAAGAATATAACACATATAGATCAAAAGAAATGAAACACACATAATAACACAAACATCCTAGATAAAATAGATTATCAATAATATTGCATTTCAATGCTAAGGATGATACAAAGGATTGGGTATATGACCCCAATATAGATTAACAACACAAAGTAAATGTCTCCGTATGTGAACTTCATCATAGGGAACACAAGTGCGATGAGTGTTAGGGCGATGAGCACGAGTGCGATGTAAACCATGTTGATGACGGATCTTCTTGGTTTAGGAAGAGATGGAATGAGGAGGAAGATGAAGTTTTTGAATGAGAGGAATTTTGAAATTGGAAAATTTGAAAAAGTGAGGATTGAAAAAGTGGGCGTCAGTGGGTTTATTAATAGGGAAGGAGGAATCTTTGAAATTCGTGTTTTGTTTTATTAGAAGAAATAAAACATAAGCTCTATATACTATGACTATAGGCGAGAAAAATAACACGTATGTGAAAGCAGGCTTCCTAACGAGCTACATGTAAATCATGTGTAAACACAAAATCTACTCAAATAAAAGCCTAGCAAATAACACTTATATACTAAACAAATATCATTTAGATATAAGTAGAAATTCATACCTCGAATGCACTTAGGAATGTCTTTACAAATGACAAATGTCACTTAGGCGATTCCGCTCCTTTGCGTCTAAGATACCTTCTTAAGGAAGGTATTCTTGTTACCAAGTAGCTCCTAAAGCTTGGTGGGTATGAGCTTTGACTAATCAACATCACAAAGAAGATTAGTGCAATTTAAGTGAAAAGAAAAAAAAAAAAAATGTTGTTATCAAATCAACATCCAAACATATCGTTTTGAAAAACATGGTGTTTGTTTTATGAAAAACCTTCTTTGTAGTTTTCAATTAACTATGGATCGTATCAAGTTTTTAAAGTACAATATACTTCAAGAAACTTGGTAGAAGCTCGATGCCAATTGTGGAAAACT
Organism: Chrysanthemum lavandulifolium; assembly: GCA_022545495.1. Lineage (NCBI taxonomy): Eukaryota > Viridiplantae > Streptophyta > Magnoliopsida > Asterales > Asteraceae > Chrysanthemum > Chrysanthemum lavandulifolium. The sequence continues at coordinate 174,407,362 of CM040242.1, read as the reverse complement.
AGAAGGGGGGGTTGAATAGTTTTACCAATTAAAACTTCCTTTTAAACTATTTAGATTGACTTATATCAATCTATTTGGTTGTGTGTGTTGGATGTTGATAAACAAGCATATAGAAGATATGTAATGAAAGAAAAGAGTAAGAAGCACAAAACCACAACGCAAGTATTTATAGTGGTTCGGCTACAAGGTCACCTTCCTTGCCCTACTCCACTCCCCGAGTCACCTACTCGAGAGTTCGTAATCACTACACCAAGCTCCTTATGGCGGAGAAGCCTTCACTGGCGTCGCTTAACCTTTTTCCGGTACAAAGCTAAATACCGAGTTCTTTCACACCAAGGCGAACCACACCTAACACAACGTCGCCTACCCTTTATACGGTGCTAGGCTAACCACCGAGTTCTTTCACACCTTAGGAGAACTAATCCTTCACAACGTCGCCTACCCTTTATACGGTGCTAGGCTAACCACCGAGTTCTTTCACACCTTAGGAGAACTAATCCTTCACAACGTCGCCTACCCTTTATTAGGTACTAGGCTAAGCACCTAGATCCATTGCAATGGAGGAACTACTACCACACTACACCAACGACTAATCCCAAGGAGATCTACTCCTTTACAACATCATCAAGGACATCAATATCCTTGGATCTAATGCTAGTCTATCTAGTACATCGAGACACACCATATCGAATGTACATCTAAGGCACCTTTCACTAATGCCTTGATTAGATCTACAAGACACCTTTCACTAATGTCTTGTGTCTTCACTTCTAAGCACCTTTCACTAATGCTTCTTGTCTTGACTTCTAAGCACCTACCACAAGTGCTTATCCTATGAGCGATGGATACCTTTCACTAATATCTTCGTCTTGACACTTGAGACATCTTTCACTTATGTCTTCAACACTACACTTCTTTGAAGAAAGAAAGAGATCATCAACAAGAGGACTTCAATAGCCTTGATGATGAAGAAGCATGGCAACTCATGGACTTGAGCTTGCTCGACTTCAAAGGTGGTGATCTTGCCTTTAAGAGGAACTAAAAGATCACACAAAAACAAGACTACAAACATAGATCTCTTGGATCTAAGGTTAGTGATTTAACTCGAGAGGAGAAAGTATGTTGGAGAGGGTGAGATACAATGAAGAAATGGCTCACTATTTATAGAGGAAAAATCCTCTGTTTCCCGGATCCCACGGATCCCTACCACAAGGATCCGGCTAGCACAAAGCCGGGGATCCGTGGTCCGCTCCTCTTTGCCCATGGGTATTTTTGGTTATGGGTCATGGGTCATGGGCTATGGGTTGATCCATGGTTTTCTTTCTAGATACAATGTACCTTAAGGATACTTTGAACTTGGTTAAGTGGTATATATAAAACCATGGGTTATGGGTCAAAACCATTTGCTAGTTTTTATCTATTTAGTATATACTTGTTTTACCCATTTTAGTATATACTTGTTTTACCCATTTTAGTATACTTAATATAAGTATGTATTAACCCAATATGTAAACACTAGTTGTTGTACATATGTATCTAAATCATAGAATCACTTATACTTGTTAAGCCAATATGTAAACACTAGTTGTTGTACATATATATATATCTAGATCATAAAATCACTTATACTTGTTTTAGTGTTTTATGTGAAAGCGTAAGTGTGTTAGAAAACTATTAGTTTAAACCATTTACGTATTTTATTTGTTTCGTTAATATGATTTTACTTTTGTTATCGACAAAACATTAGAAGATCGTAAAATATAAATAAGCGTTTTACGACTTATTTGTATTAACATCGCGTAAAACTTCTTGATACACGACATTTGAGGTATAGATTCTGCTTGTGGAACTCTTTGGTGGTTTAACAACACATTTGTTTTACTACGGATATACCTCTAGACAATGCCACATAAAGTGCCATGTGAGAAAGCAGAATCGGTCAAATCGTTGTTGTGATAAAGTTTATGCATTATAAACGACAAAGTTTGAAGATTTGAGGATTAAACATAACGTTTTCAAACCCGGTTCGACCCGGTCGGTTCTCTAGGTTGAACGGTTCGATCAAATAAAACCGGTTTTATGTATTTGAAACCAGTTAGTCCGTCGGGTTTGAAATAAAATCGGTTTTAAGTATTTGAAAACCGGTTTTATATATATATATATATATAGTTGTGATATTGTAGTAAGCGTTTTGTGTAGTGTTTAAACATAAAACGTGAAAATATCAAAATGTAATTGTAAAAGGTTGTAACATGCGATAATTCAACTCAAACAATAATTTTTAACATGTATCAAAAAACATATAAAAACATGTAGTAAAACTAAAAGTAAAGCATTACATCAATTATATTCACGTTAAATATCACATAAAACTTCTTGGTACACGATATTTGAGGTGTAGACTCTTCATTGACCGAATTTTTTGACTGAATTCACTAATACATTTGCTAAATAATTATAATATGCAACAATATAGATCTACAAAAAGTGAGAGTTTCTAATCAAATATTGATCAATATTTGCATGTAAGCTTTTATTTTTGTTGACACTATTAAAATAATACAAACTGCTCAAGAATTATGCAAATGCAATACAACTATAATGGTTTCTAGAAGAGATGAAATATTAATACAATAAAATAGCATTATTTTAATGATTGCCTAAACTAATGTGGTTGCGCATCTTCGAAAGCGATTGATAGTCGGGTTTTTCAAACGTCACATGGCATTTCTTTAAATGCTACTTCTATCTGGAAAAAAATAAAATAAAAAATGGTGTAAAGAAATGCATGTTAGTTTAAAAAAGAGACTAATGATAAAAACGAATAATAAATTATAGATCAAAATTGATATTCACATTTATTATAGAAAAGTGGCTTGTGGAAGATTAGTTTTTCAAATAAAAATGAAGAAATGGTAGATCAGATGTTTTTATAATAACGGTCCAAAATTTATGCATCTTTTTCTATAAGTTTTGACTATTTAATTGATTACATTCAATTAGAAAACTTGATAATTTCGATATTAAATTAGAAAACTTGATTAGTTGATCGCGTTTCGTTATAACACTGATTTTTTTCTACATATAGAAAACTTGATACTCTCAATTAAAATCAGTATTCAACTTGATGTCCCAACTAACTTATTAATTTATCTAACAAAATGTTAATGATCTTGCATTACATTAATTTACACTTCATAGATTGTAACACATTAAACAATAATACTATACGTTTATACATATAGATATTATGTTTACAAAGCTAGTACCTCAATGACACCACGTATTCAACGATATCCTATCTAAATATTATACAAATAGTTTCTCTCATTTAATAATGAAAATAAAAGCTTTAACTTCCTACATTGATACAAAGTGAGAAACACCTCCATTAGTACCTATGATTTTACTATCAACTACACCAATACTATGAACTACTGTACAATAAAAAATTATAAAAAAATATTTATCAATAAAGTACATACGATATCGGGTAATGGTGTATGTCTATGATAGATGAACACAAACCCATATTTCTTCCAACTAATATGCCCCTTCACATATTTACCCGACACTAACTTTTTACATCTCAAGTTCTCAACCAACCCTTCACACCATACCTCATACTTTCTTTTTCATATTGTTATTATTATTTCCTTTTTTCTTTATCCAGAATTTTTCATTCCAAAAAGTTACACGTCAACAAACTTCCAAATAACTCATATCGTAAACAAAGAAATGGTATACCATAATACAACAATTGGCGGAATAACTTGAGCTATACTTGTTACATGTACTAAATATGTTTTTGTTACCAATTAGTTGTTCAACTTCTTTTATCTTCAAATCTTCATACTCTAGCTTCAAGTCTTTAGCTATTTTCATATCTTCTAGTTTCGGCATTTATTAACCACTGCAAACACAACACAGAGTTCAAATCAAACACTCTTGAGTAAGAAAAACACAAAGAACACAAAACAAAAATTATTAACCACAAACAAACACCAAATAATTGCACAAAAACACAACAATTGAACGAAAGGAAGCCTGAATTCTGAAGTCGAATGCGCTATGGATCACTGTTTGGTGTAGCTACATGTTATGAACTTATGAACACACCATTTTGCTTTTTAACTTATTAGTATTTAAATTCAATAAACATATATATCTTGTTAAACTTAAAAGCTAAATAAAAGATATTCATTGTCAAAAGATGTAAGAAAAACCTAACCTTAGAATATCTAATAACTATCATATCACCATCTCATGTCTACTCCACAATTTTTATTTCCATATATACACCATAAAACATAACAAACGCATCATATGAAAACTTTCTAAGCTAACAATAAACAAATAAATTAGTATATTACATTATATCAGATCAACTAAGAATCATGAAACCTGAGTCTGCGACAATTCTGGATGAAAAAACAAAGGAAGAAGTGTTGGATGAAAGGAAGTGTGAGAGTGAAAGCTGTGTGTTTGATCATGGAGTAGATGACTTATAAGGCAATGAAATACATATTAAATCATTCCTATATAGTTTCATAATTTTCAATTTGTAATGAATGTGCCAGTTAATGTCTAGTTGTGGTGTCACCCTTTATATTGTATACAAAAAACTATTCAACTTGCCATACATAGTTTAACTTGCTATATCTATACGAATGTCTAGTTATGCTATGTGTATTAGGCGTGTATGTTACCTAATATGTGAATTATAAGTTGATGTACTGTTTAAATAATTCAACTTATTAGGCGTGTATAAATATACTTGCTGTGTGTATACAAAAATGTTTGAATAATTCAACTTGCCATAAATAGTTTTATGTTTCAATTTGTAGTTGACATGCTCAATATACGAAGATTGTTACATAAGATATATGATTCCTCCATGGTTTCAACTTTAGCTTGCACTCCACCATTAAACTTTTCAAACTTTCCTCCATTAGCAATAGTTTTAAATGTATAGCATGCATGGTTTCAACTTTCACCTTGACTTTCAACATTCACCTTTGACCATTTTTACATTTTATGTAGTTAAGATATATATATTAAGGTGTTTTGTTTTGTTTTGTCGGTCAGTGTGTTTCAATGTAACTTAATCTTGATACCTGTCATGTTGCCCATCAAATATTCAACTGGGGATAACGGATACCTACGAAAAAACTCAAAAAACCAATGAATAATATTAGTTGAGTATCGAATGGATAATGAAACGTGTATGAATATGATTTTATAAACGGGTATGGGTACAGTTGCACTAGAACCCGCGACAAACCAAGTCATCCATAGATAATAAAAGAATACAACGTTCCCATTGACCCCCATTGACTACCCGACAGATATTCTTACACATCAGCTTAGGGGTGTTCAGTGTTTGGTTTGGCACCGAACAAACCGAAATATAAACCGGACCGAAACCGAATAAAACCGGACCAAAAAATTAAATTGGTGTATGGTTTGGTTTAAAACCAAACCGAAGTATTTAATTGGTGTTTGGTTTGGTTTTGGGTTTGACAAATACAAAACCAAACCAAATCGAAAAAACCGAATATATATCTATCCACACAAAAAGTTTAAATTATATATATCTGATTTTATATGTTTATCTAGGGTGGAAATGAGTGGCGCTCGTGAAAAGCTAGGATCGGATCGGTAAAGCTCGAACGAGTCTAGCCTAAGCGAGCTCGAGGCAGAGCTCGCCTAGCTGCAACTCATTTATTAATCGAGCTCGAGCCCAGAGCTTTACATACAAAGCTCGTTTGGCTCATGAGCCTAAGCGAGCCTAAACTATATTATGATAGTTTGAGTATTAAATTTTTATCTGGCCGAGCTCGAGCTTTAAGCGAGCTCAAAAAATATATTATGAGTAGAGCTCGAGCTCGAGCCAAGCTTTAACTTTGCATTTCCAAACCATATAAATGGCCGAGCTCAAGCTTATATAACACACCACGAGCCTAGCTCAGTGAAGATTTAAAGCTCGAAGCGAGCCGAGCTCGAGCTCGAGCTTTTAAAACTTAAGCGAGCCGAGCTCGAGCTCAGCGAGCTCGGGGTCGGCTCGGCTCATTTTCACCCCTATGTTTATCTTCCTAACAAAAATCCTAATAATTTAAAATATCTTATAAACTAACCAACTTAAATCAAGGATTGATGCATATCTAGGACTCTGGGAGCAATTAACCTACTTGATTCCTATAAATTCACATATATCGTATCCTCTCCTCCCATATTTCGCTTTCATTTATTTCCGTTAAGTTATGAAACCTTTTCTTTCTTAAACTTTTGTTTTGTTGATTTCTTAAGCACTTTGTGAGACCTTTTGATTTGATAATTTTATTTGAACTTTTAGGTTTTATTTGTAACTTTTAGATTATATTTTGAAGTTTACTTGAATTTGGTTTCTTGGTTTTAACCAAATCAAACAATTCAATTTGTGTATGGTTTGGTTTATCCGTTCTAAAATTGGTTTGGTTTGGCTTTGGTTATGAGTTTAAAATTTTCAAACCGATTAACGAACCATCAAACCATAAACCGAAAACCGAACCAGGTGAACACTTTACATCAGCTTTCCTTTTATTCAAATCATAATTTGCTACGTGGCAGTGGTCCCACCTTCAAACTTCATGGAATTGCCATTACTATTCCACTAGTGCTAAAACCATCTTCTTGCCATATTCTTGCCATAAACACCATAACAAATTTCGAATTTAAAAAAAATCTTGATTCACATTTTCTATTGCAATGTCTAACAACAACTTCTCATCATCACCGGATTTAGTCCTCGTGAACCCGTATCGAAATGCAAACACAAACTCTCTTTACAAGAAGTACAAGGTTTGAGTTCTTTATATCAACTATTACTTCTTTTTGCATTTTTGTTAGTTTTGGGGGTTCTTGAACAATGGTTTGATTTATTTTTTGATTTTAAGTCCTTTAACTTGATGCATTGTTGTATTTCAGCAACACCAGTCAGTTGTTAGTATGGGATTTAAAACTGTTATGGATTGTGCTCTTACTTCGACTCATACGAAAGGTATATATATATATATATATATATAGAGTTAGGATCAAATAAGAAGATTACTTAAAATAAGAAGGAATAAGAAGAACTATAACCATAAACCGAGATACACCGACCTAAATTAGATGCATCCCTATAATCTTAGATGCATTATAACGCACCATAATGTGTTTTCTAGCTTTTAATCGGATGCATATCATATATTAGATCGTTTCATGATTTCTCTTGTTTTTGTTCCTCTACACGTGCGAAATCATGAAAATCAATTTGCACCATCTATACATCAAATTAACTTTGAAACTCAAGATGTTGCATCTATATGAATAGAAATGCATCTAATGCAAGTCGTTGCATCTCAAATGCGTGGTTTTGATCACTTCACCACTTCTTATTTTAATTTACTTCTCTTTGGATCCCTACTCTATATATATATATATATATATTATTATTATTAACTGTTAATGGAAATGCCTCTGTTTTGGAATCTTTTAGTATTATTTGGCTTAAAATAAGGTAGTTGGTTATTTGCTTATTGTTGGAATCCGTAAGCACTTTTTAATTAGAACATGTGGTGCTTAGTTAATGTGCTGGATGAATCTATTTTGGAATGTTGTGTTATACCTTATTTATATATTTAAAATGGTTGTTTTGTAGAAATAAGTAAATAACTTGTGAATAGGGATGTTTGGCCTTGCAAAAAAAGGGGATGTTTGGCTTTGCAAAATAAAGGGGTGTTTGGTTTGTAAAATAAAGGGGGTGTTTAGCTTTGCAAAATAAATGGGGTATTTGGATTTGCAAAGATAAGGGGTTGTCTGGATTTCTTAAAAGAAAGGGGGTGTTTGGCTTTGCATATAAAAAAAGAGGGTGTTGGGAGTGGATATTTGACGTGCTAGTTGGCTTACCGGATATTTGACATGTGATAAGCTCTTTAGAAGTGTTTCGATAACTATTTGTTATCGATTGTTTGCTCAATTTTAGATTAATAAGCACATTGGTAGGTGCTAAGGGGGTGTTTGGGATTGCGTATTAGGTATTTTGATTGAAATGTGGTAACTGGCTTCTTTTTCTTTTTTGAGTAAATAAGCACATGGAGGTGCTTATTTTATAGCAGTAGGTGTTTTCTGAATGTACATTTAGTTATATTCAGAGATAATGATAAACAAAGCCAATAGTACCTCTAAAAATAAGCAATCCCAAACACCCCATATGCTTATGTAAATTACTTTTCCTTCTTTTGTGTAACGGTGAAATACATTAAGTTCTCAATGAACATGAAAAACCATTTCAACTTCTAAGGACAGACCCTTAAGAAGAAGGAAAAAGGCTAAAAATAAGTAACATTCAAAAAGTCTAAACAGTAAACATACACGAACAACTAAAACAGTGACTATAACCAACTGATACATCAGCGATGCACACGAATATTCCACAGATCGAGTACTTGAGTTACAACTTGTGACTTCTTTACTCTAAGACTTAATAGCTTGATATCATGTAAGTTACTTGATAATCAACATAAAATAAGATAGGAAGTTTTTAGTGTGTTAACTTCCCGAATTGGAGTTTCTGTTGCTGTTATTCGTAAGTTCTTATATGGGCTGTTGCATGTTTTTGTGGGTGTGGGATACCTGTTTCCATGGACCATGGGTTGGGTCAAAATTGCAAAGTGCTTTGTTTTGTGCGGTATTTGGCATTCATTGGTCAAAATGTTCCCTATCAGCTGGTTGGTGGTTTATTGACTTGTGTTTCATATTTCCACTTGTTTACTCCTCATGTATAGGTTGTTAGAATCTTTTTGGATGTAATGTAGCCTTGCTGTTGTATTTGGTATATTTGTTTTTAGCTACAAATGTTCATAAAACTTGTAATACATTCTTAGTGGAGCATTATTTATTGTGTTGATTAAATGTGCAATTACTTTTTCCAGATGGATGCTGCAATTATAAGGCGTTGCCTGGAATTGGGCAAAGCTGGAAACGCAGAAGAAGGTAAGAATTTACAAAGTTGAGTTGATCTAATTATACATTTAAAAAGATGGAGTTTGGGAGATGGGGGGAAAATGACGTGACTATTTTAAAAGTTGTCATCTGGTTGTATTTAATTAATGAATGAGTTCCAAATTGATTTCTTAGGATCTTGCTTAATAGTCACATCAGTCTGGTGTAATGACGTACTAAGAATCAGAATAGTAAGCCACTTGCTTAATAGAGGATCTTCTTTCATTGCATTTATATGAAACTACTAATGTTGAATCTGTGTGGTAGGTATATATAATGGACCAAAGAAACCACCCAACTGGTTTCAACAACTGTGGCAAGCGTTTAAAAATTCACCTGATACGGTTTTGGATCCATTGGATGACGTAGCAGACGACGCCACCACTGGAAAGACCAAGATTTCAGCTAAGATACTTATCTTTTTTGCAAAACTAATCTTTGGGCAAAAGAAAAGACGACCGAAAAGACTTCTATTCAACCAACTCATAGGCCTAGATATTCCTGTATCACAGATGAGAACGGTAATATGTTTTATGTTAGTTTTGAGCAAAATATGAAGTTCATATCGATTATCTGATTTTTATTTTTGAATTCTGTTTGTAGATTTTGGGTCGTATATGGAAAGGGAAGGCACCCACAGGGGTGTTACTCCATGGCCCGGATGGGACTGGAAAAACAGCTTTGGCAAATGCCTTAGCTTATGAAGCCAAAGTTGCATTTATTCCTGTTTTAGGCGCCGACATTGTAAAGGATAAAGATGGAGTGGCGCTTCTTAAGAACATAATCACTGAAGCAAGATCAAGTGCACCTTCCATCATCTTCATTGAAGGAGTAGATGCTGTCACAGCAGTAGATAAGGTAAAACAACAGCGTACTTTTGGAAATTGTAAAATTCAGCTTGGTTTACTATCATTTTTTGTTGGTACTACAGCTTGTGAATGAGATGAAAAACATCAAGGAAGATGGGGTTAGGGTCCTTTTTGTAGCAGCAACTGAAAATTTGCATCAGTTGGATCCAAAACTGACAAAATGGTTGACGAGCATCTTCCGTGTGGACAAACCGGATCTGCAGTCGAGAAAACATATGGCAGATGTGTGTGCGTGAGGGAGAAAGGGAAGAAATTTGCAAAATAGTAGCGGAGACGCCAGGTTTAGTATGGAAAGATATTGCACTCATTTGTGAAGAGTCCTGCGTGCGAGCAGGTAGATGAGGCTTGCTTTACCTATCTACTTATATATAAGATTCAAAATGGTAAAATAGTAATTTGTTCTTAACTGTAATTATACACATGTTTTAAACATGGTAGGTGGTGATAGTGCTTTGGTGACGTTGGAGCATGTTTCTGTTGAGTTGAATCTGAGAAAGTCAAACAAAGGTCTGGTGGAAGCAGCAAAGGATGCCAAAAAAAAAGAAGAGAAGGAAGCCAAGAGTGAAAAGGTGAAGGAAGATGCTTAGGTTGAAGCAAATGTATTGAAGAAGAAAAAAGTGAAAAATGCAAATTAGTCGAAGGTTGAAAATGCAATATGATGATATACAGTCATTGACATCAGCTAAAATCCATCTATGTTAGCACTATAATTCTGCACGAATTCAGAAAACACGATTTATATGTTTGGTACTCTTCTTTGTTACTGATTGACATCATATAATCTTCTTTTTCTTTGGGATGATTGAGTAATGATAGTCTAACCTTCAGTTATAATCTTCTTTATTTTGTCTCTTTCATATATTCAGTAATTATGTTTGGCTTCTGTAGCTTATTTTTTTCATTTTGACATTTTGAGACATTGCTTTTTAGTGGTTTGAATTTTGATCCAGATAAGGCTTTCGTGCATTTGTAAAAGGAGGGTGTTAATTCTTCACAGAGAGAAGAGTGTTTTTATTATTTGACCAAGAGTCAACCATTTAAACCATGTGTCCATTTATTTGACAAGGGTGTTTTAAATATTTGACCAAGAGTCACCATTTGCATTGAACATTTTATAGGGCCAGAGTACTATTGTTCATGGCAGGATGATAATTCTTTGAAGTTTGTTTAGCAGATGCAACCAACATTATGATAATGTAAACTGGAAGCACAATCTGCAGAAAGACATTATAATTCAAATAATATCAATCTATATATTAAGTCTAATCTTGGCACACTAATTTGTTATAAATTGTACTTTGGGGAAAATTCCGCGCTTTAACGCAACTGTTTTGACCCGAACCTTTTGATTTGTTACACATTCCACCCGACCGGCCAATTTTGGCACCTCTGTTATAAAAGCGTTGTTTTAACACCTAACATGGTTGATTTTCTTTTGCCTTGCAGGTTCAAAAGAACATAAAGCTAATTTATCATATAAGAAACAATATTCTCGCAGTAACAAATGAGTAAGACATGGGCTCTTTATTCTTGCTTCTTTTTACTTTCTTGTTATCTTTACTTTAGAAATTTCTTAGTCAACTAATCAATGAACATTAATGATTGCAGATTGAATCACTTGCCTGGGACAACAGTGGAGATGCCACCTACGCCCGTGAAGCACAATGGTTAGCTTGTCAAGTGGAGCGGATCTAGATATAGACAGGGTATGCACTTGCATACATTGTAAATTTGTAGACGGAGATAAGTGGGTCCGAGTGGTCTTTCGAGGTAAAGCAGTAAAGCAGAGCTTTAGGCGTTTAATTTTTAAGGCCCTAGATTTTCAATGCCGACTTGTAATGTACTTTGATTCTTTCGTTATATATTGGGTAAAAGGAAATACTAGTGTCGTTTTGGTTCAATATTTCAGTAAATTTCATATTGGGTGATAGTTTAATAAATGAGTTTTGCTAACTACAATCCCTAAAGTTATGTTCAAGAAGTATAAATTTATTAGAATATAGTGTAATAACTCATTTCATCCAATCGCAATAAAGAGTTTGTTAGAAATGCATAAATTTTGGAAATTCAATCATAATCACCTATTAGGTTTTGTGCAGTAAATTATATTTGTTTAACCACAACCGTAAGCGCTGTTATTAGCAGTATTGTAAGTATCGATCTTGGCGGCCGATACATCACTGATATATCACTTATCGTCGGTCACCGATCGTTAATTCACTAACCGGTCAAAATCGGTTTGATCAATATCGGTCAAAATTGGTCAAACTTAAAAAGGGTTTTTAGGTCGATATCGGTCAAAGTCGGTCAAAATCGATAAATTCTTTATAATTTATGACCTCAGATATATCATCGATCATCACCACCAAGAATGATATATACTTTAGGCCGGTCGTATGGCAGTAACCCCAGAGATATTTATAACCTTGGTTATTAGCAAAACATAATTAAATCAATTTGTGAGATGAGATTAATTTGTAAACCGTTAACTCAGTAGAACCATCCCGACAACCCGATAGACACGATATGAGTTGTGTGAGTTAGTTTTTTTTTTCTTCCAAACCCGACAGACCCCACCCGATCTGACAAGCCCACCCGTTTTGACAACCTGCCAAATCAAAGAGGGACTATTTTTGCAATTTACACTAAAGAAAAGAAATTGGAAGGGAAACAAAATATAAAATCAGGTGTTGGGGGGAAATTGAACTCGTGAGTTTGCAAAATTAGGGATTTTGTGATCAAGGGAAATCATCGATCGATCCTTAATGGCTGGTCAATGTAGTATGACAATAAAGACTTCGGTTTCAATTCCGAGAAACAACTTGTTACATCGTTCCTCTAATAGGACTAATTTTAAGGTACCTGTCCTGTCCCCTTTTTGTTTTATACTGTTTTTAAAATCTAACTGTAGGCGTTTTGTATTAAAATTATTCAGCAGAAATCAAGGTTGCTATGTTTTCCAGTATGCAGACTCAATCACAATGCCAGCAGTAGGGTTAGTTTCTTTGTTTTTTTCTTATTACAATCATCATGTAATTTATAAAATTTTGTTGCTTTAATAGAAGAGATTTTTTTTTTTTTTTTTTTTTTTTTTAATTTATAAATAGCCCGTTCCTACTAGTACTTTACTGAAATTGAACATCGCACATATATTTTTCCAAAATGAACGTTTAAATATTATCCTTTAGATTGATTAGTAGATTAGTTTTTAGCCACACATGTATGCCAACGAGTGCTGGGCGAGTGTTGGGCGAGTCTTGAGCCTGGGCGAAGTGTTGGGCGAGTCTTGAGGCTGGGCGAGGGCTGGGCGAAGTCTTGAGGCTGGGCGAGGGCTGGGCGAGTGGTATACGTTAGATGACCATATGACTGTATGTTGCTTTGTTAGATGACCATATGACTGTCACCACTACTAACAAGAAATAGTATACCATGGTGTTAATGAAGGTGTTTGTGAAGAAAATATGATAATACAAAGTGAAGAAGCCATTGTTTATGTATGTTGAATGGACAAGTGAAGGGATAATAGCAAAGTTAAATATTCCATTTGGTGTACTTTGTAATATGGGCGGTGCATGCTTAGGATAGTTCATTTTGGTAATACCCTGAAAAATTGTTTGTTTTAGTAAATGAGTCTTGAAGTAGGTTCATTTTGGTAATATACTTTTAATAGAAACCAACTGTTCGCATATCCCAGTTGCTAATAATTTAATGTAGTTCAGTTGTTTGTAATTCAGTATACCCACATTACTGATTATGTTGCTCTATTGGGGATGGCTTTTTTAGCAAAGTATTACGCCTATTAGCTTCCAATGTCGATGCACAAACAAGGAGAATCTTGGAGAGAGTAAAGCTTTAGGTATGCATTTTTTACTAGTTCTTTTCTTTTAAAACCTGTGCATCAAAGCGCGTATGAGGCTAGGCGATGCAGGACATTATCGCATCAGCCATCCAATGCATCACTATAACTGGATGCGTAGTGACGCGCACACCTCATCGAGACATCAGCCGAGGTGCACTTTAACTGCTTTCAGGTGCATCATGTATAGTGGACCTTATAACATAAATTTGGACCTTTTTTTTAATATTATTTTTATGTATATTGGCTTCTTCTGGCTTTACAATTTGAGTCTGGTGACACGCGAGTCCGATTTGACAAATTTCTAATGAATAAACACATACGACATTACGACCTTAAACCCTGAAAATTTGGACATCTCTTCTAACGAACAGAAGCAATTATATTGCAATCTGATGAATATTAGTTGTTAAATGTAGTATGAGTTAGTTTTGTAGGGGCGGACCTAGGGGTTTCCCAGGGGTTCATGGGAATCCGATGGATGTTTGCCGCCTAGTTTAATTTTTCGTTAAAAATCCTGTTTTCTCCAAAATGAACCTGGTCCCGAAGTTTTGTGTCATACAAATACATATCTTGTTAGTTATTCAACTAATATGTCAAAAAATACGTGTCTTCTTAACAATGTTGCAAAAATCGCTAGGCGCTAGTCGGGCGGTCGACCACCTTCGAGCCGGAATTCGACTAGGCTCCGCCTAGGCGGATTGGAATTTTTTATATATAAATATTATAAATAATATGTATAACATAACAAAATACTTATAATTTCAAATAGTTCAAAGTTCACATAGTCCGAAGTTGCAAAATAGACAAATAAACATAACAATTCAAGTACTTAAAACTTCAAATGTTAACATATTACTTCAAATACTTCAAACATAAATATTAAATTGATGCTGGATTCTCATCTTGTCCATATTGTTCAAATTTGGTTCGAATTTCATATAAAAAACCCATTACTTTGTGTTTACAATACCTTGTTTTTCTTTTGTGTTGAGGTGTTATGATAAATTAAATATGAGTCGGGTATACTGAAAAGAAAAGCCCTAATTTTTAGTTTAAAAATGCCTTTCAAAAAAAGAAAAAAAAAATGTTGACTTTTCATTAACTTTGTTGACCGCCTTGGCCGCCTAGCTCCGCCTAGCCCGCCTAGGCGGATGTTTGACCGCCTTTTGACTTTTCCGCCTAGTTTGGCCGATTTGCCTAAAATCGAGGCGGTGTATGCCCGTCTAGCGCCTAGGCGGCCCCCAGCTAAATGAAATCGTACCTTTTAGTTCATTTTTATTTTCTTTATGTTCGTAAAAAAAAAAGGTTGTGCACCTGACGACTTATATCCGGGGTCCGCCCCTGTTGTTTTGTGAATGAAATAAAAATTAAAAAATCGATTTTCTTTTTGTAAAAGATAGGCGCCTCACGTACGTGATGCGTGCACTATTGCCTCATGCCTCTGCTTTTTTACCCTTATTGCACCAGAGTTCCTCTCGCTATTTTAAACCCAGCTACAAACATATCTTTGTCTCATGCTTTTCACAATATATTGTTTCCTTTAGTTCTTTTTTAACTCTTACAAACTTACAAGCTTGTATTCGTTTGTAACTCATTATTGTTTTATTTGTCTTTTAAACAGGCGGTGATCTACAACTATGGAAACAATTTGTTTCTGAGTTGCAAATGAAGAAAGAGGCCTTGTCTGCCATTTTAAAGTGGGTGGCCTTGGAATTTGTATCATTATTGCATCTCAAATCGTATAAGAAAGAACCAAAAAATATATCATTTAATGAATTATTTGGTGTTGATGATATCATACTTGAATTTCAAGATGTAAGTTTAGTCTTTTGTTTCGAACATTACTTTGTTATGACCTGGGGTATATTATGTTTAGAAATTGATTAATTCTGCATTTAAATTTGTAGATTATATCAATACTACACGGAAAGAGCGAATCCAAGAAACCTATGGCAAAATTACCAAATGGGATTTTGCTATATGGTCCTCCGCGAACAGGAAAAACTACATTGGTTCATGCTATGGCCCGGGAGGCTCGAGTACCATTTTTCCGCGTTTCGGCTTATGATATTGCATCTGGAGATGTTAAAATTAAAAGTCTTTTTAATGAGGCGAGAAGATGTTCACCATCCATTGTCTTCATCGATTATATAGATTTCATTGCAAGCGTAGAAGGAAAGTGTGAATCTTACCCAACTTTAATCCAGGTAAACAACGTAATTTGATTTAAAGGTCAAACACAAAGTTTGTTTGTCGACGATGATATAAAGTTGTTACTATCTGAGTTTTTACAAAACACTAACCAAAACTATTGGGAGTGGATGGGAAGATTCAGCTGGTTCTTATCTCGTTTTCCTTTAAATCGATACTCTAAAACATTCTACCACACAAAAATTGTAGTTCTCTAACGTGTAATTTATTTTGTATCGTTTTTTGTGATGCTATAGCTTCACACCGAGATGGACAAGTGCAATAAGGATAGGGAAATGGTGGTGGTTATAGCTGCTACTGATAGTCCTGAGACACTTGATCCAGCTTTCATGAGTTCTAGCCGGTTCTACAAGACATGTCATGTGACTAAACCAGATCAAGATTGTAGGCACAAAAAGGCTGCTTTTTGTTTTAAAGATCACATCAAGGAGGAAGATAAAGAAGCCATTTGTAACCTTTTTGCTTCACAAACCTCGGGCTTAGGCTGGGCTAAACTTGAAGACATAGTCATTGAATCTAGAATGGCCGCCGAGTATAGAGGTTTGTTATTAATATCAAGAAACTAACCTTCTTTTACATATCTTAATACGTTAAAATAATGTGTATGATTTATATTGTTCTAGGAGGTGACCATGTGACAATAGATGATGTTCGTGAAGCTATTCGAGGTGTCGATGAGTATATCAGGGTTATGAAGATGTTGGAGTTACACAATAACCCATGCGACTCATAGTAGGATCTATAAAGTAGTATTGCAATTCCATCTGCTTCATTCAACACTCCAACTATGGCATATATTTTATTACGTGAAATCAACTATCCGTTAGTGAGGCCATACAATATTCTTAATATCCCTTGAAATTTGTGATGTGCTGGGCTATCTATTTAGTTGCATTTTATTTCAGAGTGTGAATGCGAAGGAAGAGATGTGCCAAATCTTTAAGCACATCTCCAATGTTCAATACTGTTTATGCAGTTACAATAACACTGTGAGAGCATCCATAACCTTTTTCCACCTATTTTGGTCAACAACTTATTATGAAACTCAGGAAAGAGTTCATGAAATCATTTTATTCATATAAAAATCCACATGGAGAGGTAGTACAAAACTTAAGAAAGGGTTGACTAGGTGGACTTGTCCAGGTGTTGGATAAAATCATGAAACTAAAAAACCTCTGTTGTATCATCTTCTCAGGGTTTCTGCATCTGTAGATTAAGGGAATATTGATTATTGACCGGAGTGTTTAGAGTCAACCATTTGCAATAAGCTATGCAATATGTATCCCTTTATTTTAGCAAAAAAAAGTACTATTTTTCATGGGAGGATGTTAATTCTTTAAAAATTTATTGTCAGGAGCAACTAACATCTAAACTTTTACCAATTCAGTACTTTTGCTGCATTTGCTACATGCCTACGTCCTTATAATTTTTATCCCTTTCATCTACTCAGACAAATTCAGTACCTTTTTCTATTTTCTCTCGCAAAATTGTTGCTTCTGTTTTAAGTTGGCTCGGTTTTATTGCACAACAAATTGCTCCTGCAGTCATTGGTTTACCCTTAGAGAATAGATTTGCATAGTCTTATAAAGCGGACGAACACGACGGGCCTTGTTCGTGTTCGTTCATTTAATTTTAACGGACAAATAAGCGAACACGAACGCTTAAGCGGACGAAATTTCTTGTTCATGTCGTCTATTAAGAAAATGAGTTGTTCATGGTGCGTTTATGTTTGTTCATTAAGACACTAAGCGAGCGTTAAGCGAACATAAACGATCGAACATAAATGAGCATAGACAAACAATCATAAACTTTATTAAATTATGCATCTAATATTGTTTTATAAGTGACGTTTTGTTTAAACAAACTAATTTAAAAATTATACAATTAAAAGATCGATATCGAACATAAATAAATAAATGAACATAAGCGAGCGCATAATCGGACGTTCACGAACATAAATAAACGGACGACCTTTGTTCATGTTCGTTCATTTAACTAAACGATCGTAAAATATTGTTCATGTTCGTTCATTTAATAAATAAGCGAACATAAGCGAACTTTTACCAACCGTTCATGAAATGTTCATTTGACGTTCGATTCGTTTACGATTCTAATTGCATATTTTACCCGGCATTTATCGCGAATAGGAAAAAGTATGGATCGCCTTATGTGTTGTCATCTTCGCTAGTTGATGAATTCTTTTAAGTGTTTTATACGGCGTATCTTTAGAGTTGGATACGATGTATGCTTTTACCAGGTTTATACAGATTCTTCATTTAAGCTCCAATTTTTGTTGTTTTCAGTGTCTTTTCCAATATTGCTCCATAAATACTGAAAATAATAAACCTAAGCAATTAAGTATCAATTCAGATATAAAAACATATAAATCAGCAATTTACCAGAGATAAATGATACATAAATATAGTATACATTTAATGCTATCAAAAAACACAAGATAATCAAACAATTAAACATAAGAGGCTCTGATACCATTGTTGGTGTTTAAGAGTTTTAGAAAACATTTTCATGCAATACAATTCTCAAATTTCGGTCATTTCTTAAACTCAATATTCATCATATTAGTTATGCATGGTTTTGCATTTCACATTAAACATATAATTTTATATTAAATAAGCGTTATCGCGTGAGTTATTATTTTGAATATTTAATCCGATACTTCTAAAAATGATCCCGATATATTTTGTACTTACATTTAGTTTATAAAACTATATTTTGAGTTTACCTAGTGTTCTAAATTTATTTTGTATATAAATCGTTAAATTTATATTATTACGACACTTTTCTTAAAAACTACACGATAATTATTTTATCACTCAAATTTTACAAGAAATGTATTTCTACAATTTTTATGATCTCATTATATTCTACTTGGACCTATTAAAAATTTCTTTTACCTAAAAGCTATCATTTACCTTACAAGTTATTAATATTAACATTTTACTTACACTCTTTCTTACAAGCATACAAGTATATACATATAAAAAAAAAATATATATATTTTGACAAATCCTCCCCCCTTGGCCGACCAAGGGAGGTACATAATAAATGGTTGGTAAAATTTCTCTTTGATTGTATAAATACACTCCATGTAATAATTTCAACTTCATTCATTCATTTCACAATAATTCATTCAAGTGCTAGTAAAAGTTTTTCTCTCTCTTGTTCAACCTCCATGACCGGTTCTCATAGGAGATAGCAAGGGATCACAAAATTTTACAAGCTCAAGTGTTTTACAATCTAGATCACACTCTTATTAAGGTTTTGAAATAAAAACCTAGGGTGTTTAGGTTAAACCTTGTTCTTTGCACCTCATCATAGTAACTTGTAAGCATATTACATTCATTTTCATCTTTTCTTTTCATTTCATAAGTATTTTATCATTTCATAGCAAACATGCAAGACTTGTGTTAGTTATACCATTTTACATGATTTTTAGAGTATATATATATATAAAGTCATCCTATAATTATTCCCTTGGTATATTTTGGTCTTGATGATGTTTAGGAACCCATGACACCCTAAGAAGGTGTATGGTAGGATTAGATTAGCTTTGGAGTTGATTTGAAGGGATTGGAATAGGTTTAGTACGAGAAAAACTATTTTCGATAAGTATAAAAGTGTTCTGTCCTTATTTTGTTTTCTGGAAAATCCGACAGTGTAGGCACAATTTTTGGCCTTGATATTTAGAAAATATACTTTAAAAGCGAATCCGTGGCGCTTGAGCGGATTAAAGCGGAGTTATAACGAAGAAGTTATGAATTTTTCAAGTTTGACGACGAAATATATATTTTCGAAATTTCACATACTATTTTTGGTTTGTACGAGTCAAAAGCAGCCTTAAGCTTCACAAATTATTTCGACTTATCAAAAATATATTAGTATACTTTGATACGAAGCTAAGGACATATAATACGTGAAAGCGGTTTGAAACAACTAAGATATACACGTTTTCATAGAATTGCCGTAACTATTATTTTTAGAAAAACTATATTATTTTTACGAGATAAGTGTTACGGTAACTAAAACGACCATGTTGACGTTGTTTTTATCAATGATGTGGAACTTTTGTAACGAGATGTCTTCTAATGAAATTAAGATCACCAAGCATATTTTTCAAAGCGACCAACCGTTTGTATAGCGGAGTTGTAATAAATTATTCTGGATGCTTAAACTTTGCGAAACTCATTTTAAACCACATCTTAGACAAAATCACCATCTTTAACCCTTATTATCTTTATGTTCGAGACCTTTATGTCGAAAACTCATGAACTGAAACTTCTAGATTTTGATACAAACTTTCCAAAACCGTCGAGTTCGTTTCTAACGATCGACGTACACCATTACGACTAGTTTTTCAAAGCCATTTTGTCACTTTCATGAAATTTCCAACGACATTATTTTACGGTGAAAAGTGATAATTTCACAATAAATCATTAAGAAACTATTATAGGATGACATTTTGGCGTAAATACTTGTAAAGTAATTTAAGAATGGTCAAGACGTCAAAGAGTATTTTTCGACGATAAGTATTATTTTCAAAACTCACAAATGGTATAAATATCATCCGAATTGCGTGCATAACATTACATCATGACTTATTGCATATCATATCATTCATAATAGGTCAGTTTCGGGATTCACGCTACATTTCGGTGTAACCACTTTTGTCATCGCATCTATTCATCAAGTGAGTAATCACACCCCTTTTTACCGTTTTACTATATTTTGGGGCGAAATGCATGAACCGTTCTTGAGCTAAATTGTTTACTACTTTTATTAACTAGTTTGACTAGAACTTGTGAACTTGAAACAAATCCTTGAACTAAATTATAAAATAATGCCTTACTTGAACTTATTGAACCGTACATGTTATGACCTTACACCTAAAGTCTCCTATGTTCGAGCATCACTATAAAGTCTCCTATGTTCGAGCATCACTATAAAGTCTCCTATGTTCGGAGTATATCTTTGGGAAGAGGCACCCATTATATCTTTGGGAAGAGGCACCAGTATATCTTTGGGAAGAGGCACCCATTATATCTTTGGGAAGAGGCACCTGACCTAACTTTGGGTAGTGGCACCTGACTTAATTTGGCTTCATCGGTAGCATCCACGAATTATTATATTCGTGGTAATATATTGTGAACTATTATGACCGCTTATACTTGACTACTTCATACGCTATATTTTGTGCAATGGGTTGTGAATACACAGGTTGCAAGTTTTGTATGGGGAACTTGGGCCGAGTGGATTTACAATGCCTTTGCTTTGTGGACTATTTTTCGTTGACCGAAAGCTTTGAATATTTCTTCGAGTTTTCTTATTTTGCTAAACATGTTTACTCACCAACTATTTTCATAGTTGACCCGTTTTCTCTCATGCATTTCGGTGATCGTTAGTAAGTTTTCTACCGGGTCTTGCATAATGAAGTTTTCACTTGTCACTACAAATCGTTATGTAATAGAGCGAAATATTTTGGAATCTAAACTTTGTAATATATTTGCCAATGTCGGCTAAAGCGGTATTGTAATGGTGTACTCTTTCTTTTAAATCTTAACGTTGGTATGTTCTATTATCTTGTGCTTATGTTCCTTTCCGTTACACCTCGTGTTTCCGCCTCTGGCGAGGTGTGACAGTTGGTATCGAGAGCCAAAGGTTATAGAGAATGCCGATTTTCAAAAATAAAATCACACTATAACAGAAATTTTTTATTAAACATTGAACATCATCCGAGTCATCTAGTCCTATCGTTGCATCGTTAATCATAAATTATACATAGCACGATCAACTATGTCTAATTTATGAAGAACCATGCAATGATAAAGTGGTAGTTTTAAATCATGTTTAGTCGAGTCTTTAGAGTCCGGTCACTGAAGTTGCATTGGTCGGGTGGGTATGCATAGCATGTTTTACGTTCACGTCTACATTACCGTATCTTATTTATACCTCTCTTTTCCATCTTTCGACTTGTTAGACATAGCATGCCCCGATCCTGTCATATTTCGATCACTATAACACACATTACCACCGTTCGCACCTCATCGACTTCGTTCGAATGTCGTTTACTCAACCCGATGTTTTGGTCCTCAGAGGATCATGGCTGCAAGAAACACACGCTCGGGAGGTAGCAACAACGACAACCCAAACAACAATGACAATCCAAACAACAACGCTGCTTTGGAATAGCGGAGCTACTCACTCAAATTATAACACATCTCGATGCTAGAAGAACCAGCGGAGAAGGTACTTCAACGCTGGTCGAGGATGCACTACAAAACTTTCATGACATGTAAGCCAATGGAATTTCATGGTCTTGAGGGTGCCATTGAATTGCTAACTGGTTCGAGAATGTTGAGTCGAAGCTTAGTATCACGAAATGTCTTTGAAGAAAATAAGGTTGAGTTCTCTGTTGGCCTACTACGAGGACGAGCTTTGACACGGTGGAACAACCAACTACTGGATCGGAGGAAGAGGGCTGCAAATGCATTATCTTGGGAAGCATTCAAGAAACTACTAAGCGATGAGTCTGCGAGAAAAGATGAAGTCTGGCGGAAGAAGAATTTTGGAACCACTTGATGGTAGGAGTAGAGATCGACAAGTACGATCCGGTTCCACGAGTTAACTAGGATGGTTCCTCACATGGTTTCCACCGTGGAAGTTGATTGACCGATATATATGAGGATTGATACGAAATTGGGAGGATGTCACCGTCGAAACCAACCACTCTGCAAGCCGTTGTGAGTATGGCGTATCGCTTGACAAATGATGTGATCGGTGCGGAGAACTAACAAAAGCAAGCGACAATGGACGAAAGCGGGAGGATCACCGAGGAAACCGAGACCGAATCGGCAAAACAAGAGGCGTGAATAACCCGAACTATGGGCGATCACCGGGGCGCAAAGGATATCTGAGTCCACATCCTTTGTGTACTCGATGTAATTATCATCACTCGGGAGGCTGAAGGTGCGACAAATGTGGACAGACGGGCACGGCGAAATTGCTCAAGCAGGCGGAAATCAGGGCGGAGAAAAGCATGTTACAGTGTGGAAGTCTAGATCACCTTCGCAATACATCCAAAGTGAAAGAACTCCCAATCAAGGAGGGTGTCGTCCAAACTGGCGTTGGCAATAGAAGGCCCACAAGATCGAACATTGAAATTCCTCCCATGCGTGGTCGAGCATTCTATCGGGCACCAGGAAGCCCGCAACGCGTGGGTACATTCTTTTGAGCAACCACTTTATTTACGTACAACATGATTTTGGGTGCATAACTTCCTTCCAATTCTTACCACGTTCACGATATTGATTAATTCGAGACCTATTGATATCGACCTTAGTTGTTATATATTTTGTTGATTTGATTTGATTTGTGTAAGCAAATCGAATATCAGCGAATCTTTCAAAGACTACATTCAAAAGACTTGTTTCCTAGCTTGATCTAGTAGCGGTTCTTGTTTGATGAGTTGCGAAAGTCGAGCTAAGAAACAAGTTTACTCAAGTCACTATCTAAAGGTCTTTTGAGGCTACGTTCGATATTGGGTAAGTTTACCCCATCAAATCTAATCACGGGCATGTAATTAGTTGGATGAGGAACCCTTATGCTTGAGCAGCGACATGATCATTTAGACTATTAAATACGAGCATGAACTTTTAGAACTCTTGTCGAGGTTCGGACCATAGTATCGTTAATCGAATCACGAGGGCGTGATTCCACGACATGGGAAGAATGTCACAATTCTCAAATTTCGGTCATTTCTTAAACTCAATATTCATCATATTAGTTATGCATGGTTTTGCATTTCACATTAAACATATAATTTTATATTAAATAAACGTTATCGCGTGAGTTATTATTTTGAATATTTAATCCGATACTTCTAAAATGATCCCGATATATTTTGTACTTACATTTAGTTTATAAAACTATATTTTGAGTTTACCTAGTGTTCTAAATTTATTTTGTATATAAATCGTTAAATTTATATTATTACGACGTTTTTCTTAAAAACTACACGATAATTATTTTATCACTCAAATTTTACAAGGAATGTATTTTTACAATTTTATGATCTCATTATACTCTACTTTGATCTATTAAAATTTACTTTTACCTAAAAGCTACCATTTACCTTACAAGTTATTAATATTAACATTTTACTTACACTTTTACTTACAATTATACAAGTATATACATAAAAAAAAAAAAAAATATATTTTGGACAAATCCTTCCCCTTGGCCGACCAAGGGAGTAACATTATAAATGGTTGGTGAAAATTTCTCTTTGATTGTATATAACTACACTCCATGTAATAATTTCAACTTCATTCATTCATTTCACAATAATTCAAAAATTCAAGTGCTTGTAAAAGTTTTCTCTCTCTTTGTTCAACTCATCATGAACGGTTCTCATAGGAGTTAGCAAGGGATCACAAAATTTTACAAGCTCAAGTGTTTTACAATCTAGATCACACTCTTATTAAGGTTTTGAAATAAAAACCTAGGGTGTTTAGGTTAAACCTTTGTTCTTTGCACCTCATCATTATAACTTGTAAGCATATTACTATCATTTTCATCTTTTCTTTTCATTTCATAAGTATTTTATCATTTTCATAGCAAACATGCAAGACTTGTGTTAGTTATACCATTTTACATGATTTTTAGAGTTATATATATATAAAGTCATCCTATAATTATTCCCTTGGTATATTTTGGTCTTGATGATGTTTAGGAACCCATGACACCCTAAGAAGGTGTATGGTAGGATTAGATTAGCTTTGGAGTTGATTTGAAGGATTGGAATAGGTTTAGTACGAGAAAAACTATTTTCGATAAGTATTAAAAGTGGTCTGTCCTTATTTTGTTTTTCTGGAAAATCCGACGGTGAAGCACGAATTTTGGCCTTGATATTTAGAAAATATACTTTAAAAGCGAATCCGTGGCGCTTGAGCGGATTAAAGCGGAGTTATAACGAAGAAGTTATGAATTTTTCAAGTTTGACGACGAAATATATATTTTCGAAATTTGACATACTATTTTTTGTTTGTACGAGTCAAAAGCAGCCTTAAGCTTCACAAATTATTTCGACTTATCAAAATATATTAGTATACTTTGATACGAAGCTAAGGACATATAATACGTGAAAGCGGTTTGAAACAACTAAGATATACACGTTTTCATAGAATTGCCGTAACTATTATTTTTAGAAAAACTATATTATTTTTACGAGATAAGTGTTACGGTAACTAAAACGACCATGTTGACATTTGTTTTTATCAATGATGTGGAACTTTTGTAACGAGATGTCTTCTAATGAAATTAAGATCACCAAGCATATTTTTCAAAGCGACCAACCGTTTGTATAGCGGAGTTGTAATAAATTATTCTGGATGCTTAAACTTTGCGAAACTCATTTTAAACCACATCTTAGACAAAATCACCATCTTTAACCCTTATTATCTTTATGTTCGAGACCTTTATGTCGAAAACTCATGAACTGAAACTTCTAGATTTTGATACAAACTTTCCAAAACCGTCGAGTTCGTTTCCTAACGATCGGCGTACACCATTACGACTAGTTTTTCAAAGCCATTTTGTCACTTTCATGAAATTTCCAACGACATTATTTTACGAAAAGTGATAATTTCACAATAAATCATTAAGAAACTATTATAGGATGACATTTTGCGTAAATACTTGTAAAGTAATTTAAGAATGGTCAAGGCGTCAAAAGAGTATTTTTCGACGATAAGTATTATTTTCAAAACTCACAAATGGTATAAATATCATCCAATTGCGTGCATAACATTACATCATGACTTATTGCATATCATATCATTCATAATAGGTCGGTTTCGGGATTCACGCTACATTTCGGTGTAACCACTTTGTCATCGCATCTATTCATCAAGTGAGTAATCACACCCCTTTTTACCGTTTTACTATATTTTGGGCGAAATGCATGAACCGTTCTTGAGCTAAATTGTTTACTACTTTTATTAACTAGTTTGACTAGAACTTGTGAACTTGAAACAAATCCTTGAACTAAATTATAAAATAATGCCTTACTTGAACTTATTGAACCGTACATGTTATGACCTTGACCTAAAGTCTCCTATGTTCGAACATCACTATAAAGTCTCCTATGTTCGGAGCATCACTATAAAGTCTCCTATGTTGGAGTATATCTTTGGGAAAGTCTCCCGGAGTATATCTTTGGGAAGAGGCACCCAGTATATCTTTGGGAAGAGGCACCCATTATATCTTTGGGAAGAGGCACCCATTATAACTTTGGGTAGTGGCACCCTTTGGGTAGTGGCTTAATTTGGCTTCATCGGTAGCATCCACGAATTATTATATTCGTGGTAATATATTGTGAACTATTATGACCGCTTATACTTGACTACTTCATACGCTATATTTTGTGCAATGGGTTGTGAATACACGGGTTGCAAGTTTTGTATGGTGGAACTTGGGCCGAGTGGATTTACAATGCCTTTGCTTTGTGGACTATTTTTCGTTGACCGAAAGCTTTGAATATTTCTTACGAGTTTTCTTATTTTGCTAAACATGTTTACTCACCAACTATTTTCATAGTTGACCCGTTTTCTCTCATGCATTTCGGTGATCGTTAGTAAGTTTTTCTACGGGTCTTGCATAATGAAGTTTTCACTTGTCACTACAAATCGTTATGTAATAGAACGAAATATTTTGGAATCTAAACTTTGTAATATATTTGCCGATGTCGGCTAAGTGTTTGCGGTATTGTAATGGTGTACTCTTTCTTTTAAATCTTAACGTTGGTATGTTCTATTATCTTGTGCTTATGTTCCTTTCCGTTACACCTCGTGTTTCCGCCTCTGGCGAGGTGTGACAATTGACTTTGATTGACAACATTCTTATGAGGTTTTGTTTAGCTTTGGTTACTTTGATGAAAATTATTCACATCAAGCTTAGTCAATCTATAAAAATACACAATAATGACATGGTTCCATAGTTAATGCAAATGGATATAATTCCAAATGCATAAAATTGCATACTTTTCAAGCATGAGAATTACAGTCAGAACACGAGACACATATGTTTTAGAGTACATAACTTGTCCATAGGAAATAAACTAGATGAAACATTGTCTTGCTAATTAGCATAATGAATTGACCTATGATGAGGCCATCATTATTTTCAGTCTTGACTGCTTTGCTAGTCATTCTTCGTGTAGAGGTGGGTTGAAGCGTAAACCCTTGCACATCACTTGACCGCGATTGAGAATTAGACCGTGATTGATCTGTTGTTGGGATTGGCGGGATTGCTCATGTATGCTTGGATCGGCAATTACTTCATCTTGATGTTCTTTGGGATTGAGAGAGGATTCATCTTGTATCACAGGATCTTCTTTCTTCATCTTGATGTTCTTGGGATTGAGGCAGGATGCATCATGTATGATGGGATCTTGGTTGCTTGATCTTGATTTTCGATTGAACACCACTTCCTTGAACATCACTAACTTGACTTTCAACAACACCTGTACCTTTAGGATGTATCTTTTTTGCTGCTACTACCTTTAGGATGTGTCTTTTTTGCTGCAGCTTTTGTAGGCACTTGTTTGACATTTCCCTTATGGCCAGTTCGACTACTTTCAGCTCCACCATTCCCTAGACATGTTTTCAGGTTGTGTTCAGCAATGCCACAAATATTACACTTAACACTCTTCCAAGCCCTTGACAGCTTACCATTCTTCACAATCTCTTCACTTTCAGGAGCCATCCTAACTCTTTTTCTACCTCTTAAGCTAGGTGGAGTTGTTTCGGTTCGTGGAACAATTGTTGTTGCACATTGATTTTTCCCAATGTTCGTTGCTAGTTATAGGTGGACATGGTGTTTGTAGGTTGCCTCCCAGTGAGAAGATAGTAAGAAGGATGAGCCCATGTTTCTGACTCTACTTGTTGCCCATTTAAAGCTATATTCCAATTGGTAGCAACATCATATTTACATGGTAAACCTGTTATCTCCCATCTTCTGCAAGTACAAGACTTTTCTACAACATTAACTACAAATTGGTCACCCCATGATCCACTAACCTGAAACTTAGTTCCCCCATTCCATAAAACATTATACTTAACAACCTCTTTCTTAATACCCTCTAGCATGTGTTGTGCAGTTGGTGATAGTGGGCCATCACGCTTCTCAATCACCATAAGAACATGCATTATCCTCTTTATACATTATTCCCTGATGTATTCTAAGGCTATAATAATTGGTTTGTTTAAACCCTCAATTATTTTTTCATGAAACACTTGACACATGTTATTAAGTAACATATCATAATGAGCTCTCCCTAAAGATTACAAATAAACATGTATTAATTATAACTGTTTATACTGCATTAACAAATACAAATTAACTCAAAAAAGAAAGATGACTTACATGAAAAATGTGACATTGACCAATGGATCAGTGGTATCTTACTTAACCAATCATGGGCTGGTTGATTAAATTTCTTGAAATCAACCATAGCTTTCTGAAACTATACAACAGTTGAGGCTGTTGCACATATCCACAGATGCTCTTTGTAGGCCCTACCTTTCCATTGAAGTTTCATTTTCTCATGAATGCTTCTAATACAAAATTTGTGTTCTGCATCTGGAAAAACATCTCTTAAAGCTCCACTTATATTTACACGCGTCGTTCGGGGTCAAAGGAACTTCCTTTTCTTCGAGCAAGTTTTATAACACCCTAGGCAGTGAACCTAATCGTTGTAGTGTAGTATTAGGGTAAGCCACGGGTATTGATATCGTTCTCTAGGGGAATAGTGTCGTTAGGCTGAAGTGTATGTCGATTTAAGTCTAAAGGTGAGGGATGATTATTTTTGTATTTTTATATTTTATGAAATGGAAAGGTACGAATCTCGGGGTTTGGATTTGGGGGTTGGTATTGCTACCGATTACTCTACTTATCTAATTATCTAATCTAAGGTGTATGTAGTCTATGTCTAATTATTGTGTGCTCGTATGATAGTTTAAAGATGTGTTTACTTAGGTTTTACTACTCCTTAATTATCTCCTATTGGTGGTTGAATTGTCACGTCCTTATTCTTAATTGCGTTGTGTGTCTAAAGTTGTAGGGTATCGTTTCTCCCTAACTCTTTGAAGTTACCAAAGGGTCTCGCCTACAAAATACCACTAGGGATCATAAACTCTAACTCTAAGGCCCTTTGGATAGTTTTGCTTACAACCGCTCAAGGTGCTATAACCTAAGGTTCACAAAGATTAATCAAGCATTAACACACAACGAATGACCTATCGCATTACTAGATCATTAACAACTAAGATAAGAGACAACCAATCAATATTCAATAATTAAGTTTCATATTCCCTAAGCAAACACACAAATAAATTAGTCGAACATGGAGAACATGCAAGCATACACACAAATAATCAAAGACATAATTGTATTAATGAAGTAAAGTACTTATATTGGTGTAAGATAGGGTTTGGAACCATAAAATCTTGTACAAGACGACCTTGGTTCGGTTTAGGTTTTACTCAAAAGACTACACTTAATCTTAAAAATTCGGATTCTATATATAAGATTACATATCGACGGCGTCACCTTATGTTGTGTGACTTGATCGGTCGCCGTCATTAGGGTTTCGTCTTGGCCACGTTAGTCTTGCGACGGCGTCACCTTGTGTGTGACGCCGTCTCTTCGACTTCGGCTCGACTCTGGATTGAATCTAGGCAAATGCGAGTTGCGACGGTCTACTCTTTTATAACTTGACGTCGTCACTTGAAAATAAGAGTTTTGGCTTCGTCCGTCACAAAATCCTCCGACGGCGTCATGATTAAGCGATGGACGCCGTCACCTTGTGTTTTCGGCGGTGGAGTGTCTTGATTCTTGACTTTGGCTATTTTCTTCAGATATCCGCGCCTTTTCGTCCAAATAAGTGCCATTACGACAATTTGCCTTCAAGAGACCTAAAAGTGAAAAGGAACGATATTAAGTAATAACGGATACAAAGTGATCAAATAAGGGCTTAAACGACCCTCAAAAGGTACATTTTAAAACCTTATCACATGCATAAAATCAAATATGTTTCGTCTGCATTTCAAAAGCAGAGAGACTAAAATTCATGAGCAGTTAAGGAGTACCTTTTGCATGTCAATAATAAAAGTGATGCTTGAGATTGGCTCAAGTGCTATATCATCGGATAAACAATGAAAAACCAAGTCCATGATCCTATGTTTTCGATTCATCAAAAGCATAAGCTAAAGGTATATACCATTGTTGCTATCAATTCCATAAGCATCATCGATTGACCATTCAAAGGACCATGAATTGGAAAAGCATCCATTCCCCAACAACGATCTCCCACACGCTTTAAATCCTTCCTTGATTGCACCTAAACAAACATACACTCTCTTGAATTCTCTCGTTGGAAGAGCCTCATCCTGGTCGTTCACATTCATCAAGATTGTTGTATTAGGGTTTCTCTTACGCAATTCTTGAACATAATCTCTCAACACGGTAAATTGTAGCTTGAATTGACCCCTAATGCTGTAATGCTAAGTTTTGGCCCTTAAAACCTTCGCAGGACACTTCAAGCTCGTATTGGTTGGTAAGTTGATTATGCACATACTTGATGGGAACCGATGGATTGGTTTCAATTTGTCTTTGTAATTTTCTTTGAGATATAGTTAAGGTCAAAAGCTCGGGCGCCTCTTGGTTGCAAACAAGCGTGTTGCTCATTATATGTTACGACCGACCATGTACTTGTCTCACCATTCCGCCGACAAACAATAGCCATGGGCGTAGTATTTGAAGGGTCCTTTGCCGTAGCAATGCATTTATACCCCTTATGCTTAATGGACTTCTAGATGGGCCTATATCCAGTCCAGGACCTTCACTTGGGCCTGAAAGTGGAACACAACCCTTACATCTGACCCTTATTCTTGTTTTGTCATTCTTCACAAAAAACAACTCCCTCATAGTTTCTATTGAATGCTCTCTTACCTTATTTTTGACATCCATTGCAGTAGGAAAGTTCTGACCACAATAGAAGAATGTGGTATAGACTCCATTTGCAAAGTCTGCCTGTCGGTAAGAAACATACTCACTGTAAAAGAAATCATCAACCATCACAGGTAAATCATTTTCCAAATGCATGTCATCACTTATATTACTTGTTGTTCCTGCTTTACCTAAGTTATTACTCTGACCTACTTGGACCAAAGAAAGTTGTGCACCATTCTCCTGACAAGTATTCTCTTCATTTGCTTGAATTGAATCATCAACTGCATAGCCTAAGTCACTAGTCTCATTCACTTGTAACAGAGTAACATCAACAAAAGGATCTTCTTCCATGTTATTGGCATAAACAGATGCGCTTCCTACTTCCCCTAAATGCTTATCATAAGTCAATTGAAACAGATTTACATCAACATCAGGCTCCTCAAACCTGTTATTGACATCAACTAGTGCTCTTTCTACTCTCTCTAAGTGCTTCCCGAGTCACCAAACAGTTAACCTCAAAATTATCGGCTCCTTAATAGCATTGTCCTCATCAATAAGTACTAAAGCACGCTCCTTTGTTATGAACAGGGTTGGCTAGCAAATAGCGTGTCTAGGGTGGAAAATACAGCTCAATAATTGGCAAATTGCTAGATTCACCAATATAATTGAGGTCCATAGGTACTTGTGTAAGTTGCATAAAAGGATCTAGTGCGGACTCATTATCAAGATCATCTAACACCAATCGTCTACAACAAGATTGAATAGCAAAGACTAGCAACTTTTCTCGCTATTTTCATCCATCTCCCAAAAATCTTAATAGATTGTGGGGACATTTCAGACAACTCTAATCTTGTCTTACCTATTTCCACATACACATCTATCAACTTATGGTCTTTGACAAGGTCTTTCAACAAGTCAAGATTAGCAGCTTCACGCAAACTAAACAAACTATCATCCAATGAAGTACCAAGCTTAAGAAAGTAGAAATAATTGGTTTGTCCATTCTCATAACTGATTTGGGTCATGAGAGCATCCATTTCATCAACGGATACCTCATTTATTTCCACATAATCAACCAGTCATTCCTTGCCTCCTTGATATATTCTACCTGGAGAGTATTTGAATGTACCTTGATAATGGAACCTCATGCTAAAGGAACCTGGTTCATCCGCTGTATAAAAATTGTAAAAAAATACTGTTACGATCAAGTTACCTAAAATGGGAATAACTTAAACAATCGTACTAATATATAGGTGTATACGATTATAACAAAAAATGCAAAAACACTAACCATATCTCCTAATTGCGAGTTTTCCTCCTTCTCATGGTCATAAAAGAAATAAAGTAAAAAGTAACTCCCAATGCCATCTTCCACGGGTTATGGGTACCCAATACCGTTTCGGTGTTTGGGGAGGTTAAGATGTAGATGCCTTGCCCCTACCTAAGGTATAGAGGTCGCTTCGAGTTCTACCAAAGGCGAAAGGACCTCCGGCCTTTTGTAGGAGTGAGATCGAACCCGACCTCTCGGTTGAGAGGCAAGGGTTTCCAATGAGCAAGGGTTTTCAACCGGTCATAAAAGAAATGAGGTTCTCTAATTCGCCATAGAGTAAATCCAATGTTGGTGTTTGTTATTTCTTACTTAGATTATTTGATTTGATGATTGACATTGCATTAGGGTTTTTTTGGTAGACTTCCGAAACAAGTTTGGGGATGTGCAGTGAGTACACAGCTTAGTTATATTATACATTATGGCGGGAAATTGGATTAGACATATGCTATAGTATATCAAGGTAATAAGACGATTCTACCCTCAACAGTAAAAGGATAACGGGATTTATGGACTATAACGGAACATTGACCTGTGCATTAATGGTCAAGGGACGAGTTTAGCATATAAACTCCTTGTTTTGGACTCCCGGCGATAAAAAAGCCAACTTTTGTCCAATCGTGATGCTTGTGTACAAG
The DNA here is from genome assembly GCA_022545495.1 of Chrysanthemum lavandulifolium. NCBI lineage: Eukaryota > Viridiplantae > Streptophyta > Magnoliopsida > Asterales > Asteraceae > Chrysanthemum > Chrysanthemum lavandulifolium. The sequence goes on along the minus strand of CM040242.1, from coordinate 174,374,407 downwards.
ATTAGAGACGAACGGTGTATTTTACTCTTTAATTTATTAATAAATATATAACTTATAAGTATTTAACTAATTATTTATTAATATACTATATAATAAATACATTAGTTAATCTGCTTATACATTCATTTTGGTGTTAACATAAGACATTATTTATATCATAAAATAAAGTGTTTAAATGTATTTGGGTGCGACCCTAAGGTTCACATATATTTAGTCATATGATTACATATTCCGACATCAAAAACATATGTGAATGAGTACATTATATTTTGGGTAAATGCAGTAGTCACATAAGGCTTTTACTTAACATAGACATGTCAAATGTCTTGAGCATAACAGCTTGACACGAGCAAGTCTAGAATTAGACACTCATGATTGCTATAAAGAATACACTTATGTGAAGTATATTCTTGGTTCCCAAGATCTTAGTTGTTATACTAAACCTGAATCTCCTTTGATGACTGAGATGATGCTTGATTCTGTTAAGATATCGAGATGATGCTTGATTCTCCTAACTAGTCGAGATGATACTCAACTAGTAGGCTATTTCTTTACCTTGATGAGGAAAATAATTACTTTGATAAGCTTTGGAAGCCTTATCAAAATACAAAAAGTAAATAAATATAAGAACTACTACTTAATAAGAAAATGTGTAAGTTAAATTAAGAAATACATATTTCAACTTAGGAGTTGGATTCAGATACGCATTTTTTGGAACAAAATGCGAGATTTAATTAGAACCAACACTCCTTTAGGAAGTTATAACTATGTGAATCACATCCGGTAATTAAGACCTAAAGGATCACACCGGTGCATCACAAGTGAAAGTATTATTTATTATAGTAGTAATAAATATTGAGGGTCGAGAGAATTAAATAAACTAAATTAATTTAATAAGTTTTAAAGTATAAAACTTGAAATTGTAAACATGTAAAGAGATTGAGGTGTCAAATGAAACATTAAGGATTCCTTGGAGGACAAGGACTTGTTTTATTGTCTACGGAGTATATAAACAAGGCGTTTCAAACAATTCACATAACGAACACACAGCCATATATCCCTCTCTCGTGCGTCGACCGACCAAGAACCTAAGGGTTCGAAACCCCTAAGTCGACTTCGATCAAGGGTTTCCCAAACGTATCTCACAAAATGGGTAAAAAGAAAGGCTCCATGAAAATATCCAACACATCATCTTCATCTTCTTCATCAGGTATATTTAAAGGTCAAGGTAGGGTTTTAGGTTCAACATCATCTTCAGCTTCTTCATCAAGTGAATTTAAAGGTCAAGGTAGGGTTTTAGGTTCATCTTCATCTTCATCAAATACATCTAATTCAGTACCTTTAGTAAAAATAACACAAACCCTGTTCGACCCATATCCCAAAACCCGACCCAAAACCAGTTTCACCTCAAAAAGTGAAAAAATTCAAAAGAGTGAAAAGCCAATGGATGGGTTTGACCCATTTAGTGCATTGATTACTACTGGTAAGAGAAATATAAATGGGTATGATTTGAATGTGTTTGAGTGTCCAGTTTGTAGTCGAGTTTTCGGCTTGGGAGAAGAGGTGTCTGATCATGTTGAGAGATGTTTGAGTGAAAAAGTGTCGAAAACGGATATAAATGGTGATAGTGATAATGTAAGGAGTGAGTTAGAGGGGTGTGTTGGGAGTTATTTTTCTGGGAAACCATCTGATGGGTCAATTAATATTGTGCTTAAGTTGTTAAGGAATGTAGATAAGGAGCCTGAGAATTTTAAGTTTAGGAGGATACGGTTAGGGAATCCGAAGATTAAGGAGGCGATTGCAGATGTGGCAGGTGGTTTGGATTTGTTGGAGTGTGTTGGGTTCGAGCTGAAAGAGGAGAATGGGGAGATGTGGGCGGTGATGGAGGACGCGAGTAGTGAGAAAGTTGAGTTGATTAAGCAAGCGGTTAGTTTGTTGGAACCGACGAAGGTTGAGATTGTGCAGCCTAGTGTAGTGCAGGCTAAAGTGGTTGAACCGGTGGAGGTGAAGAAGGAGCCAGTGGCGGTGAAGGAAGTCGAGAGACAGGTATATTTTATTGAATTCTTATGGTTTTGTACACTTGTTGGTATGTCGTATTTTCATTTTGCAAGTGTTTGTGTGGGGTTTCTTGAACTATGATTTGAGGCTAGTTAGGCTAATTAGACAGGTTTATAGAAAATAAAATTGTATGGAATTTGTGATGATCGGGTATCAATATCTTGTTGCATTACCATGTGGTGAAAGGATACACATTTGAATATGGAAGTGATTATGGTAATGTGCTAGTAATGCGAATTTTGATTGACAGAAGTTATATACACGGCTAAGGGTATTAATTAGTTTTTGTTAATAACGCATCCATATCTAGACTTTGTTGCTTTATACCAGCTATCATTTATCATTATGTCTTAATCGTTTATGTCTATATACTATGTTATGCTTTTAGTCTTATATGCATTTACCCTTATTTTTTCCTTATATGTTTGCACTTTCCTATGCTCGTATGCTTTTATGTCTATACATGCTTTTATGCTTTTAATCTTATATGCCTTAACCCTTGATGAATTTTATCAGCCCCCCAGCACCCCACCACACACACACACACCTTTACACTCAGGTACCCTGCTCCAGCCGGATTTCTCTTTTTTGTTGATGATATGTCATTTATATTTTGTGGCCCTAGTTATATGGTGATAGTAGATGAAGATATGATGACAGGTCTTTCTTACTTCATATGAATCCTTCAAAATAAAATTCTGATTAAATTAGATAAAGAAATAGAGCTTTGATTCTCTCTGAGCAGTCTGAATTTACTCTTGAAATGATAATATAAAGTGGTGGTTGAACGATAGCTTGTTACACACTTGCAGTTTGGGCTCATCCTTTGAGCTGGTTACACAAACCACATTTGACATGTGCTCATGCTAAGGAAATGTCTTCCAATACAACCCAATTCTTAATATTATGGCCAGTCGGTATGAACTATGACACACTTTAAGGAAACTATAAGTTGCTTTAGGTTTAATGTACTATATTTATCATGTTAATGTTACTCTCTACCATAAAGATGCTACTTTGTGATCAGAACCTGTTTTTCTCCCTTTAATGTATTATAAGTCATAACCGGTGTTTGCGCTTAATAAAATGCTCTTTACCCTGAGATGTGAACTGTATGCAACATGTTTACTTGTCAAGCACAAGACTGATAATTAAATAATTAAATAAATAAAGAAACATGTTTATACACTTCTCATTTAGTGTTGCATTTATACTTGTAAGGATTGTGTAGTCTATTGCAATGGATACTAGAATATTTCCTTATTAAGAACCCAAAATCGGGCGATGGTTGAATTTTTGTTGGATAATTTAGTGGAATATCAAAAGTAAGCACAATAATTCAATTGCGAACAACTGGTTTCGACTTTTGAGAAGTCGGATTTATTTGTAGAATCGTTGAAAAGGCCATCTCGATGAATGAATTCAAGATTGTTAGGTCTATGTGTAGCAACCAAATTCTACACTCACTATTGACCGTAGTCAAACCAATCCCGAGATAGCAACCATAATTCTCCTGCTCCTTCAATCCCATGGAAATTGTGATGTTTAGACTTACTAGGCATGTAGTCTTGACCGAATCTCAGATCGCTCGTTTAATATCTAAATCACCCTTCTATTATTATATTAAAGCATCGTATTTATCCGAATCAATATTATTAATCTTTGTATAAATCATACATCTTCGATAATGATTAAAGTATTCTCTCCTGTGTCGGAAAGCTGCGGTGCAAAGATTGAACTTCCGATTCTTTCTACAAGCTCTCCATTGATGAAGTTAAAGAGAAGTTGAAATGAGGAGAAAAAGCTTGCGAGTCTCAACTTTAATCCCAAAATCATTCAAGGAAAAACAAGCCAAGGTCGCAAGAAAAAGACACGAAAAAAGCTGTCATCGAATAAAATTTCAGATGGGTTTGTGCTCCAAGGTTTTTAATCCCTGAGCCAACTACCGCCCTTTATGAGGTTAGTTTCTTATAAAAATATCGACTTTATATACTTTTATGATAAGGCTTGTTTGGCATTGCATTTTGAACAAACAATGTGATATAGAATAAGTAGAATCGATAATCAACAAGAATAATAACGAGTTGTAGGAGGCAAAGTGTTTAGATTTGTTTTGCTATTAATGTTGTTATTAGGAAAACCATAATTATTTGAAGAATTTCATGTAAAATGGCCATAAAATAATCGAATAGCTAGGATCATTTGTTACAGTTACTCCTAAACCTAATATCTGATCCCCATAATTATTTTCAAAAGCAATGCCAGACACTCCCTGATTCCAATCTGTTAGAAACTCGAAGGCCTTTTAGGCTTATATTTGATGAAGATGTTGTAAGTGAAATTTAGGAAGAGAGGAATATTATTGATTGCTTAAGCTTTGCTTGATTTGCTTCTTTTACAAATGCATCACCACAACACCTATTTATACTACTCCATGGAATGTTCTAGAGATGAGATATTTCCATGGATATTCTACTACGATCTAGATACTTCCTACATCATCTCGATTATTCCTAATACATCATCATCCTTATCCTAGTTCTAGATATTTCTATAACATTTAGCAACAATATTCTAGACATATCTATGGATATTTTCTAGGATTATTCTTTGTCGCTCTAGAAGCTTCCATACCATTCTACGACTTTCTAGAAGCTTCCACTATATGGGCTCGAACTAAATCAAGTTTACGATCCAACACCCCTTTAAACTTGATTTACCGACTCCAAGCATCATTCGTTGTCTTGAAAAATCTTTCGTTGATCGGCTTGGTGAGGATATCGCAACTTGGTTCCTGACCGTATGTATCACTGGACATCTTTCCTTGCAATGCACTCGAATAAAGTGATAACGAGTGTTGATATGCTTACTCGATCATGGTATAATCGGATTTTTAGCTAAGTCAATGGCCGACTTGTTATCCACATAGATCTCGATCGCATCTTCTTGTTCCATGTGTAGCTCTTTAGCATACTTCTAAGCCAAATTGCGTGACATACACACGATGTTGCATGTTTACGTTATCTCGCTTCACAACCGGACAAAGTAACAATAGGTTGCTTCTTTGAAGACCATGTAAAGCATTGTTACCCGTGAAGAATACTGAATCTGTTGTACTTCTTCCATCGTCTTTGTTTCCGGCCAACATCGTCGCTATATCCAACCGGCTTGAAGTCTTCACTTGTTGAATAAAACATGCCGTAGTCTACTGTACCTTTGATATAATCGGAGAATCCTCTTTGCAATCTCCAAATGCTTTGTCGTAGGCTCTTCCATGAAACGACTAATTAAACCAACCGCAAAGAGTATGTCGGTCTTGTACATGTCAAATAAGCGCAGACTTCAACGAGACTCTTGAATTGAGTTGAGTCTACCGCTCTCCTCCGTCATGCTTAGAAGGCTTTGCCTTATGTTCTATGGGGTGCCAACTGGATTGCACTTATCCATGCCAAACTTCTTTAATATCTCCTTGGCATATCCTCTCGACTTATGAAAATTCCATCATCCGTGCGCTTTCACCTCAATGCCAAGATAATAAGACATAAGTCCTATGTCCGCTATCTCGAACTCTTTTCGTCATTGAATTCTTGAGCTCATCAATCATACTCGAGTTTCTCAGAAGATCAAATCATCCACGTGCTGCATTTGAGCAAGATACTTGATTTGCAAATTTCACGTAAAGTGCATATTCACTTAGGCATTTAGTAAAACCATGTTCTTGGAAATACTTGTCAATTCTAGTATTCCAAGCACGTGGCCCGCTTAGACCATATAAGGCCTTCTTCAACCTTAGCACTTTACCTTCGCCTTTGGCAACATATCCCTCTGGTTGCTCCACATAAACTTCTTCTTCGAGAAGTCCATTTAGAAATGCGACTTACATCCATTTGGTGGATTTTCCACCTATATTGAGCAAACAATAGCAATAATCATTCTAATAGTTTCTAAGCGAGCAACAGAGCAAATACCTCTTCGTAGTCGATACCATACTTCGCTTGTAACCTTTTGCCACAAGTCTTGCCTTGTACTTTTCCACTTCGCCTTTGGCGTTTTCTTGGTCTTGTATACCCACTGACCCAATAGCCTTTTGGCCTTTCGGAAGGGTCGTCAACTCCCACGTATCATTCTTCACTATTGACTTTATCTCCTCGTCCATGGCTTGTCTCCATTTCTTGCTTTTCATAGCCTCCTCAAAAACTAAAGGTTCACAATCAACGATAAACAAGTAAGGGTATTTCGCCGCCACCTCGTGAGAGCCCTCAAACTTCTTGTCTTTGGTTCTCCTTCACTTGAACTTGAAGGTGATTCTTGGGTGGAGTTGGACTTTGAGGTTGTTGGACTCTTCACTTGATTCACCCGCCTCTTCTTCATCACGGTCATAGGAAGAAAGTCATACCTTTCATTTTCCTTGATGCTCCAATCCCATGTCTCTTCTTCATCGAACTCCACGCCTCTACTCACTACCACCTTCCTTGTGATTGGATTATGAGCTTATAACCTTCGAATGCTTGTCGCACCCAACAAACACATGCTTCACTTCTATCATCAAGCTTCAATCGCCTTTGGTGGAACGTGGACATATGCTATGCTTCCGAATACCCTTAGGTGAGAGGCGGTAGGCTTCATCCCATTCCATGCTTCTTGTGGAGTCTTGTTATCTAAACTCTTCGGCGGACACGGCTCAATAGATATACCGCACAATCAACCGCCTCGGCCCAAAACTCCTTTGGCATCTTCTTACTTTTCAACATGCTTGGACCATATTGAGAATGGTTCTATTCTTCTCTCAACCACTCCATTTTGTTGTGGGAGTAAGGAGCGTTAGAAATCTCCGGATCCCACTATCCTCACAAAATTTGTTAAATTCTTTTGATAAAATTCTCCACCTCTATCGGATCTCATTGATTTAATTTTTAAACCTTTCTTTTTCAACCATAGTTTTAAATGTTTTAAAAGTTTCAAAAGCTTGGGATTTTCTTTTAGAAAATATACCCAAGTTTTTCTTGAAAAATCATCAATAAAGAGCATAAAGTAGAGATTCTTACTATAAGAGGGTGGAGTAATGGGACCACACAAATCCATGTGAATTAGATGTAAAGGCTCCTTAGCTCTGATGTCGCTTCTTTCGAACGAACTCCTAGCATGCTTCCCAAGAAGGCATCCTTCACACGCTTGATTGGGATGATCAATTTGATCTAACCCTTTCACCATTCCCTGAGGATAATAACTTTAAGTCACCAAAGTTTAAGTGCCCGTATCTCATGTGCCAAGCCACGAATGATCCTTCAAACAACTCTTTAAGCACTTGGCTTCATCATGTTGAATGTTTGAAGGAACATTCGGTTTTTGGTCATAGGCACTTTGCTATGAGCTTTCCTTCGGATTTCTTATTGTAGCACTACGATCCTTGAAATGAATATCGTAATTTTCTCTAAAAGTTGTCCCACGCTTAAAATATTACTTTTAAGATTGGGCACATTGTATACGTCCAAATATATTGGTGACTTCCATCTTTAGCTCGGATAAGTATCTTACCTTTTCCTTTCACCGGTGTTTTGATTCGTCTCCAAAGGCGACGTTACCTTTACTTTCTTCCATCTCCACGAACAAGTCTTCTTCACCCGTCATATGGTTACTTGCGCTGAATCTATATGCCATGGCTCTATCCTCTCTTCTTGTTCGTCATGTCTTGCCATTAGCAAGGTAAGCTCATCTCCGTCTTCTACCTCCACAATATTAGCTTTTCTTCCACTTGTCTTGAGCTAGTACACTCATTGGCATAATGACCATATTTCTGACGGTTGTAGCATTGTATTTGAGGCTTACCTCCTCTTTGAGATTGAAAGCCTCCCACGACCTCTCGATATACGCACCATTGGTTTTCATCTTCTCTTCCTCTTCCTCGTACTCGGCCTTGAAACCACCACGACCTCGAAAAGTACTGCCCCTCGCCCTTGCTCCTTTCCATGTAGAAAGTTCTTTTCTCTTTCTTTGAAAGAGACCTTTGAGTATAAAGCTTGCTCCAAGGGTTCTTTCCCTTCTTTCTTCAACTTTCTTCATGGGCTTGTAAAGATCCCATGAGTTGATCAATGGTCATTGAGTCTATGTCTTTCGACTTCTATGGCCACGACAATGTAATCAAAGCTTGGGGCAAAAGCGAAGAATCTTTTCTATCACCCTTGTGTCACTCAAGCTTTCACCATTTCTCTTCATTTCATTTGAAATGGTCAAGACACGAGTGAAATAATCCGAAATGGTTTTGATTCCTCCATTTGGAGTTTTTCGAACTCTCCTCAAGAGTTTGAAGACGTAACTTTTCACTTTGTCGATTCCTTTGAAAGCATTTGAAGGATCTCCACGCTTCCTTGGAAGTAGTTGCATTGCAACTTTTTCAAACATCGCATCATCAAGACATTGATAGATGAGTGTAAGAGCACTTTGATCATTCTTTCTTGCCTTTTGCAACTCCACCCTTTGGGCGGCATTCAAGGAACTTTCATCATCAACTTTCTCAACACCTTCTCTACAATCTCCCATACATCATGTGAACCGAGTAACGCCTTCATTCGAATGCACCAACTACCATAGTTGTCTTTGGTAAGACGAGGGTATTGGAACAAGTTCATCATGCTTGACATCGTGATCTTCTAGCTCTTGATACCAATTTGTTAGAAACTCGAAGGCCTTTTAGGCTTATATTTGATGAAGATGTTGTAAGTGAAATTTAGGAAGAGAGGAATATTATTGATTGCTTAAGCTTTGCTTGATTTGCTTCTTTTACAAATGCATCACCACAACACCTATTTATACTACTCCATGGAATGTTCTAGAGATGAGATATTTCCATGGATATTCTACTACGATCTAGATACTTCCTACATCATCTTGATTATTCCTAATACATCATCATCCTTATCCTAGTTCTAGATATTTCTATAACATTTAGCAACAATATTCTAGACATATCTATGGATATTTTCTAGGATTATTCTTTGTCGTTCTAGAAGCTTCCATACCATTCTACGACTTTCTAGAAGCTTCCACTATATGGGCTCGAACTAAATCAAGTTTACGATCCAACACAATCTGGGACCCGTTGACACTAACAAAGTGAAAATCAGGCCCACAATATGAAAATTGAAGTATTATGATAACATTTTCTAAATTTACTTTTGTTCATTTTGAATATAGTTTGTGACGTCATCGTTGAAAGACCCGACTTGGAATTGAGTTATTGCATCCCTGTTCTTATCAAACGTCGTGTAATCCCAAGCTTTGGAGAGAAATCTTTAACACTTGAAGAAGAGGATTTAGTCCCATCCGCTCTAGTAAAGTTTAGACCTAGAAAGCAGATTCATTCGTTTTATGTGTCTATGCAACGAGCTTCTAGAAATCAAAGAACCTTTTGCTTCCGAAGTTTCGACTGCAATTGCACTCAAGAGAAATCTATAACACTTGAAGAAGAGGATTTACTTGTTGTCTTGAATACCATTGAAATACAAATATTGTTTGTAATTTGTACTTGTTGACATTCCATCATCGTTGGTTGGTATATTGCATATTTTTGTTCTTTTGAGTTCTTGATCTTTGTCATTTAAGAGTCAATTTTAAATACTTACAAAGCACAAGCTTAATTTGTAATATTGAAGAAAATAACAACTACCCAACACCCAAAAACGAAAAAACTACCTAATCTCAATCCTAGGGTGCGGGCCTTCCACTTTAATCGTCTTAGTATCGGAAGAAAAACATCATTAACTGTTGTTTTTTATATATGCATATTAGTTTTTATAGAAGTTTGTTGGGGTTAATCTATTTCATTGATACAAAAGTTGTTGGGCGTTTTGTTGGGGCTCGGTTCTCGATCAATTAATGATTGTTGCTTGAGACACTGCGACTAAGAGATAAAACACCGTTAGGCTTACCGTGGGATTGTCTCCACGATTATCCTCCGGTGAGAGTAAGTAATCGATTTAGGGTTAAATGTGAGTTAGGGTTTTGAGATCGTACCTTTAACGAGGATGTGATTCCTTTATATACGCACGGAATCCTTGTTGGTTCCAGTGTTCCTCAACCTTCGCGTATCCCGCCTAAGTCGGTTTGGGAATGATTATCTCCTTGATTAAGAGATATCCGATATCTATTCCGTAAATAGATTCAGTATTTGGGCCTTCATTAGGCCTAAACGCTTATCGGCGTAGCCCACTCGTGTTGGGCTTATCAAGATTGGTTACGGGCGGGTTCGTGACCGGGATATGAACTATCGTCATCATGTCCCCCGTCTAGTATGCGTTGTGAATAACTACGGATGCTAGACTAATAACCGCATGATCAATGAAACAACGTCGAGCGTAGCAAGAAGCCATAAAAATATATCCTCCGTACATTGTATCTAGACATGGGATTAAAAATTGGTGCCTCAGAATCGGGAAAAGTTATCGCAGCTTGATGTCCCATCGCGATCTCACCACATAGTTATGGTTGGTGGGGTCCACGTGTCACTCATCGCGTGGAAGAGGGAGGTTATATAACCCTTCACTTTATTTCCACCGTTTTCCTCACAGTAAAAAGAAAACTCAATTCGCCATTTTCAAGAATCCGTACCTTTGCAACCCAGAAAAACCGCTTATTGCTAAGGTAGTCGCGCGTGCGCTCTATAAAACAATACCATGGTCAAACAGTTGTCTGATTTCACCTCCGACCTCACCGAGAGTGATCTTCAGAATTCACCTCGGACTACTTTATAACACTTGACGTGCATCCGGTTGTTCCGGTGTCTGGGCATCCATTGCAATTTCCGAAGGAAAATAATATACACGCGTTTCTTGATTCGCGAATCAACGTGTGCCCATATCCCGATTTATGTGCGATGTGTTAAATTATTACGAGCTGCACTTATCCCAGTTGCACTGTATTGGTGCGGCTAAAATCACCAATTTTGAGGTGAACTGTCGTTTACTGGCGGTTAACCTAACCATCCACCTATTCCGCGCCTTTTATCACACGACATGGGCACATGGGTGGGTATCCTTTGCTAAGCCGCTACCGGAAGGCTTGATGCTATCTTGAAAAGCTAGACGCGCTTAGGAATTGAGGAGTCCTTTTACGGGTAGATGATACATGCTTTCCGTGGCATTACAATTTTATATACAAAGTGCGTTGCGAGAGATGAGTGCCTTGCACGGATCATATGTCGGCGAGGATGCGGGCGATAGCGCTAACCGCATCCCCATTAGTTCCTATCACGAGAATTTTGGTGCATATGGGCATCACCAGTAATTATTTTGGCATGCGGATGAGATGCCAATCTTCTTGGCGCCCATGGCCAAAGTGGGTACTCGTTCTCCTGCACCCCTTTGTAATTAATGTGCGGTTGCCTTTTTCCGCACATTATATAACGTGTGTTGTTTGTTGTTCCTGTTGCCCGTAGATGGATCTTTTCACCGTGGTGCATCTAGCGAAGCCATTGGATGTGAAAACAGGACACGCCAATGAAGGATGGAGAAGAGCCGATCTTGGAGCGCTACACTCAGGCGTACCTCGGAGATGAATGTGAGAGACAGGACGACTCATCGGTTGCGGTGGAAGCGACGCCATACGCAAAGTGTGCAAGTCCTGGGTACCCTCCTCAGGTGGCGCGCCCACCACCCGTAGTGGGGCCGGTGGAAGAAGAAGAAGAAGAACCGAGTCTGGGTTAAAGCGCAAAAGAGTGCTCACAGAGGATGGCGCAAGCTCCTCAAGGAAAAAACGTCCGGTAATCCTTACAGTAGAATCATCCGCCAGTGACGCTGCGTCATCGCACCCATCCGCTGATATATCTGGCCCACAGTAAGTAATGTCATCAATATATATTGTTTGCTCGCCAACTGTTTTTTTTTTTTTTTTTTTTTTTTTTTGTGATAAACCGACAATTCTCTATCCGAGTATGCGGTTTGAGCGGTGCGGAGTCGCCTCCTAAAAGTCCCGGTCTTACGAGCCACACAACCAAAAAGCGAGGATGTGTGCTGGGATGCTCCAAGGAACAATTGAGTGCAGTGTCTGCACCAAGCTTCAATAGTTGAGAAGCTAAAGGTTCAGATTACGGTGAAAGCGCCCAAGGTGCTCAAAAGATGAGAAGATTGCTTTCTTTGAAGCGCGTTGGCTAGTGCCCGGCCGAGGTAGAGTTTGGCGTGTATGCGCAGAGCGGTCGAGGAGAAAATGGCGATGGGCCAAATAAGCCAGGCGCATGAGTCATCGGGATACAAGGCTTCGTGTACAGGCACTAAAATATCCGGAGAAGGTAAGGATGCATTGACCAGCTAGTTGGAAGATTTTGGTGCCATCGCGGCGATGCTCGAGGCACAAGAGATGAAGTGCGTAAGCTTACTTTGGAGTATGATGAGGAATTATATCCTCATCTAATGTCTACCATCTCGGCGAGCCGGTGGCTTATCGACCATGGTTCACGTCTTCTTCTTGTTGAGTACTCTTGAGTCCAAGGAGGTAGTGGACAAATTTGGTGGTGTAGTCAATGTGCTTTGGCGAGAGGAAAATCATAGGCTATAGGGTGCGCAGAGGCTAACTTCTTTGAAGGTACCTGCTGAAAAAGTTCCTAGGTATGATGCGCAGTCCTATGATAACCTGGTTGCTGCTATGAATAAGATGAAGACTTTAGAGCTTCCCATGATTGCTGAAATGGAGCGCGACCAGGATTATCCTATAACCGTTATTATGGAAGGATTGACCTTAGCGCGCCATCGTACTGATGATGCAGAAGCACAACCGGACTATTTTTTGAAGCCCGATGTCTCTCAGCTGCAGGTGCCTATTTTTGCTCACCCTAGGGACATTCTGAATCCCTTTGCTTTAGAGAAAGAAATGTCCTTGAAGGAAGTATTGGAAGCGCATGCTACCAGACTTGCTAAAAGGGAAGGTATTGAGGGTAAAGCAATTTTGTGCGAGGTTGGTGCATTCGTCTTCCAAGATCGATGGCGCATCAAATGAGTGTTGCCACCGTGTCTCGCCAAGACTCGGACTTGTTGAAGAGGCTTAGCGAGAGTGTAGATGCTACAAGTCACAGCGGGGAGTTCATCAGGAGCGATCTAATAGTATATAGGATCTTATGTTTATGAACATCCTTTGTAATAACATAGTCCTTAGTAAAATCTCCTTTTGCTAAATGTGTGTTAATAATTATTGCGACTTGGCGTGCGTGCATTTATCATCTATCTTTGCATAAAGATATATTTGTGCGAGTATCCAAGTTGTACACGAGCTAAATAATGTGAGAAATTCATAGTCATGTATGAAGATCATAGTATACTTAAACATAGTTTCTAAGTAATAGTGTCATAATCGTGTATGATGTGATATGCAACAGATCTTGTAAATATCATCTTAAAGAACCAAGCGTGTTGATTCCTTATGTTGTTAAACGCAGCACCATATGCATAGTTGCGCATCCGTCGTGGAGGCGATAAACTTATTCCAACGTCTTGAGAACAAGGTGTTTAACAAGGATATGTGATCCAATGTTGATGGGTTTGCAACCTCTTACTCAACAAGTTGTTTAGTAGGTTAACTTATCCTTTTACCATCGTGGGTTTATGTAGTGCATGCACGCCATGTAGGCCGAAATAAAAATTGTTAAGACATACAAAGATATGAAAATAACAAATGAAAATATGTCGCTGAGTTAGCTAGAAACCGCGGCGCTTTATTGATACTTGCAAGTTTTATGAGAAATAAATGAGACATTATACTAAGGAAACAAAAGTAAATACATAGATAGTTATTGGGCACTTCAAGAAGTGCCGGGCGCGCTTATCGCCGGGGCAGTAGCCATTCCTATAGGTAGCACCTCTTAAGGTTGCAGATGTTCCATGTGCGTGGCGGTTCACGACCATCCAAGCCTCGTAGCTTTGTACGCTTTGTTCCCAAGGCTTGATAACCTCATGGGTCCTTCCCACTTGGTCCAAGCTTACTGTGTCTTCTGCGTGGCTCGCATCATTGGCGCTGAGAACGAAGTCACACAGTCTCAGATGAAACACGGCGACTTTAGCGTCATAGTATCCTTTCATTCTTGACTTTGATTTCTCCTCCCGGATTGCTGCGCGTTGCGCGCGTTCGTCAGCGTGTCTAAGTCGACACGTCTCTCGTCATCATTGGTTGCCACATTGATTTCGTAGTGCGGATAGTTGGCATTCGATTTACCGGTATGACGACACGTCCGTAGACTAGAGAGAAGGGAGTGTCTCCCGTGCTCGTTTTGATTGAGGTGCGGTGCGCCCACAAAACATGCGAAAGTTCTTCCACCCATCTTCCTTTATGCTTGTCCAAACGTGCCTTAATTCCTTCACCCAGGCTTCGATTCGCACGTTCAACTAAGCCGTTGGTTTGTGGGTATTTTACCGACGCAAAGTGTTGTGTGATGTTTAGCTTCTCGCACCAGTCCTTGAAGGGGTTGTCGCAGAATTGTTTCCCGTTGTCCGAGATGATCTCACCAGGTAGACCAAAGCGGCATACAATGTTTTCCCAAACGAAGCGCTTCACCTGGTTGCCAGAGATTGGACTTCCTTCATTGTGCGCGGTGAAGGAAGTTCAATGACAGTCTTAGTCTTTTCTGGACACGGTTTTATACCATCGTGTTCTATCGTATCCACGAACATGCCTTCATCGCTACCAAGGTACATTTTTGGATTCAACTTCATGTTGATCTCGTAGAGTTTTGAACGCTTCAATATCGCTGCACTAACTCATCTTCAAGATGGCTCTTTATGACCGTGTCATCAACATAGACCTCTAGGTGCGGCCAATTGTCGAAAGCATTATCTACTAACCGCGATAGGTGGCGCTGCATTCTTCAAGACAAAGGGCATTTTTGTGTAACAAGAGACGCCTTGGCTTGTGTGAAAGGCCGTTTTCCTCGTCCTCCTTAGCCATCCGGATTTGATGGTATCCTTTGTATGCGCCGAGGAAACACTTTAATGGATATCTCGCACAAAGACTCTATTTTCCGCCTATCTCGGGTAATGGGTAGCGATCTTGTGGACATGCTTTGTTAAGATCGGTGAAGTTCACGACATCCGCCACCTACCATCGCTCTTCTTTACCATGATCGGGTTGGAGAGCCACCATGATAGTATACTTCCCGCATGATTCCCGCTCTACTAGCTTGTGTACCTCGCCAGATTACTGCGCAAGGCTCCGAGCCCTGGCCGCGCTTCTTGGCAATGGGTGAGTATCCTTGCTCGGATTCTCGCTTATGCTCTGTGATTGAACGTGGTACTCGGTCATGTGTTTTGGCCCCATGCAAAATGTCCAAGTTCTTTTGCAAGAGCGCATATACACACCGCTTTGCCGCTATCCGACGGTGACCTCGATAGATATTTCTGTTCCGGTATTGGGGTGGTGCCGCACCAGTTTGGAACTTTGGTTGCGCGTTGTTCGGGATCGGTGCCAGATCGCATGTAATCGTGTTACATTCTCTTTGCGATGTACAGTGGCATTGTAAAGGGTAACAATACCACCTTCCACTGGAATTTAAGCATCCGTATACCAGAGACGCTGACCGCAGATAGTCGCTATCCCACGGTCTTCCAATAATGCCATTGTATGGCGAAGGGGATTTGATCACCATAAATTCCATCCAGGCCGTCGCGGAGTGTTCTTCATTGCCAATGCTGACTGGTAATCGTATTTGCCCCATAGGCCATATCTTTTCACCAGAAACCGATCGGCGCCGTTCGGCCGGGGTTAATCGATGCGTATTTCAGCCGCGATCGCGAAGAAGTGCTCATACATGATGTCCCCGATGCTCTACCATCAACGTACATGCGGTGGATATCGCGACCCCCGCACTAATCTCAATGGTGAGTGGCTCTATCGCTGCGCTGTCCATGATTAAGGTGGGAAGGAGATTTTACTTCCGGAAAACTCTGGCCGACCTTACGTCTAGTGACCAGCGCCATGATTGTATCATGTGATGGTGTCGACCTTGTCTTTGGGTGTCTCCTTCTTATTTCCACTCTTCCGCCTATCCTTTCCTCTTGATATTTTTGACCAAATGGTCCAATCGCCCTCTTTAACCATTTTGTCAATGAGTCAGCAGATTGGACACATTCATTAGTAGTGCGGCCCTTCCGTATGTGGTAGTCACAGATCCATTTCCTGCAAGGCCGATCCTCCTGAGTGCGCATTTATGGTGATCTTGGAAAATTCGCACCTTCGTTGCAAGTATTTCCTTAGAGTCTTGGTCGGGGCGATGTATCATTATCTCTTCCGCTCCTCGACCGCGATAGCTCCTATTGCGATTGCTACCCTGCCTGGTGGATTGTCTCCCGTGTTGTTCCCGCGACCGTAGTTCGAGTAGTTTCTTTTGCTATCCGCCGCGGCTTCTCCTGGACAAAGGACCGAGGCGTTTCATGAGTTCATCAAAGGTTTCGGAATCTTGTCGCTCAACCTCTTGACGAGTTCGGGTTATTTATCCGCTCATGAAACCAAAGATCTTTAGCACTTCGGGCATGCTTTAACTTGCATGCATTCATCTTGAAGCGTTCCATGAATGCGCATGTAGATTCTCCTCGCGCTTTACCTGGCGAGTTCAACGAGATTTTAGCGACTTCTTCCGCCGAGTAAAGTTTAGGCGTAAACGCCTTTCTTAATTCCTCAAAGCCATTGATGCTTCTTGGAAGCTTCTTGAACCGCCACAGCGTTTCTACTAGCTGAGTTGAACATGTGGCACCATACGGTGTGGCGATGGCCAATCAGAAGTGGTGATTCAAAATTTTGAGGTGATCATCGTGATCACCGTCCCGCCATAGGTTTTATGTTAAGTGCATGCGCCTCCTTTGTTCTCTCGAGAAGTCACCGATCGTCCGAGCGAACGATCCACCTTTTGACGCGCCACGGAGAGATATATCTTCATCCTCCCGGTCATTATATCTATTTCGACTTCGGTGTCGGTTTCTCTATCCTCGTTGTCCGAGGAATTTCCGAGAACGAATTTTCCCTACTTGACGCTATACCGACCGCCCTCGAGTTTGTACTCGAAGGGCTTTCGCTGGGGAATATCGCCACCAAGTCATCTCGTATTCTACGGCTACCAAGTCCGGTGTGGACACCTGCACTGCTCATCCTCCTCACTTCCTTCCGGATGTCGTGAGTCGATCGCCTCATCATCCTCAACCTTCTTCCCAATTCGTCTAACATGGGCCGGCCGTGTTAGTTACGCCCGATTCCAGATTTGTGAAATTACTCAAATTTTAAAACTTTGACACTTAACGCTTGACTATCACTTTAACTCTTCAAAAAATAGCAAAACTATAACTATTTACCCTTGACAACCCTTTTATAACTTATACTTGTTTACTCTTCTAAAATAATGACCCAAGATTACAATAAAGCCTCATTTATTTGTCATATAAATATTTGGCCGTCACCTTAAATCTGCGGCCACCCTTAAAGCACATTTCGGATTTAACACGCGACGGTCAGAGGACTAATAACCCGACGGCATCGTCGTTTAAACGCGACGCCGTCGCTCTTTGAAATGCGACGCCGTCAGAGATTCAACATAGCCCGACGGCTCGGTAGGTTTTAACCGACGTCGAGTTCTAAACGACGCCATCAGAGCCCAAATCGCACATTTGACAAAGAAACCGCACAACCAAACTTGACTCCTTTCAACCAAATTAACACTTAAACATTTCTAAAATAACAAAAGACCTTACAAACTATGACTAAACCCGGTCATGAGGTATTTTAATACTTAATTGACCCATCCAACCTAAAATGGGTAGAAATACAATTAACTACAAACACTCCAAATATTATGACACATACTTGTTAATTGAAGATACTTTTATAAAACTATAAAAGACTCTCGGGCATAAACTCATCACATGAGCTCAGATTCACCTAGCTCCTATTATCACATATTATCAACTTCATTAATCAATTCACAATCCAACACCCATTCCAAGCCATATCACCTCCGATAATCATGAACCTACAAAAGCATGGCAACTATAACAAGTAAGCGATAACGCTTAGTAAGTAATTGGCTAATACATGATTAATATATATGTACATTCTTAAAACATCACAACCACATAATCCTAACACACAATTTATCAATTAGCACATAAAACATATAACACATACCTTAGCTATTCAATAATTCCAAGATATATCTATAACCACTTAACACAACATTAATTGCATACTATAACATTTTCATATTAACCATATAGTAACTAAGTTACTTACCTTAGCTAGCAACTAAGCTATTATGAGTTTATCATCATCTTCCATCATCTCCATCATCAACACCATCCAAAGCTAACATCCTTAACACATAATCAAAATATACTTAAAACATAAACAATAAACTATAGTAGTGGTTTACACAACTATTTGGCTTTCATAACCTCCTCTAATCATCACATAATCATATATTGATTATATGATGATTTACCCACAATTTATCCAACTTTACCCATAATAAGATTCCTCTAAGATTACTATAATTTCTCATTTTAACCAAACCTTATTATCATAACATGATCATTTCAAATTTACCCAATTACTTCAATTAAATAAAAAGGGGTTTCACCAAATTACACTATAATATCTTAATTAGTGTTTAAAACCACAATTACCCAAAACCCCCAACTTGGATACATGAACCCTAACTCTTTAATTCACAATTAATTACAATTAAAGATACTTACTTGCACAAGAGTGATAGAAACTAGTTCATTAGTTGATTGGAAACACTAATCCCATCCTAATTGATCATCATTCTTGCCATCATTTTTCCCTCTCTTTTTCTAGACCGACTTTCCCTAATCTCCTGGAACTTTGAGAAGCTAGCTTAATATACTTGTAGCTTTCTTCATTATAAAGTTATATTACTATTTGGCACTTTTGGTCCTTCAAGTTCCTTTCCTTCTATTTTGGCCACAAGATACTTATTTCAAGTTTACAATGTCGCAACTTAAGTCCCCCTCATTTATATAACTATAACATAACATTTAAAAATTATTAGATTGACTATCGGGTCAACTAGTCAATCCCGTCAAGTCTTTGGACCATATTCATCTAAGGTAGGGCGTATTTGTATTTCGGGATACGGGTGTAACACGGCGGTTGTAGGCTTCGACTCGATCTCTTTCTAGCTTCCTCTTGCATAAGAGCGGTCAAGGTTTCGTAATTTTGGGATACGAAATCTTTTGGTGTTAATTCCGGTGCGACCCCTTCTAGAGCGAGGGTATTTGCTTCACCACGTGTCTTTGTTTCCATCCGGTGCATCTGGTGCTTTGTTGGGTCATCTCAGCAACCGATCGGAGGAGTGGTAAAACGATGTGCGGTGGATCCACTTGCACTAGTGGTGGTCAGAGTGGCCTCGGGTTGTCCCCGAGCTGTTCCACGGAGGAAGACCAAGTCATGGCCTAATCCCTTGTTTTAACAAGATCTTGGTCCTGTGAGTCTGCTTGAAGGCGAATCGATGCGGCTTCTTTCCAGAAGATCCGTTTGCGATCGCCGATTTCCATGTTTCGTCATTCTAGTCTTAGTTCTTAGTGAATGGTCCGGATGGCGCCACTTGTTGATACAAAAGTCAGGCGTTCCTTGTTCGGGGCCGGTTCTCGCACTAATTAATGATTGTTGCTCGAGACACGCGCACTAAGAGACGAAAACACCGTTAGGCTTCGGGTGGGATTGTCTCCCACGATTATCCTCCGGCGAGAGTAAGTAATCGATTTAGGGTTAAGGTGAGTTAGTGGTTTCGAGATCGCACTTTAACGAGGATGTGATTCCTTTATATACGCACGGAATCCTTGTTGGTTCCGTGTTCCTCAACCTTCTACAGATCCCGCCTAAGTCGGTTGGGGAATGATTATCTCCTTGATTAAGAGATATCCGATATCTATTAAGTAAATAGATTCAGATTTGGGCCTTCGTGGGCCTAAACGCTTATCGGCTTAGCCCGGCTCGTGTTGGGCTTATCAATGTGGGTTCGGGCGGGTTCGTGACCTGATATAGACTATACGTCATCAATTTCTCCCTTTGTTCAAC